>PVLD010001741.1:79356-189422 GCA_004027595.1 Dinomys branickii | reverse complement strand
CCTACTATCTTATCCATAATTTGGTAAATGTTTTTGTGTTAACTAATGTGAAGATAACTATGTAATACAACATCCAGTTCTAATTCCCTACTATATTCTGTATAACTTTGTATTTTCTGTATTGTTTATGGCTTTTCTGGTTCATATGTCTCCATTCTTTTGTCTTTAAAATAAAATTTAAAAAAATGAAAAAAAAAAAAAAACTAAGATTGGTAGTCCCATTAGACCTAGCTATTCCCCTTCTAGGTGTTTTCCCCAAAGAATTAAAAACATGATAGCACAGTGATACATGTGTACCTATGTCTATAGCAGCACTATTTTCACAGCTAAATCTTGGAAACAACCCAAAGGCCTAACAACTGGGGAATGGATGGAAAGATGTGGTATTTTTATACAATGGAGTAACTCAGCTATAGAAAAGATAAACTCAAGGCTTTTACAGGTAAATGGATGCAACCAAAGATTATACTCATAAATGAAATAAATCAGACCTATATATGTGAACATCATATTATCTCCCTAGCGTGAGAACCTGAAAGAGTAAATAAAACCCAAAAGGCACAATAGATATTCTGAAAGGGAAAGAAATTGCTCAGGGGGAGGGAACAACTGGGATGAGGGACAGGAGAGAAAGGAAAGAAAGAAAGGAAGAGAGAGAGAGAGAGAAAAAGAAAGAAGGAAGGAAGAAGAAAGAAAGAGAGAAAGAGAAAGAGGAAGGAAGGAAGGAAGGGAGGAAGAAAAATATGTACATAGATATAGAAGGATAGCTGTGGTAACTGTACTGCTGATGTCTTGGTTTACTGAAAGGAACAGTTAATGCTTAAATTTTTTGACAAATTTTGCATGTTTACATCTGGTAATCTTAACAACTAATCTGAAGACAGCAATAAGCAATATAACAAGCACTGGTGAATTCCTACCGTCTAGTTTAGTGAAGCTGTGTACCATTTCTAATTTTTTTACTATTATTTTTATTCTCTTTAATGTTTTGATCAGTCTTGCATTCTTATGTCTGGTAATCTGAGCAACTTTGTTAAAGATAACAATATGTAATGTAACAACCAATGTTAATTCCTATCATTTTGTTTTGAAACCCTGTATCATTTTTATTGTTTTTGTGTGGTTTTGTTTTTGTCTATGTTGTTGTTATCTTGTTATTGTTTTTATCTTCTTTAAAATAAAATGATTTCAAGTTCAGTGAATAGGTCCAAAGTTAATACTTCTCTCATTGTTACCATAATCTTGCTGCCTAGAATCCAGATAAATATCTGTCAAGTGTAGACAGGTTAAAAATACTTGCTGAGTAAACAAGCCACTAAAAATGAGCCTCTGTTTACTGAATTCTAAGCTCCACAGAGACTGAGGCGGAGAATTAAATAGTCGCCCCCTTTTCAAAATGTGTTGATTGAGCTTTTTGCTGTTGTTCTAGGGAGTATCTTTGTTGTTCTTATTTCAGAAAAAGCTGATGCTGAACAAAATGTTGTTTTAAAATAGACCTCTTGATCCTTGCATTAAAACTCAACTACAGGACAACAGTTCAATAGGCCGTTAAAAGCCCCTGCTAGACTCCTAAACCTGCAGCCTGCAGCTCCCTCCATTCCAGACGAAGAAAAGTCTCTAGAGGCACCTATGAAGCCATCAGATTCCCAAGGAACACACCCCTGGCTGGGTTAGAAACTTCAGGATCAGCAGCAAAATGAACTTCCTTGAGGGCGAGGACACTTTGCTTTGATTGTTTTGGTTTTGTTTTTCACATTTACATTCATGTTCACACATACAAGCAAATACACGCAGATCTCAGAGGTGCTGAGTCATTCCAAGCCTTTTGTTTATAACCACAAATTTCCAAACTTCTCTGAAATCTAAAGGTCTAAAGAAAAGGGCTTGTTATTCTAAAAAAGCACAGTGAATTTCAGTAATCACTATTCTCAGCCTCATGTGAAGAAGAAACTACATGTATATTTCCAAACCTCAAGAGCTGTACATCAAACAAAACAACTTGAGACTGCTCAACTTCAGCTTCCACACTAAACCAAGCCCCAGCTCTAGTGATCTTCGTGAGATGGCACTGTGACAAGTATCATATGAGAAACCTGGTGCAGAGGAAATTCTCAATGACTCAAACACTTCTTAGACAAAAAGATACAAAGAAGTTAATTTGTAATGAGTACAAACCTTGAGGATAGGGTAATAACCTGCCCTAGTATCCAGAATATGGTACATGCTTAATTGATATCCTTAGGTTGACTAAATTAATGACCCATCCCTATGGAGCTTTTCCTGGCCACATGGGTGCTGGTCCAATTTTTAGTAGTTTTTGAGGGATATCAAAACCTGCAACCACTCTCCACTTTTTTCTTGCTTCCTTCTTTCCTTCCTTTCTTCCTTTCTTCTTCCGTTTTTCCTCTTTTCTCTTTCTTTTTGGACAAACTACAGTTTCTTGCAGTAATCTCTTCTGTGCTCTGGCAATTTGAATTAGAAAGTTTAGAATTAGAATGTGCAGATAAATATCTGCCTGACTTACCCAGCTCAGCTTCAGGCTGGACACAATGGAGCTGTCTAAGCAGCTGCACCCTGTGAGGTGGGGGTGCTTCTGCTTGTCAGACCCTGGGGGTGCTGCAGGAAAGATTGCAGAGATAAGGTCAGTTCTTTCATTTAACTGCAGATGGAGGCAGCAGCATCATGTTAACCTGACCATCAGAAAGTTCCCATAAAAGATCTTTTTGGTAAACACACTAGATATTTTTGTAACATTACATTTGCAAATCTTATCCTTGTTAAGAATTCCTGAAAGTAACCTGTCACTGGAAAAATACCATAGATAAACAAAATGTGAGTATGGGTGTGCTCTGGTTTGCTTTAATGTACTAGTTTGAAGGGGACGGGTGGGCCCGTTCAGCATGTGCAACACTGTCCTCTTTATTTACTTTGGTGCCTTGATTTTGTTCATTCTCTAGCCCAAGCACAAAATGGAAAGGCAAGAACTAACTTTACGTTTCCCCTGTGACAGAACACCTGAGAATAACAGTTTAAGGAAGGATGTACTGAGGCTCACGGTTTCAGAGGGCTCACTCCATAGTCATTTGGCTCAGTGGTTTCTGGACTGCAGTAAGACAGAGCATCATGTGGAGAGCTCACAGTGGAACAGAGATGTTCCCCCATGGCAGCCAGGATGGAAAGAAGAAACACTTGAGAAGAAACTGGGAACAAGTTATAATCCCCTGTGATTCACTCCCCTTAAACGTTCTCTTGGCCTGTGTCCTCACATCTCTCTCCCTATCTCAGCACTCTCAAGCCATCACATGATATGTCTCTGTTTAAAACTCATCTGGAGCAATTTCTTTCCCTCAGGTTAGAAAAAATTCCCATGAAAAATTTTTAAAATGTCAGCAAAATATTCATATCACAAATTTATCATCTTCACCATTCTGAAGTACACAGTTCAGCAGTGTTATGTACATGCACACTGCACAACCAGACCCCAGAACTCTTCATCTTGTAAAACAGAAACTATGTCCATGAAGCAGCTCCTCACACCCTCCACCCACAACCCGAGGTGACCACCATCCTACCTTTCTTTCTCTATAAATTTGACTGCTTGGAGTAATTCATGTAAATGAAGTCATACGGTGTGTGTGTGTGTGTGTGTGTGTGTGTGCGCGTGCACGCAAGTGTACGTGTATGTGATTGGCATATTTCACTTAGGTTCTTATGGCTCACCCATGTTTTAGGACTGCCAAAGCCTCCTTCCTTTCAGGGCTAACAGAAGAGAAAACATACAGCACAACACAGAAGCACCCCTTGGTCTTCTTTTTAGTTGCTTCCCCAGCAGATTCTGTCATACACACACTGGACCCTTTGCTTTAGCTCTGCTGGTTTCTTTGCAGTGCTTCACAGAGTCCAGCTGCCAGTGCCTCTAAGCAAGCGTTTTATCTGACCAGATTCGATCCCCCTCTCCTCTCCGCCTCTTCGTCCCCTTCTTCTCCTTCTCCTCTTTCTCCTTTTCCTTTTTCTCCTCCTCTGCCCACTCCCCCGTCTTCCTCCCCCTTCTCCTTCCCTTTTTCCTCCTCCTCCTCCTTCTGTCTTCTCTCTCTCACCTGACTTGTCCTCAGTAACAAACAAATGTCCACGCAGTAATCTATTTTAAAATTTTAAAATAGGTTATAAGGATTTTTCTGCACCATTTTCTCCCTGTGTGATTTTAATCTCTCCTTGGTATAACTTAACTGCTTTACTATGTTGACCTATTGGGTCATACCTTGATTTTCTCACTATTAATATTGTGAGGGGATTGCCCTGCTTCTGACCTTAGTGAAATGACTCATACCAGACTTTTCTTCCCTTTATAAATGACTGTGAGACTAGACAGACATAGGCATCTCTATTACAGGCTTGGCACAAGAGGCAGTGCAGGACTGTGGTTCTTCAGAAGGAGACAAAGAAGTGAGAGGCACGACTGCCCCGGCTTTCTGCCTGGGGCTACCGCACTTTCGGGCCTAGTAGAGGGGCATGGAGCCTGGGCAGAGCACAGAGACCCCACTGAGCAGAGAGGCAGAGGTGGGAGTGCGGCGCGGTGGGAATGATGGGAGGGGAGAGGCAGAGTACCGGAGAGGAGGGAGCCTTGGCGGTGCCCAGAAGTCTCTTCGGGGGATTCCCTCACTGAAGCAAGAGAGAAAGGGAAAGGAAGAGAGGGAGGAGCGCGCACTGGGCCAGACAAACAGTGCACGAAATAATGGCTGGTAATTTCTCAAGAAATTCAGCAACCTCTGAGCAAGATAAATACAAAGCAAACATGACCTTGACACGTCAGTGACAAATTGCTGGACACCAAAGATACAAAGGAATAAAGAGCACTTCGGATGGTAAGTACTGTATGGGGTTAAACAAAAAGGTCAGAATTTATTCTTTTGCAATATTATTAAAAATACAACTGACTGCTTAAAAACTATGTACTGCATAGTGTGGGTTACAGCATTAGTGCAAATAATATGAATGACAATAGCAAACAGATTCAAGGGTGACATGTTATAATATTAAACATTTCTTAAATTTATTGAAAGTAGCACGATATAAATCTCAAATATACCTTTGTGGAGGACCACCTGGAGGACTCTCCTTGAAAGAAGAGCAGTTATCTCCATGAGTGCTGAACCTGGCCCTATTTCCATGTACTGATATGTACACAGCTGTCTAGGACTTTTCTTATCCCTTCAGTTGGCTTTAAGCAATGCAAATCGGTCCAGCAAGGGGCTGATGCATAGTCTTTGAAGCGAGGTGACAGATCAGTGTTACCCCACCCTGTAGCTCCCGAAAAGCATGTGTGAGCCAGAAAGGAAGAAGAGCAATGCTCCATACTGTCAGCTCGAGACAAGAGGCTATGACTTCCCAGGGCATAAAAATTACACATCAGAGCTGAAGTACCGACCCCAAAACATTACTTATTATCTCAAATTGTGTTTTGCAAATTCTGCACATCCTTTTCTCTGCATATTGCAGAGGTGATCTCAGGCCTCTGAGAGCTCAGCTCACAACACTCACCTGCTTCCTGCCACTCTCACAGTCGCTCATCCCAGAGCCACTCCCCTCCTCACGAGTTAATAAACCTGGGTTTGGCCCTAAGTAGAGGCCTTAGTTCTGGTTATCCATCATCATGACTGAACTTAGGACCCCCTTGTCTCCCCACAACTACATATATGCCTGAGTGTCTCTATTCTCACCACGAGTTGCACTGGAAGTAGTAGATTGGAATTAACTTATTGAAATTCCAGTAACTTTTCCATGGGATTACAAATATAAACTTTCCAGACTGCAACAAGGACAGGGAAGGGCTCTCTATATAGCTTAATAAGTGATAGATATATTCTATGATCTGTAGAATAAGCAGCAGTATAAAAAATCTACAAGGAAATATAGTTAAAAAGACCATAGAAGGACTAAAATGGAACAGTACAAAGTTTTTAGAAAAGAAGGTATAGATGAACAAGGTGAAGGCAGATGTCAGGCAGTAGACTTAGTATCTACCATGCTGATGGCATATAAACAACTAAGGACTCCATTTACAAAGCAGAAATTGTCCGACTTTATAGAAAAGCAAAGACCAACCGCTTGAATAAGTATAATGATAAATATATTGCTATGGACAGAGATGGAAAAATATATAACGCAAATAGTAAGCACAACAAAACTATTTTGACTATGCTGATATCAGAGTAGCCCTAGATATAAGATGTCATCATGGATCTGGGACCTTTCAAAATATTTAATGAAAGTGGTCAACAGCTCACACAAAAAAAAAATGTTCAAAGGAGTGTATACATCTGATAGCAGATACTCAAACTGCGGGAAGTAGAAAATGACATAACTAGAGGAAGAAACAGGCAAATGTACAATCACATTAAACACTTATCGCCCCTCTCATGGTAATTGATAGAACAACTAAACAAAGAAGCAAGTCATAATTGATCTGAATAAACTATCAATTTCCTTGACACCATTGCCATTTGTAGAACATTCCATCCACCAGCATCAGAACAGACTCTTTACAAGGACTGGGGAAACTTCACTACCAATGTAAAGACATGTCACAAAATTTCAAAAGAATGAAGTGTGCACATGGATATCCTCTGATCCCAGCAGAATTAAATTAGAAAACAAAGGTGACTTCTTTGTCCCCCTTCCCACAGCAGTGTTTTGTGATCAAGTTCTCGTTCTTTAGCAGAAAGTGAACCGGGAAGAGAAAAGGATCTATCCTGGTTTACAGGTGGCTCTGTGGAACAGTCTACCACCAACCTGGAGTCAGTTGCACATTGGTGGCCCTAAAGGGTAGAGGAGAGGGGAACTCCTTCATGAGGACAGGACTCTGAGGACTTTATGTGTCCACTTTCCTGGGTGGAGAGTTGGTCCAAGGTAAAGTTTTATGCTCATTTATAAGGTGTCTTTCCCCAGCTCATCACTAATTAGCCAGAGAAAGAAGACTGGAAAGATGCACATATGGAATGCACCAGACAAGGAAGAGCCCTTCAATTCCATGTGAACGCTCACCATGAACTTCCCACTCTGCATAACCTCTTTGAGGTACTTGGACTTTTTCCAGCCCACCCCAGTGAATAGAGTGGCTTTGAAGTCATGGCTGGAGACTGTGCATGGACTTAGCAACAAGGACTTTCTTCACCGATGACCTCCTGGCTATGATTGCTGTTGTGTGGTCAATTTGCCAATGGGAACACCATGAAATCCCTGAAATGGCACATACTCAAGGAATTCCTGGGTGGTGTATGGGTTACAATGGAGCACTTCCATCACAACAGGAGACTGAAAACCTCTTGTTAAGCTTGACAGCCTTCTAGCCTCACTAGCCACTGCTAGGATAAGGTGACTAGTTTATGCTAGAAGAAGGTGAAAAGCTTCCTGCAGGTACCACCTGTGAGCACTCACTCCAGGCCTATGTCACCTGCCTCTTCCTCTCCACCCTGGTGGTTTTCTGATGCTGTAGGATAGGGCACCTGCAGGGCCCCACCTGGCACTTATGCAAGTGTAATCTGCTAGCACAAAGGAGTTACTGCCCCACGGAAGTGTGATGTAGGATTGGTTCTCTTCAGCATTCCTGCCTAGGACTTAGACTTCTAAAGGCTTAGCACACACAGCTTCAGGGATTTTCTTTTTTTGTGTGTGTGGTACTAGGGATCAAACTCAGGACCTTGTGCTTGCCAGGCAGGCACTTATTCCACTGAGCTATATCCCCAGGGATTTTCTATGTGATACTAGAGGCAAAAGTCCAGTGTTGACATCCCCCAGCAACAGTTTCTATATGATGGTTTTAGCTATGTCCCAGGTGGTTGCTTACCTTGTTCCTGCCTAACAGCTTTGTTTTTCAGGCTTCGTGTAGGTTCTGTGAGCTGTCTGATAGCTTTTCAGTAAACAATTTCTCTGCTTACCTAGCTTCTGACTGTCTCAAAAGAGGAATGCTGACTTTAAATGAAAGAGTTGGATTAAATGACCTCTACACTGTTACCTGATTTTTTTTCACTCACATATTATAATACTTCCTTTCATCAATGTGTGAATTATGGCACTTTTCTTTAAGAAGTAAAATCAAAGCTGGACGGGGTGGCGCACACCTGTAATTCTTGCATTGAGGAGGCTGAGGCAAGAGAATCTCGGTGAGTTTGAAGCCAGTTTGGGGTACATAAGTAAGTTCAAGGCCAGCCTGCACATAGACCCTGTCTCAATCCCCCCAAAAGTAAAATTAATGCTTTCTTAGATTTAATATTTAAAATTTCCAGGCTGGGGATATAGCTCAGTGGAATAAGCGCCTGCCTAGCAAGCGCAGGGTCCTGAGTTCAATCCCCAGTACCACAAAAAAAAAAAAAAAAAAAATGGCTGGGGATATAGCTCAGTGGAATAAGCGCTTGCCTAGCAAGCACAGGGTCCTGAGTTCGATCCCCAGTACCACAAAAAAAAAAAAATTTTCTTATAGTGTCCCTTGAGATGAGGTGATCAACAATTAAGTCAGTATCAGTTATGATCTGTCACTTTTCAATGCCTTTACCCAGGCTCAGTTAAACTGTAGTAGAATTATGCACAAGGCCGTTTTCTTATTTTAGAATTATTTTCACACAGATTTTACCTACTTACAGTAAGAGAGAACTAGTATTTTCTGAAGACCTACTGTGCACCTGTGACTAAGTTAATGGTATGGAAAGGTGAGGGGGGGGGTGCGCTGGTTTTCCCGAGTGAGAGAAGAATTGAATCACTGAGGTTGTTTTAGATGCCCACCAATTGTAATGATGAAAAGCAGGTCAATCTTTATTCAGCTTTATTATTGTTTTTAAATTCTTTACGCTCCCTTTTTGCTTACATTGGATACACATAGCACCTTTTGAATTTCTTTCCCTTGGTATGTGTGGTGGACTGACAACTGATGGCTGTAACCCCCAGCTGAACTGAATCAGCATGGTGCTGAGTGTGGGAGGCCCACCTGAGGACTGTTGCCAGCAGTGTTATAGGCAGCTGAGTTAGATAGAAATATTATAGCAGTCAGACAGGGCCTGGCCCGAAGAGGAGCCAACATGAAAGATAAGATACTTATGGGCCAGACCTAAAGACAAAAGGGGCTAAACAAATGCACCCACATACCTCCCTAGGTGTAAACATCAGGGATTGATATTCTAAATAAGTAACAACCACCTTCTAAAAGCCAGGAAGAGTTGCTAGCCCGACCCCCGACCCCCCACAGGAAAAGCCCCTAATCTGTATTGATGCCCACTTGTTACGTGACTTGCTTCCCCATTTGATCCCAGCTTACTCAGTTTTACCTGAATAATTATACTTGTAGTCTTATTGGCTGAACATAGTTTTGTCCATTTCCCCTACCTTGGACCTGCCTCACCTCGTGGTTTTGTTTTATAAAAGTTCCTAGAAAAGACAGAGTCCTCTTCTGTCCCTCTCTTGGACAGAAGCTTTCTTTCCCTCAATAAATATATTCTGCTCTTAACCTCTGTTGTTCCTAAAATTCATTCTTCGATTTTAGAGAACACGACCTCGTCTCGGGTATCATTCAGGTTGGGAGTTCTTATTTTCCTGTATCAGCAGGATAAAAGGCAGAACCAGAGAAGAAGAGAGGATGCTGGGGGCTGGTAGAAGCTGTGAAGAACCTGTTGAGAAGCTGTAAGGAGCTTTTGATTTTCCTGGAGAAGTTGGTCCCACTGGCTTTCCTGATGAAATCAGCTGTTCTCATCAAAGGAGAAGCTTGAAGCTTTGTGACGGCAAATGGCTTTGGCTCCCCTTGGAGGAGCTCTGGTCCTCGCTTTGAGCATCCCTTCCTGGCTCCAGAGGGGAAGATGGTGCCCTGCTCAGTCTCCTGGAGAAGCTTGTCACGTTGGCTTTCCTGATGGGATCTCAGCTGTTATCATCAGAGGAGCTTGGGACCTCACTATTGCTGAGGATGGCTGTGGCACTTTTGGGGGAAGCTCTGGTTCTTGCTTTGAGCCTCGCTTCCTGGCTCCAGTGCAGATCCATCAGCTTGCTAGCACAGATCCTTAACCCCATTGGTACAGGCCTTCTAGCTTCTACCACTGACCTTTGGGCCTTCCCAGCACAGATAATACGAAACAGGCCTGCATGAGACATTGTTGTGGACTCTTGGCTTCCAGTTGCACTCATGAGGGGCATTGTTATGGGCTCTATGTCTTCTGCTGGACTCATGTAGGACATTATCATGGGATCCAGGCCCTCAGCTGGATCCTTTGCTCTTTAGTGTGTGGACGGATTTCCTGAACTTTCTTTCTGTATATGATTCTTTGGGTGACTATTATAAATAATCTTATAAAATATTATCCTGTATTATATTGCTCCCCCTTACAAAAACCCAAAACCACTACAATATGCAACTGTTCCACATTTATATCCTCTCTGTTTATCACCTAGAACAGCCCTACAAGTTATTGTCACCCCATATTCTAGATCAGCCCTGAGAAGATTCAGAATCTCACTCAAGGCCACAGGAAGATAAGAGCAGACTCAAGATTTAAACTCAGAACCCAGCTGTGCACATCTGTGCTGTCTGCACTGTCCACCTGCTTCTCCAAGACAGCCTGGAAAACTTATCAGGCATCTTTGAATGTTTTGCTTTTATCCTAGGATTTTGCAGATCACCGCAGCTTCTCAAACTCTTGTGGAGGGTAGGGCTCCTCCTAGGGCAATGGATGAACACTGGTTCTGTCACTGGTGACAAAACTACTTAGGTTGTTCTCAGTTCTGAAATGCTTAGGGTGCACACTTGGACTGCGAAGAAAGCTGTATACAAGAAGAGATTGAGTCAAACCTTCAGGACCCTACAGCTGCCCTACTTCTCTGAAATGCATTTGGCTCCTTCTCAAGAAGTAAACACAAGAACGGTAACTTGGTAGTGATTAAAAGCTAGTCTTTTGTACAAGAAAGTTTATTTTAAAAACAGCTTAAAGCAATCCAGCTATCATGATGAGGTGTCAAACCAACTTATTCTTGGTTACACTGCGCCCTTTCAAATGCCCACAAAGGACAGACACACAAGAGCAGTAAATTCAGATCAAAGCAGTCAAGAATGTTCACTTTGAACTGCGACAGACATTAAACGTTGCTATAAAACTCTTCCTCCCTCTCACTCCCTATTCCTCCTCCTGCTGCTTCTTTTTGCAGGAGGGGGACTGAACCCAGGGCCTCTCACTGAGTTACATTTCCAGTCCCTTTTTATTTTTATTTCGTGATGGGAGATTGTTAAAGTACCCAAGTTAGCTTCCTGCCTCAGCTTCTCAAGTAGCTGGATTACAGGCATGCACCACCACACACAGCTAGAAAAATCCTTCCTTCTCAGTTGCTGTTGAATTCCTACCTCCCTTTTCCTATTCTCCCCCTATTTTAAAACTATATTCTTCAATCCTGAATGTTTGTTTAAATATTTTTACCAAAGGTAGAGAGAAATTCCTCTTGTCTGTCTTCATGGCAAACATTTTCTCTTTCTTAAAAACTAATATGAAAAAAACATTTCTGACTCAAGTCTAAGTAAAACAAACATATGGATTCAATTTGGTTTTCAAATAAACGCTGCTTTAAGGCCCATCTGTGGTAAGGGTAGTGTGATGGTGTGGGGGCGGGGGAGAAAATACATTTCAGGCTCTTCTAACATCAAAACAATTAGAAACATTCTTAAGCCACTCAGAACCCCACAGCCCAGATGGCCTCATCTTTGAACAATCTCCACATACCATCTGATCCTATAACTGGTCATTTGCGGGGTGGGGGAAAGCTTTCCCACCTCCTTCCCATCTAGTCCCATCTCCGTAGTTTAGGATGTAAATTTTCTTGGAGCTGTTCATCTCTTTATCTAAATTCTTTTCTGATTAAAGTTTGCAGCGTTTGGTTTCATGTGTCCCCGAGTGCAGGCCTTAGATCACGTGCATCAAACTGGCCTGAAATGCTTGCGAGAAGAGTTCTAGGTCTATAGCAGTGTTAAGAAATCCCTATCTTTACTGCTAGAGCTCAAAAACCTAACAAGATTCCTAGTAAACACAACTAAGTTTATGATCGGTAGTTCCTATCACTCAGGGTTCACTGAAATGTGTCGAATTATTAGGGTATAATATCCTAGGGCTGTACGTGGGCAATAACAATTGCAGCACTGTACAAGGTTAAGATTCAGTTAGTAGCGATTGATTCTGTCCTTTCATGCTCGGCTTTTTCAAATACATTATTTCACAAGCTGGTAAATTATCAAGTGAAGTATTTTATAAAGTAGAGGAAATGGAGCCTTCTGGATATTAAGTGACTTGTTCTTCAAGTTTCCACAGCTAGTTCATGGTAGAGCTGGGACGTGAATGAGGTTTCTGATTCCGTAGCCTTATCTCTTATATGTCTACCACTGCCATCCATGTGCTGAATTACTGTGCTGAAGGTATTTACTGAGCTTTTGTGATGGCCCTCACACTAACCTACGCGCCCGAGGTAATGGAATGAATAGACACAAGACTCCTCCTCCCTGAGACTCCTCTAAAAGAAGACAAACAATGAGCAACTCAAATGCACATAACTGCCTGCCTACACGCGAGACGGAAAAATGCAGGACTGGTCTTTCGATTTCGGAAACGATGCAGTCCTATTATCACATAAAACTAAGATTACTAGCCTTAAAGATTAGTAAAGTTCTTAACTATATCTAGCAGATGATGTGAGAATTGTTCATAAGCATTAAAGAAGATAGTGACCAAGGAACTATATAATCTAGAAATTCACCTATAGTTCATAAATAAGTTTAGCTATAACAAACTGGTCAATTTAAGTTAGGGCCAATCTGTTGCTCTTTCATGGATAGGAAAGTGTTTTCAAGTGGTTTAAGCACTTTAACCATGTGACATATTAGGCAAACAATCTGCATCTTGGCCTCCAGATAAATGGAAATATTTTTTAAAAGAACAAAAACACGCATCTCTGCTCTCGGCTAAGATGATGAGCCACATGACGGATGTTCATGCATGTTCTATTTTGAAATAAGTTTGAACACACGCCTTTCTGGCACTCGCTAGTGTATTTATTTTAATTTGATTGTGGTCCTGCTCCTTCAAAAGTGAAATTAAGATGACAGACTCAGGCAAGAGAGCCTAAGGCTTCTTCTAGATTCCTCACATCTTTCCTTGGACTCAGTGAGATTTCCCGAAAACAAAATGCTACAATTTCCTCCACACAGTTCCCCACTAAAAAATCTTTGAATATTACTTGCCCTAGCCAGGGATTTGATGAAAGACAGAGCCACATGAACGCTATCTTGTATCTTCACCAACAACCTTTGGGACCACGCCACACCCCTCCCCGTAGCTGTGCTGAGGATCCCCTCACGACCCCCTGCACCCGGCATGTCTTCCTCTCTGAAGGCTTGGCCACCTCTGTTCTTTTCATTTGGGTATTGCCGCCTTCAGAAAGCACTTTCCCAGCACTTCTCCTTTCTGAGGAGCGAATCATTCTGCTTCCCTTATGCAGCTGTGCGTCTGGGACGCAGCTGCTGCAGAAGTGTCTGCCAATTCTGGCTGTCACTCTTCAGTGTCACCCTGACTCACCATACACCAGATAGGACTTTGCCACCTCTAAACCTTCAGAGAGCAATACACGTGAAGATTTTTTTCATTTCATGCAAAACGGTGTGAGTTTAAGATTAAAACCTTAAGGTGAATGGGGTCAAGTCTTAAATATTAAAGATAAACTCTAATAATGAAGAGTGGCTGGGGAAGTACCCCATCTGTCCGGGAAATGATGATGTGGGAACAAGGGACTCCACACAACCAGGTGCATTTCAAGGACTCAAATGAGCAAATCTTGCTTATCCTGGCAGGGGAACCAATGTGTCAGAAAAAGCAAGCTGCAGCTCAGTGCATGCGCTCAGCTTCCTCGCCCTCCTCGTGGTAGCAGGTCCTCCTGGGGCGTGTACGCTCTCACTCACCCAGAGGCACCCACTGTCCGTGAGCACCAGTGGGGACAGGTGATGCACGGAGGGCCAACCCCTTGCTCCCTCACAGGAAGTGCAGTAGCTGGAGCATATTTGCGCGAGAGTCCCACCCTGACCAGACTCTCTTAGCTCCTTTCTCTCCAGATCCCCAGCGACCTTTATTCCTGACTCTGTGAAGTCTGGTTCATTAATTCATTTATTCAGTGAATACTGGGGCTGGGCGTGTAACTCAGGGACAGAGTGCTCATCTAACATGCGCGAGGCCCTGGACTTGACCCCAGCACCACACACACTAAAAAAATTATTTGTTGTGCATGTGGCATAACAAATCTATTTCATTTTGTTCCAGTGCCTGGCACAGAGCTCCCCAAACCCTGGGATTTCTTGATTGACAGCAATGTCATTTGATCACATCGGCGCTTATGCTAATGAGTGGGTCAGGGTGGGATCCTATACAGTCTCTGGAAGGTCTACTCACCAGAAGGACCACGTGCTCAGGAGGCTGGAACTTTCAGTCCCACCCACTGACCTCCCTGAACAAAAGAGAATGGGAAGGAGAGGTTTCAGCAATGGAGCACTAGGCAACTCTCGAATTTGAGTTTCTGGGTTGGTGCACGTAGAGGTGCTAAGGTAGGGAGTGCGCCAAGAGAGCTCATGGAGTTCCGCATTCCCTCATCCCTGCCTTACACTATTCAGCTCTTCCACTTGGCTGTCCCTGAGTTGTGTTCTTTATAGTGAACTGGTAAATGTAAGAAAAGTACAAGTCATATGAGCCATTCTACCAAGCTATGGGAGATGACGAGGGAAGTGTGGGAACTCTGATTTACGACCAGTTGATCAGATGTGACCTTGATGTTGTTGGGTAGCCTGCTTCTAAAAGTGCCTCTCACCAAGCGAACATTACCTGGTTTCGGGTTGCTGGTTTCTTCCTCTGGGGTTAGATTCCAGGTTCTTCTTGTCTTGAACAAAAACTGAAAGAAACAAGCAAAAAAGCAGTGGCAAACTTTATTTAAGGAAGTAAAAGTGAAGAGTGGGGGAGAATTGGCTCTGCAGGGCAAGCTTGGGCCAAGTAAACAGAAAAAGAGGGTAAAAGCAAAGATAAAAGTACACACTGTGCCTGGAGGATGTAGCTTGGGCTATAGGGAAGCTCTTCATGGCATCCTTGTGTCCTTTATACTGTACAAATCTCAAGAAAACCCAAGAGAACTTCTACGTATGGGTTCTGAGAGGTAATGCTGGGATCCCACATCTCAGGCTGACGCCAGGTCTAGGCATCCTACTGAAACTGCTGGAGTTCTTGTGAGAAGTCCATATGCAGGGCTTTGGGAACTGTTCTGCACATGGGCCCAGGATCTTGTAGTTAACAGGTCATGCCTACTGCCCCAGCCAGCTTTACCATACCCCAATCTCCTAACTCACTGAGAAGAGTAGTGTGTCCTATGGTGGAGATACAAGGGCTGATGAAAAGTATGGGGAGTGTTTATAATTTTTAAAACTTTACACTAAAAGATAAATTGCTGTCCCTTGCATACATACACAAGTGACACACATGACCACTGCATGATCATGATCTTCAAGATGATTTTTCTTCCTCTGGGGTGTGACAAGTTTTCTGAATACCCACAAATACCACAAAAGGAAAAATTGTAAATGGTAAGGCATGTTATCCTCTTTTCCATTTTATTTAAATTAGAAAGAGATAAGTGTCCTAGAAGGGAAAGGAAAATATCTCACTGAGACCTCAAGGGAATGTGGTTAAACTCACCCTTGGAGTTGTTTGAAAATTGAATTTATTTAAGTACAGACTAAAGGAAAGAATAGCTGGATGACCTCTCCAAGACCCCAAGAATCTTCTTCAGCCTCTCAGTGACTTTCACAGGCCTAGAAAGAATTCAGGAAGTTCAGGGCCTTTAGAGGTCAAAACTAAGGAGTCAAGAATTCTATAGCATTGGCAAGAATTTGAATTCATTAATGAATTTTACGGGTGAGTGAGCAACTTAGTGAAGGATGGAGAAGGAATGTGCTTCAGTAAAAGCTCAAGCTTTTGCAACACAGATCTGCAAACTTTTGTATTCTTTCTCCTTAGGGTTTCTGAATTTGAGATTTGATTCTAACTTGTCAACTGTTCAGTAAGTTAGCCTGTTTCTGCTTCATGCATGCTGGCAGAGACATGGGCTGTCTAGTGTAGAGGCAAAGCGCTTTATTTCTCATGGCTCAGCAAGCAGCCTGAGCTGCCTTCCACTGGAGGAGGAACACTTGTCTTACAACAAACAATAAGCAAGCTGGCTCTTACTTTGGGGGTGGGGGACATTGCTTCATCCCTGGGGCTGTCCCGCAAAGACGGCTTTGAGAAATGGCTGGGTGTAAAATGACACTGACTTTGCACTCTTGTCATATTCAGCAAAAAATGTAGAAGTGCAAGATACCTGTGCAAGACCATGCCTCCCATGATTGCCTCTCACTATCCAATTGTCTTACCTCGTTCTTCCTCTCCTAAAACCAGGGAGAAGGAAATTCCAGTGAAACAGCTCAGACCCTTAGCACAGTATAATCCATCACATCTTTGAGTTCTGTAGCTTAAAAAGAAAATACCCAAACTCAGAAATCCTTGCACTGTATCTGATTCTGTGAAGGAAGTCATCCTTTCACTTCATCTCTTCCAGGAGCACCAAGAGGAAAGTAGCCTGATTTTCCTTCTCTTGGCTTCCTTGAAGACTGGTTGCCCACACTTAACCTGCTTGCCCTTAGCGTCTAACTTTCATCTCTGCCTGTTGTCTGAAAACTAGAAATACTTTACAATACTCCATAAACAGATCCCCCAAAAGGTTCATTTCCTTAGTTGTCATTCATGCAGGCCCTTGAGCCATGGCTCTTAATCATGAGGTACTACCAGATACTGTACCAGGTAATTTCCTCTGCAGCATCTTACTTACTATTGTCATGGTTGACTGACTGTGTCAATTTTAGTGAAAGTCAACTAAATTGGCTCAGCAACTTCACACCCTAGGAAAGACCCACCTTAGGGTGGCTTTGGCACTTGGCTGGTATCAAGGGTAAGTGATTCAGGACAGACCTGCTTCTCTTCCTTCAGAGGAGCTCCAGTCTTCGCCTTCAGCTTGGACGCCGGCTCCCGGCTTCCAGGGCAGACCCTCCAGCAGTCCATTGGCCTCTGGGTATGGACTTGCATGGGACACTGCCGCGAGCTCCAAACCTTCAACTGGATCTTTCAGGTCCCCAGCGTGCACATCCTCTACACTGTTCCACATCTGACTTTGTGCGGGGCCATTATAAGCCAATCCAGTAAATTCTTATATATGTGTGTATCTTTTATGTTTCCCCAGTAATCACCCACTGATACACTATTCAAAACTCATAAGATAGGAGATTGTCCCATTCATTTCAGTAAGAAAATAGACCCCGTGAAGTAAGTATCCTACCAAGATGTCACAGTCACTGGCAAAAGTCAACAAGACATACACACAGACCCATGTGACCTACTCTACTTTACCGTGTTGTTCAAACATATTGTGAGGATTCCATGAGTAGTGGAAGTGACTTAAAAATATTTCCTATTGTTGTGAGCTATGTTATTATGTGCTCAGTGTCATGTGAATATAAATGCCAAGCCCAATGCAAAATGACTACTTGCCAAAAAAAGGTACTTTGCATTCTTACCCTACTCTCTTCATCTCTCTCTCTAGAATCAGAGTTTTGCATCCAAATCTAATTATCTAATTATACTCTCTGTTAAGTATTTGTTCATTGTTTTCCTAGACAGTGCCATGTGTTCTCCACTATGTGATAATGAGAGGCTGAAAAATCAGTTAGAAATGTCATCTAAGAAGGAAGTAAATCACTTCCAAGGCTTCTGATCTGATTCATAAGCAATTGAACGAAACCAACACAAGGTTAAAATCAGGTATCTGTGTTGGTCATCATAAAACTACATTCAGGATTTAGGCAGAAACAGAGCCAAGCTCCCCTGGAGCTTACACAAATTTTCTGGCCAGGAATAATCCACAAAAAAGTAGGCTGAGGGTCTTCTCGGAGCTTCTGCTATACTAAGTTCAGAACTCTCTGCCCAAGCTTGCTGACCAACCCTGGCCGGTTTCTGTCTAGCTCCATCATGATTGATATCTTATGAGAAAACACAAGTGCACAGATTTTTCAATAGACTTGGATCACAAAGCCTGGGCCTGGTCTACAGTTTTGAGTCGATCAGGTAAGCTCCAAAAGCATGGAGACTGCCTCTGCTCCTACCACAAATATGCTGAGCATGTGTTAGGGATGTAATTAACACTTACTGAACAGTAATTTCTCTGGGCCTCAGTTTCCTGGAGGATATCTGCCTCAGGGATCATTGTACAGACATAGTGAGCTACCATTCTAAAGCCTCCTGGCAGAGGGTTCAACTTACCAGAGATTCCTCATAGTTGCTAGACTCTATTTACTTCATCACTCTGCAGACTGACACAGGGTACTGAGGGGGTATAAATACTCATAGAATGCTCTCCGCCCTCTCCAGCTTACATTTGAATCAGACAAGGGAGCAGAAATCACTTATTAACGTGCAGGAAAGGAGGTGAAGCCTTTCCTGTTCAAACCCAAGTTAGAGTGTGAAAAGTGTGCTTTAAAACTATAGTCTTTTGATGATGGGATATCTGTGGAGTATTAGGGTCTTTTTATTGTATCAATTTGCCCCTGACTCATGTCATAGATAGTTATGGTTCTTCTTTAGAGGAAACACTGGCCTAATGCATCACATTTACTTCTAGGTTTGACTTTGTAAGAGCAGTTCCTAGAAGCCATAACCAATGATGTTCACATTTTGGGTCAGGTAAGGTTCCCACCTTCCAGCTACAATGCACCTCTTTTTGTTCACCCAGGAAAACAACAATAGTAAGTGAAAGTGATGTCATTATAGAGAAACTTTTGAATTCATCCTTGTTTGATTTAGACTGTGAATCATTTGCAAGTTTGACTACTTTACCACAGATGTTACTCTTACACTGTTGACAACCCAACTCACACAGCACAGCATCAAACGCTGACATGCAATTAAAATTTTTGAAATCTTGAGAGCGTAACTAATAAAAATTTCCTGACTGGATCACTTTTGGCTTCAGCAACTTTAGGTTGATTTAGATAAAGTACTAAGAAACCATTACAGCATTTTAAAGTTGTGGGAACCAATTCAGCTTTGGCTAAGAGAAGAGTTTTACTCCATACCAAGACACGTGTGTGCACACCCAACACTGTCTTGTGTGACTGGCATATTTGAAAGAGATGGTTGATCACATTTGCTAGACTTCACTGTCAGCCAGACTTGTACAATGCCTGCAGGAAGGGCACAACCCAGGGGAAGGCACAGTATTTTAAAGAACGTTCTCCCCAGATTATAGGCCCAATGTTTCTCCTAAATCTACACAGGGAAACTCCCAAACTTGAGTCACCCAGCTACTGAAGGGATTACAGTTCTCTGTTTCGCTCTCACTCTCAATAGCAAGTGTTATTTGACCTCTCTGATTTTGTTCCCTGACTGCACTCGATATTCGCGGGCCACATGGAGGTGGGAAGGAGAATCTTCTCCCCCTTCCTTATCCAATCAGTAATGTTCCCATGGGAGAAATCCCTCATGTGAGGGGCTTTGGGGCTCCAGGGACTTTTACTGCTGCTTAGCAGAGCCTGGCCCGTGTTAGTGGGTGCCATGGGCTTCTCCGCTTGCTCTCCTTTAACCATCACCATGGTCCTCTGAGTGCTTCCTAACACACAAGAAAATGATGCCAAGAGGGGGGCCCTGCTTTGCTCAGAGACCCTGAGTCAGGCACCAGAGTCCACGCTGTCCATGAGACTGCAATGCTGTCTATAAAAGAAGGTGACCTCAGAGAATCTTCTAGAACATGAAGTGTTACAGCAAAGAGGTCCTTTGTCCACTTGTTTTTTCTGCTGTGACTCAAACATAAACTTAAATTATGGTAAGAAAAGTTGGTTCAACAAGTTGATAATATTCCACTGAAACAGAAAGGTGGAAGCTCCAGAAAGCTCCATCCCTGGAAGTACCCCTGGGGCTGACGGCGACAGGCTATCTTGAGTAGCTCATGGAAGCATGAGAAATCTTCTTTCTTATATTTTACTGACCCAAAAGGGAAAATTTCATCCATCAAAGAATTTCTAATTGCTAAGATCTCACATAGTATTTCTTCTGTATCAGCCTATGCGGGCGCTTTGTACTAGATAATGGAACTCAAATCAGAAAATGATGAAAAGCAAATGCTTCCTTGCAAAATAAACCTTCTTCTCAAACTACTTTAAAAATCACAAGCAGTAAAACTCAGATTCACAACTACCATCAGAATAGCACCTTCATCTTTGGGCAATTAAAAATAGTTTGGGTGGGAGGAGGGGGAAGACAGGAGATAGTAAAAGATAAAGCATGCAGCAGTGGGTGGGGGGAGCGAGGAGCAGGAGGATGCTAGTTAGGTCGGAAATGTGCCCTGAAAGTCTCCCGTTTCCAGAGGGCCTCTGGGGAGGTGCCTGGGTCCGGAGACACAGAGCTCCTCAGTGGATCAGTCTGCTGATGAGCCCTCGGGTGAATGTGTTCTCAGGAGGTCCATCCCCCCGGGGCTGCTGGGGGAGGGTGCCCATCTCACTGGTCTCCCCTCACCCCGCTCTCTGTCTCTCTCCTTCCTGGGTGCCCTGAGTTGAGTAGTTTTCCTCAGCCAGGCCCTTCTGCCTTGAAGCTAGCTGCCCTCTTCTCCTTTAAATTATGTATGTCAAGTACTCTGTGCTAGTGACAAAAAGCTTAGTAACAGAAAGGAAGAAAGTGACAGAATGAGGGATCGAGAGAGACAGAGATGGACACAAAGAGAGACAGAGAGAAAAGGGGTAGAGGGGAGAAAGAGAGGGGAAGGCAGAAAATGAAATGACAGGGAGGGGAGGTGCCAGGCAAGAAAGGGAGAGGTGAAGACAGGAAGAAGAATTCAAAGATAGAAATGGGGAGAAAGGAGGAGGGAAAACAGAAGGAAAAGAACAGAAGAAAAAAGCTGGGAGGCAAATAAAATACGGAAAGATGGAGAGTGATGCCTAAGAAACTGTTTAACCATGATTCATAGATCTTCTATGTCTCTTACGAATCTAAACAGTCTTGGCACCAGCTGGTATAACAACAGTAGTTATTGGGAAGAAAATCATTTTCCAGGCCATTCCGCAGGTCGCCAGGGACTATTGCTTTCACACTGAATAAAACTGAAATGAAATTGATCCCCATGTGAGAAGTTTCTTTAATAGTGTCTGAGGAAGTGGACTGAGCTATACTGTTTACATTTCAGTTCAAAGATAAAAAATAATAAAATCTATGTACAAGCATAATGTGGTGATATATTCTCAATGGAAAAATATCTACCCTTGGATGGACTGTAGGTGTGGAGCAATCCTTTCCACATCTCTTCAAGCTAGTCAGGGTCTCCTCCTTCTAGTTAGTAAGTTTTTCTGGCCAGTCTTGCCATCTCCTGATACAAGTTTTCTGAAGGGCTTACCCCATCATAACAATATGGGAAGGCCTCTCCTAGCCTTCCATGTGAGCTACAGCACATTTTTCAAATTAAGTTGAAGTCTTTCCAGGTTCCCTGCGTCTCTTCGGGCAACTTTACAGATTTGTATAACATAAGATGGAATTTTGAAAGCAGAATGAAATCGTGTTGGAATAGTCAGGGAGTCACCAGATGTTGCTGTTACAGAGAATATAAAATGCTTTTTCTTCTAAATGTGTATGTGATTAGATCTTGGGGAACTACTCTATCATTATAGTAATGGGATTTTTTTTCTTGCAGAGTTGCATTTTTCCCATTCAAAGTCTCTTTTGACTAGATGAATTTCATATGTGTAATCAAAACATTATGCACGTCATTGTACTTGAAGTTAATTTGAGCAATTTTTGTTAAAATTTACCCACATGGTAAAACTCTCTTTGAAAACAATTTCACGAGAGGGACCTGTAAAACTTATTATTTTAAATATAGCCATGCTTCTCAGCTGCAGTGCTCTTTTCTTTTGTATGAAATGGGTGCACTTAGTTTTTGTTCTTGAGCCATAACTAGAAGGTTTTATACTACTCTGCAGGAAACTTTACAACCTCCTAGAAGTAAAGAGAATTTTTCTAAAAATACAATTAATAGTGAAAATTTAAAAATAACTTAAATAATACTCATTCATTCGATGTGTATTGAGGACCTACTTTGTGTTAACTGTGTTCTAGGCACAGGGAAACCTTAGAAACTGGAAGAGTTCCCATCTCACAGAGCTTATATTTTATAGAAATAAAAAGTCTGTTATATAAATGACACTGCAAAGAATGGAATACTGTATGCCCCTACAAATTATGTGTTAATATTAACAAAAATGATATTTACAGAATGGCAAATGAAGAAGATAGGTTACAAAGAGGATTATTGTGTGATAATTTTTATTTAAAATGTATATGATTATACAAGAGGTAACAATTATCAAAGCGTTACTATATGTAGGCATTATTCGAAGTACTTCATGTAATTATTTCATTTTAGCCTCTTTACAACTATGTGCAGAGCCAGGGTTGACATTGTTAACTCCATTTTTAGATGATAGGGAATTGAAGGCAACACCTTCTGGACCCCACCTGTCTCAGGAGCCGTTCCTGTTCCCTATTGCTTTTCTCCCATTTTCCTACTCTTCAAAAGAGAAAGGGAATTGAGGCACAAAGAGGTTAATCATCCTGCTTAGTCACATGACTTGTTAGTACGTGAACTGGATGTAAATCCAGGCAGGTGGGTGATGAAGACCGCTATGAAGCAGCTCTGAGCAGGACTTACATTAACCAGTTGGCTTTCCATGTTTACTTGTGAGTCACTAGTCCCTACTGAGGCCTGTGATGGTGGGTGAGCCCAGGACGTCTCAAAGGACAAGACAAGGCCACAGCTGAGGATGTCTGGCTCCCACCCCACTTAACTAAAAGGAGACTGTAGCTGCAGTTATCTTGCTTCTGCAGTGAGGGCCTGCCTGGAGGTAACTTAGTTCCCCTAAGTGAACCTAAGTATTACATGGAGAATTCCGTAATGGGTTTCCCAAGTCCTGCCCAGATTCCTGCACTTTCTTCACTATCTCCCTCCTTTATTTGAAAACCTAATATATAGGAGCAGCTCAAGGAAGTCTGGGTCTTAACCGAGAGAATCTTAAATTTAGTAATAGAGTTGGACCCTCCTGGAGCCCTAAAATCAGTTCAAGTGTCTCATTTATTTAAGCCTTCGTCATCCACTCGTTTGGGAGATTGCAGCCCGATCAACCTGCAATCACTAAGAATTATTAACCTGAGAGTAGGGCTCTGGAGAGGTGCAGCTGGTCCACACGATGTTATGTCATGTGTGGGATTATGCCATGGGCATCTCTAGAGTGGGGAAAGGGGCCTCCTCCACTGTTGAGTAATGACAACATTTTATACAGTGGAATCATCAAAACTAGTGAATAATATTGCACCATACCCTTAACTAAACCACCAATCTATTCATATTTTACCAGTTTATTCATTAGTTGGTGGCCTTTTTCTATTCTAAGATCCAATCAAAATCCTACATTTGATTCATGGCCATATCTCCTTTGTCTCCAGTCTGTGATAATTACTCAGTAGGTCCTTATCAGTAAAGACCTTAACATCTGTGAAGAGAATTGGTTAGTTATTTTTGTCAAATGCTTTTAGTTTTTGTTTGCCTGATGTTTGGTCATGAGTAGACCGGGCTGAGGTTCTTATGTATTTGGGGTTACAATAGCACAGAAGTGATGCTCCTTTCTCAGAGTATCACATTAGGAGGAACAGGGTTTTGTTGCGGTATTACCAGCAACGTAAACTCAGATTCCTTCTTTAAAATGCTGGCTATCTGATTTTCCCACTGAAAACTTACTATTTTTTCCCTGTTGTGGTCCTCTGCTAAGTATTTTTATAAGAGATGCTTTGAGACCAAGCAAATATCCTCATCCTCCTCAAATTTTCAGCCATTAATTTTAGTGTCCATTCATGGATCTTGCTTAAAGTAATTGTCGTTGTGGTACTCTAATAATATTTATAACCTCAACTTTTATATTTACTCATGAATCACAATTCTTCTATAAAGAAAAGCTGGCTCATCTTCCCCATCATCATTTTTAAATTTTTTATTTATACCAGTGGGTACTTACAGCTATTTCCTTTATTTTGTGGGTTCTAATTCAATAATATTATTTTCTTTGTTGTTCAAACTGTCCCGGCCTTGACCGCTGGGCACTCACTGAGACTGGCTCCCACCTGCCTTTCACTCTTTTTCTCTGTTAGGAGCCACCGAAGCTCGGAAGGAATTGTGCGTGTGGACCGCAGCCCGCGAGCACGGGAGCTCCTGAAAACACATAACAAAACACATAAACAAGCCATTGTAGCTTGTTAACTGATGGTTGGACAATAAGGCAAAACTTAAACAACCTCTTGAGGGTGTAAAGAAATGCTCTCCTGTTCTTGGGCAGTTCCCCCTCTCCGCTGAGAGAGAGGACCTCCGCCTGATTCCAGCTTTTTGTCGCTTGTCTATTTTTCCCTCATTCTTGCCGCCATTCCTTCCTGGGGTACAGCAAAAACCCAATGGATCCCCACACTTCTCCCTCCCTCTCTTCCTCCTTCTTCCTTTCCTTCTTTCTGTTCTTTTCCCAGCACTTTTTACTTTCTGACATGAGATGCTCCAAGCTCATCTTGCATTTTTCTTGCACCAGTGCTGGAATCAATTGCCTCTCCAAGAAGCTCTGATTCCTGTTAGATCAAAATGGCATTTACCAACAAGACCTAGATTATTGTGTGACTCATTGTGGTGCTTCTAGGCCTTACCAGTGACATAGTTTAGAAATATATGTATGTATCATGCGTGTATGTTAGCCCCTTCTTACACACCCATATTTAGTATCTTTGTGTGTGTGTGTGTGTGTATGTGAGAGAGACAGACAGACACATAGAGACCAAAGGACAGGGAGAGAAATACAGAGAGACACAGAGAGATTTTTAACTGATACCTCTGATCCTGTATTTTGGCATATTCTAGCCATCCCTGGCCCTTATCGTTTTAGTAACCATCTTTCTCTGACCGTGAGAAGTTGGTTTAGTCATCAGCTTTGCATTGACTTTGTTCAATCCCGGTATGCACAAGGTACACTCAGAATTTCTAACATGCACCTCTGTGCAAAATAAATGTATTAACTGGAATAGAGTGTTTATATACAGATCTTTTCCCCTTAGCCTTACAGTAGCCATCAGAATACTATTAAATCACTTAAATTGATCTCCTCCCTACCCCCTTTAGTATTATTAGTATCATTCATAATAGAGTAAGGCTCATTTATTAGTGTCTGTGTTCCACTTGGCCTCCCTTTATATCATGGCAGATTCTTATTATAAATTTGCATATAGGAAACTTCGTTCTTTATAGTATGTAGAATTATATACAAGTACATAGATGCATGGTCATGAATCTACCGCCATAATTATGGTGTAGAGAAGTTTCATCAGTCACCCCAACAATTCCCTCCTGCCATCCATCTCTAGTCTAATCCCTCACCTTACTGGTAGCAGCCCCCACTTTTATTCTTTGTTCTTATAGTTTGCTTTCACCAAAATGACACATGTGAGGATTCATACACTGTGTAGCCTTTTGGATCTGGCTTCCTTCAATTGGAAAAATGCATCTAAGATTCAACCTTATTGGGGTTTTTTTTTCTTGGTTTTTTTTAAGTAAAAAAGAAAAGCATTAACAAAGAGACACAAAGTAGCACAAGAACAGTACAATCAAAATGGAATTATAGACAAAGTGACAGGGAATTAACAATGGTTGTTATATAACATACTGATAACTTCAAAGGGTATGCTCGAGAAAACACATATAGACATACAATCTTGATCAAACAACCAATCATTAACTGTTCCTTACCATAAAGCGGCATAAGTCAATAGTGGAACCATGTTAGCCATCCTGCATATACACACATATATACATAGTTGTCCCTTTCTTCCTTTTCTCCTTTCCTTCATCCCATTTGCTCTTTACTTCTGAGAAGATTCCCTTCATATCTCCTAATTTATATTCCCACTTTCAGGTTCTTATACTAGTGATAAAATATGTTGCTTGCATATGTACCTCTGATTTATTTCACTTATGAGTATGGCATCTATTGTGGCCATTTGCCTATAAAAGCTTCAAATTTGTCTTTCTTATAGCTGAGTAATATTCCACTATATAAAAATGCCACAGTTTTTTTTTTTATCCAGTCCTCTGTGGATGGACATTTGGGTTGCTTCCACAATTTAGTTATTACAAATTGCACTGCTATAAACATGGATGCACATATATCGTGGGGTTATGATGTTTTCAGATCTTCTGGGAAAATACCCAGAAGGGAAATAGCTGGGTTGAATGGGACCTCTAGACCTAGTTTGTTGAGGAGTCTCCAAACTAGTCTCCACAGTGGTTTCACCAGTCTGCATTCCCACCAGTGGTGAAGAAAAGTTTCTATTTCTCTGCAGCCTCACGAGCATTTTTTATTGGATGATTTCTTAATGCTGGCCAGTCTTACTTGGGTGAGATGAAATCTCAATGTTCTTTTCATTTGCATTTCTTGAATGACTAAAGATGTAGCACATTTTCTCATATATTTATTTGCCATTTGTATTTCTTTATCTGAGAAGTGTGTATTCATCTCAGATACCCATTTGTGGATTGGGTCTTTGAATTTGGAGAGGTTCATGTTTTTTAATTCTTTATATGTTCTAGATAGAAGACCTTTGTCAGAGGGACAGCCAGCTAGGATTTTTTCCCAATTTGTGGGTTTTCTTCTTATTTTGCTGGTGATTTCTTTAGATGTGCAAAAACTTTTCAGTAAAATGAGGTCCCGGTTATTGATTCTTTGAAGTGTTTCCCTTGCAGTTTGATTTTTGTTCAGGAACTCTCTGCCTATTCCTATGTTTTCAACATTTTTACCTACTTTCTCTTCCAATAGATTTAGAGTTTCTGTTTTAATATTGAGATCTATGATCCATTTTGACTTAAGTTTGGTGCATGGTGATAGACTTGGGTCTGTTTTCAGTCTTTGGCAAGTGGCAAGCCAATTTTTCCAGCACCATTTATTAAAGAGGCTATCTTTCTTCCAGTGAGCTTGTTTGGCCCCTTTGTCAAATATTAGGTGGTTGAGTGTGTTTGTGGTTTTGGCTGCATCTTCTAGTCTGTTCCATTGATCCTCAGTTCTATTTTTTTTAAGATAAAAGAAATCAGAATAACATAAAAACTAAACAGAAAATATCAAATTATAGAGAAGATAGTAGGGAATTGGTATTGGATGCTGTATAATGTAATGTTATCTTCGCATTTGTTAAAATGAAAACAATAAAGGGAATACTGATTTACAGTGGAGACAGTAGGGAATCATCACTGGATATTGTATTACATAGTCTTATCTTTGCATTTGTTAACACAAAAACAATAAAGGAAATACCAACTTACAGAGAAAAATAGTAGGGAGTTAACGCTGGATGCTGTATTACAGAATGTTATCTTCATCTTTGTTAGTCAGTTACACAGATGATGGCTCATTCAGTTAATCATTTTCCTGGACATTGTCTCCGTTGTTCTACCACCCTATCAGTAGCCTTCCCACTGGTATTAACTGTGCTTTTTGGTTTATTTACTCCCTCATGCTCTCACTTTGGGAAGAGACTTGGCTGCTTCTAACTATGCTGTATCGTACACAATTGCTATGGCAGGCTGTGGAGAAGCACCCTTTGGCAAGCCCTCATTGCCATCGGGTGTCCAGTCGAGCAGGCGGGGTTACACAGTGAACCGCCAGGCTCTGATGGCTCGTCTGTGTCTGTAGGTTCAGGCAAGTCTTCATAGCCATCCGGCACCGGGCATGCCCTGCCGGGGGCCATGAACACAGAGTGCTAGGGGCACCCCCCACCAGGGGCTGGAGGTCCTCTACACCCCTGGCAATGCCTCACCAGGGGCTGGGGGCCAGGGGCACAGGCCGGGGTCATGGAGCACTGGTGGCTCACCCTGCCAGGGGCCAGAGACTCAGAGCGCCCATAGCTCGCCCTGCCAGGGGCCAGGGACACAGAGGACCAGGGGCACACCCTGCTGGGGGCCGGGGGTGCAGAGTGCTGGTGGCTCACTCTGGCGGGGGCCAGGGTAATAGAATGCCGGGGGCAGGCCCTGCCAGAGGCCAGGGGCACAGAGCACTAGTGGCTTGCCCTGCCGGGGGCCAGGAACACAGAGTGCAGGGGGCACACCCC
Source organism: Dinomys branickii (assembly GCA_004027595.1). Lineage (NCBI taxonomy): Eukaryota > Metazoa > Chordata > Mammalia > Rodentia > Dinomyidae > Dinomys > Dinomys branickii. The sequence continues at coordinate 161,136 of PVLD010001741.1, read as the reverse complement.
ACCGGGAGCTGTGCCCAGCTCTCGGGACCCTTTCCTGGGACTGATCTGAGCCCATGGTATCATCCCTGTGGACTCCTGGGCTCCACCTCTACACCACTCTGCTGGAGGCCCAGTCTAGGTCCTCAGGGCTCTCACGCAACCTGAAGGGAGGCCCCTCCCCCGTATCCTCCTGCATGCCTCCTATGACACTTTGGAGACTATCTCCACCCAGCTAGAGAGGTGGGTCTACACCCTAGTTCCATGTCTTTGCCTCATTCCACCTCTCGATCTCCCTGGGCACTGGGTACATTTACGAGGTTGGGCACAAGTGGCATGAGGTCTCCTCCACCTGTGCTCACTGTGGTAGTCCATGGTGGATACTGAGTTTAGTTATTAGTTCTCAGAAAGAATTGGAGGATTTTCTTTGGTCTTCTGTGTAGAGCACGTTGTTTTCTCTCAGGTTCCAGGACTGCTGCTTTTCGTGTAGTTTGATGCTATATGTTCATACATTTTTCATATATGCAAGCCATATAGAGTCTCTCCTGGTGCTCATATTAGTAGTTTAGGGTGAGTCCTGAAACCTGTTGACTCAGCCTGTTGTTGTCAGGATCACATGGTGAATGCTTGGGCCACCAAGACTCACGTTGCTCAGAGAGGGAGTTCAGGGTGAGAGCTGAAGCCTAGTAATTCAGCTCCTGCTTTCTGTTTGGTTTTGGAGTGAGAAGGGCGTGGGGCTGTGTAGCCCATCTCCATCTGCAGTTCACTTTTTCTGTTGTGCTCCAGCTCCCTTTTGTTTTTTAACTGGATCCCTGGGAATTACTGTGGTCCTGAGGTCACTTCCATTGCTTTCTGCTACACTTTCCTGGTATTTGCTCACACAGTGGAGAGGGCTGAGGCCATATCCTCAGGGCAGGCATAGACCTGGGTGTGGTGGGCTGCTCACAGGTTGCCTTGACTCTGGCCTGCCTCAGGGCACTGATTAGAAAGATTTCTGCAGAGTGGGGATTCTGCTTCAATGGCCTTTGCAACTCCTTCTGAACACTGCTGCTTCCTTTCTGGGCTGCCCTTTCTCCTCTCCCGTTTTGGACCAGCACTCAGGATTTTGCTCTTCTCTGTCCGATTCAGAATGTTTCCTTGAGCAGGGGCCTCTAAGGCTGATGCTGTGAGTGCCAGAATGAGGCACTGCTCCATGGCAGCCCTCCGAGCTTTTTCTCCTGGGGAGGTCTTGTTTGCTCTTTCTGAGGGTTTCAATTCCCATTTCAGATCTTTCCTGGGCCTAGGGCACCAGGGCACCCATCTCTCTCCTTCTTGTCTTTCTTATGTTGCTGTATTTCAGTGTCTCATTGGCAATCCTCCAGGAGGATCTTTCTCTGTTGCTTACCTGGTCACCATCTTACCAGAAGTCTTCTCAGGTCTGTTTTTTAGCCAGTACCAGGTTGATTTTATTACAGTAGCTTTGTAGTATGATTTCAGGTCAGGGATTGTGATTCCACCTGACTTGTCCTTGTTGCCCAGGATTGCTTTTGCTATTCTGGGTCTCTTCTGGTTCCAGATGAATTTAAGGCATGTTTTCTCTAGCTCTGTGAGGTATGCTGATGGTAGTTTAATGGGAATTGCATTGAATCTGTACAACAATTTTGGTAGTATGGTCGTTTTCACAACGTTGGTTCTTCCTAACCATGAGCAGGGAATGTTTTTCCATTTATTGAAATCCTCTTTGATCTCTTTTTTCAGAGTACTGTAGTTTTCATTGAATAGATCTTTTACATCTTTTGTTAGATTGATTCCTAAATATTTCAGTTTCTTGGATGTTATTGTAAAAGGTATGGTTTCCTTAATTTCTCTCTCAGTCTGTTGTTTGTGTATAGGAATGCTACTGATTTTTGGGTGTTGACTTTATATCCAGCTACTCTGCTGAATTTGTCAATTAATTCAAGGAGTCTTCTTGTGGAATTTTTGGGGTCTTCCATGTAAAGTATCATGTCATCTGGAAATAGTGATAGTTTTACTTTTTCCTTTCCTATCCCTATTCCTTTTTTTTCTCTGTCTTGTCTAATTGCTCTGGCTAATGCTTCCAGAACTACGTTGAATAGGAGTGATGGCAGTGGACATCCTTGTCTTGTTCTTGAGTTTAAAGTGAAAGCTTTCAGTTTTTGTCCATTTAGTGTGATGTTGTCTGTTGGTTTGTCACTGATGGCTTTGATCAGATTGAGGTGAAGGCCATTTATTCCAATTTTTTCTAGGGTTTTTAACATGAATGCATGTTGGATTTTATCAAAGCTTTTTCTGCATCTATTGAGATGATCATGTGGTTTTTGTCTTTGGCTCTATTGAAATGGTGTATTACATTAATTGATTTGTGAATATTGAACCGTCCCTGTATTCCTGGGATGAATCCTACCTGGTCATGGTGTATAATTTTCCTTATGATTCACTGCATTCTATTTGCTAGTATTTTATTGAGTATCTTTGCATCTATATTCATTAGGGAGATTGGCCTATAGTTCTCTTTCTTGGTTGGGTCCTTCTCTGGTTTTGGTATCAGTATAATACTTGCCTCCAGAAATGAGTTAGGGAGAATTGCTTCCTTTTCAATTTCATTGAAGAGTTTGAGAAGTGTTGGCATTAAATCTTTTCTGAATGTTTTATAGAATTCTGCTGTGAATCCACCAGGACCTGGGCTTTTCTTTGTTGGTAAGTTTTTAATGACATTGTCAATCTCATTAATTGATATTTGGTTGTTCAGGACTTTTGTATCTTCCTGATTCAATTTTGGTAGTTCATACATTTCTAGGAATCTGTCCATTTCTTCTGAGTTTTCTATCCTATGGTAGTAAAGATTTTCAAAGTAGGTATTAATGATCTTTTGAATTTCTGTGAGGTCTGTAGTAATTTAATCCTTTTCATTCCTTATTGTATTAATTTGAGTTATTTCCTTTCTTTTGATAAGGTTGGCTAGGGGTTTATCAATTTTATTTATTCTTCCAAAGAACCAACTCTTTGATTCACTTATTTTTTGTAGTGTTTTCTTCATCTCAATTGCATTAATTTCTGCCCTGAGTTTTATAATCTTCTCCCTTCTTCAGGATTTTGGTTTGTCTTGTTCTTCTTTTTCTAAAAGTTTGAGGTGTAGCATTAGGCTATTCATTTGCTCTCTTTCTGTTTTCTTTATATGCGAGTTCATCGCTATGAGTTTCTCTCTGTGGACTGCTTTCATTATATCCCACAGATTCCAGTAGGTTGTATTTGCATTTTCACTTGTTTGAGGGTATTTTTAAATTTCTTCTTTAATTTCTTGTGTGACCCATTGGTTGTTCAGGAGGTTGTTATCTAATTTCTAAGTGTTTATGGGGTTTTTTGGAGTTCTCTTTGTCATTACTTTCCAATTTCATGCACTGTGGTCAGATAATATGCATGGGATAATTTCAACTCTTTTACATTTAGGTAGGTGTGCTCTATGGGCTAGAATGTGGTCTATTTTAGAGAAAGACCCATGTACAGCTGAGAAAAATGTGTATTCTGATGTTGTGGGGTGGAACACTCTGTTTACATCTACTAAGTCCATTTGTTTGCACCTTTGGTTCAGGTCTTTTATTTCTTTGCTGAGTTTTTTTCCAGTTGACCTGTCTCTTTGCATCAAAGGAGTGTTTAGGTCCCCTATTACAATAGTGTTATTAATTATTTGGTTTTTCATGTCTGCTAAGATTTGACTTATATAGTTTTGTGCTCCAGTATTTGGTGCAAAAATGTTTAGGATTGTTATCTCTTCCTCTTGCAGCTTTCCCCTAACTAGTATGTAATGGGCTTCTTTATCTCTTTTGATTGTTTTTGGTTTGAAGTTTACATGGTCTGCAAACATAATAGCTGCCCCTCCTTTTTTTCTGGGAACCTGTTGTATGGAGAATTGTTTTCCATCTTTTAACTTTCACTCTGTGGATTTCCTTTTGAGCAAAATGTGTTTCCTGTATACAGCATATTGTTGGATTTTGTTTCTTAATCCACTGTGTCAATCTGTTTTTTGACTGGTGAATTGAGGCCATTTACATTAATGGTTATAACTGTTATATGTTGGCTTATTCTTGTTATGCTATTAAACTTGTTTTTGCTTTCCTACTTTTGCTATCTGTTTACTTGCTTGTTTTGCTTGAGGGTTCCTTTCTATTGTTCTTGAGATTATGGTCTCTTTTTTTCTCTGTCTAGAATATCTTTTAGTAGTTTTTTGTAATGTTGGTTTGGCACTCATGAAGTTCTTCAGTTGTTCTTTGTCATAGAAATATTTTATTTCTCCATTGAATTTGAAGAATAGTTTTGCAGGATACATCAGTCTAGCTTGGAAGCTGTTTTGTCTCAGAATCTGTGATACCTCTCTCTATCTTGATTTAATGGTTTCTGTTGAGAAGTCTGCTGTGACTCTTTATAGATGATCTGTTTCTTTTCTCTAGCAGCTTTTAATATTGTGTTCTTTGGCTGGATGTCTGGGATCTTGACTATTATATGTCTGTGTGTGGTTTTATTTGGGTTATGGATCACTGGAGTTCTATACACCTCATTTAACTGCACTTTTACTGTGCTTGGGAAACTTTCTGCTATTATTTCTGCTAATATTCTTTTTATATCATTTGTGTTGCCTCGTGCTGTTTCATTGACTTCTATTACTCAGATATTATTTCTTTTTGCCTCATCTTGCAGCTGTTGGATTGATTTTTCCTGGATCCTTGATGACTTTAAAAGATCCTTTCTTTCACAGTTGCTAGCTGCCATGCTGTCTTCACGATCTGAAATGCTATCTTCAGCTTCTTTCAAGTGGTTTTGCAAGCTTTCAGTGGAAGTTTTCATTTCCTGGAAGTCTCTTTGAGTCTGTTTCATGCATTCTAATTCACTCCTAAATTGCTCATGTAACTTTTCCATTTGTTTCCTATGTTCTTCTATTCTTTTATCTGTTTCTTCTCTATATGTGTGGAGCATTTCTTACATCATTATTTTCACTTAATTTTTTGCCTTAGAGATTATTTCTGCTTTAATCTCTTCTATCACCTGATGGGAGTTGTTTTTTTACATCAGATGTGATCATTTCAGAAATTGCAGTTATATGGCTTCCTAATTCTCCTGTATCATTGTTTCCTGGGCTTGTTCTGGATGGGGTTGAGTTCTGAGACTGCATTTTTCTTCTCTGTCTTGTCATCTTGGATGTCAGATGGAAAGTGTTGAGCTACAAACTACCCAGGCAGCTCACAGAGGACTCTAGCGACCCTAGTTTACCTGGATATCAAGCTTATCCCAAGATGGTAGCAGACCATGAATCACTGGGCCCAGGAACCCCAGACAATTGCTGGGGTGCCAGGCTCAGAGCACACCTGCGATGGTAGGGGAATGTTGTCTCGCCAGGCAGAGCACTGGTGTAGGCCTTAACCAGCAAGAGATCCTCCAGAAAGGATGCTCCAGTGGCACCACCATGCTGGGCTCCCTCTCTTAACCTTATTGTTTTAGGAATCAATGATTCCTTCTTTGTTTCTGAGTAGTGTTCCTTCAGATGATGTTCTCCATTTTATCAGTTCATGAACTAAAGCATGTATGGGTTGTTTACCATTTGTTTTGGTTTGGTTTGGTTGTACTGGGAAGTGGACCCAGGGCCTTACACATGCTAAGCATGTGATCTACCACCGAGCTACATCCCCAGGCTAATGTTTACAGTTTTTATGTTTACAGTATAAAAATACCAAAATCATTTCCATATAGCTCTTTGTGTGAACATAAATGTTCATTTCTTTTTAATAAATATCTATGAGTAAGGTTGCTGGGTGGTGTGGTAAGTCCACGTTTAACTATATAAGAAAGTGCCAGTTTTGCATAATGATTGCATCATTTTATATTGCAATAGTAATGTACTGTTTTAATAGCCACAAAAATCTCTCTGATAGGCAAAGAACATGTTTGCAAACATTATAAAATTGTGAAAACAAGCTATGAAACATCACAATATGAGCACTGAATATGACAGTTTTCTTCAAAAACATGATTTTTATTACTTTAATAATATTCCATTAAAGGACTGTATCATTACTTTTTTATTAATCCTTTGGTGTTGAATAATCAGGTTATTTTCAACTATCAATAATATATGTGATTACAATTTTTGTATACTGATGCTTACAAACATTTGTGCTTACCTTCTTAATACTTTTTCTTGGAAATGCAATTACTGGATCAGAACAAAACACTATTAACATTCTTAAGACACCCTGCCAAAATGTCAGCAGAATTCTCCCAACATAGTACTCTCTGAAAGAATCATTTTGATGGTCTTTTGGTTTAATTCCTAGTCTCTAACATCTTTTACTAATTAGTTCAGTTCTTCCCATAGTCTAACTAGCTGTGTCCTCCAAAAATTCAAACAGTGAAATCTAATCCCTGATGTACTGCTACTAGGAGGTAGGGCCTCCAGAACATAGACTATGTGGTCAGAGCTCTCAGGAATGGGATTTCAGCCTTTAGAACAAGGGCCCCAGGGAGCTCCCTGGCTCCTTCTGTACAGGAGGGTACCACCAGAAGGAGTTATCTATCCCAGCTAATGCTGATTGTCACCTTGACTGGATTAAACAGCTCCTAGGGATGCACCTGCACTGTGGGGTCACTAAACCCTCCAATGAGTTCATAGCTGAATAGGCTATTAGGAGGTAGGGCCTAGCCAAAGGAAGTGAGTTTTGGAGGTATGAACTTGAGGACTACTTTTCATCCTCAGCCACTTTCTCTCTGGCTCTTTCCAGCCCACTTTATCTCCCAGCCATCCTACGCTGAGCAGCTTTCTTTCTGCCAGGATGTCTCTGCCAATGAGCCAGCCTGCCGTGGATGAAAACCTCTGACACTGAACCCAAAATAAACCATGCCTTCTTTTAAGTTGCAGATGTCAGCGACTTAAACTATCCCAGTAACGGGAAAGGTAACTAACACAGAAAGTTGGTGCCAGAGCAGAGGGGCTGTAGCTGTGACCCGACCTGATCATGTTTTCTGGTGGAAGATTTTGAGAAGTTTGGAGAAGCACCTACAGAAAGCCTGAAGTGATCTAAGCAAACCCTAATGAGAAATTCTGGTCAGAACCACAAGAAGGCTGAAAGAAATGTGGACAATAAAGACAGGCTCATGAGGTTTCAAATGGGAATAGGGATCTAATGGGAATTGGACTCAAACCCATGTACATTTAATCCTGAAAAAGAATTTGTCTATATTTTGTCCATGTACTAAGCATAAAAGATATGAGAATGAGGCAAAAGCTGCATCAGAATATCCAGGACGTTGGAAACGCCAGGAGCATAGGCCATGTGCAAAGGAAGGCTGCAGGCAATGAGAAGAGCCAGTGTAATAGAGGCTGTGCAGGCTGCAAATGGCAAGGCCACAGGGGCAGGGATGCCCAAGTCCTTTGGAGCTCACATCTCGTACCACGTGCCTCAGATGCCAGACATGGAGCTACGGTACTTAAATCTTGCCTTGCTGGGTTTCAGTCTTGTTTTGGTCTGATTCATTACCACACCTTCATTATGCCCTTTGGATTGAGAATGTTTATCTTGTATCTTAGAAGCATATAAGTTGCTTTATGAATTTTACATGGATTCACAGATGAAAGTCTGCCCTTAGTCTCCTGGGACAGTTTGGACTTCGATTTGTGGACAAGGCTGGAAATGTTGAGACTTTCGGGGAAGGAAGCAGTACACTTTTTGTTGTACGTAAGCTAGCTACATTATGCCAGGAGAAATTATGACCTTGTTATTGTATTCATTTGGAGATTAACTATGGTTTAAGAAAATGTGACTAGGGGTCAAGTTGATAAGGGGTGCACCTTTGCCATTTGACCTTCTCAACTTGACTAATTTAAAAGATTCCTGGAAAGGTGACTAGATTATGAGGCCACTGAGCTGATCAATGGGAGTTCATAGATAAACAGGTTATTAGGAATTGGGGTCTGCTTGGAAGACATGACCATGCTGGTATGGTCTTGGAGACTGTTTCTGGTCTCAGCACTCCTTTCTGGCTCTTTATGACCTGCTGTGCTTCCCAGCTGCCATGAATTGAGCAGCTTCCCTTTGTATGATGTCTCAGCCTTGGAGCAGCTAACCATGAGCTGAAACTTGGTGACTGTGAACTGAAATAAACCTCTCCTCTTTTACATTGCAGGCGCCCGATATCTTTCCCCTGCGATGAGAACGTTGACTGGTACACCATATGTGCGCCAGAAGGCTAGGATGAGCGTTCTCATCAGACACTGAGCCTGCTGCCACATTGATCATAGACATCTCAGCCCCTAGAAATGTAAAAAATAGTTTCTTTTGCTTACAAGCAACCCAATTTATGATGCTTCGCTATAGCATCCTGAACAGAACAGTAGAGTTCTCTTTTTTCCTTTTCCCAGTAAGCCCTGCTGGGAACTGGTCCTACCTGCATATTTTCACATCCTAAAGTCTTTATAGACTTTACAGAGAAGCCCTGTATTCCTGTATAAAGTTCCCACTAATACTCGCTAGCTGCACACAGATTGACCCAAAATTCCTGTTTTGGGCAGCAATTCCAATATGTGGCTGACTTCAAATAAGCTAGAGATTTCCAAGTATTATATTTAACGATTAAACTTCTTTTTTTTTTTTTTTTTTTTTGCGGTACTGGGGATCGAACTCAGGACCCTGCGCTTGCTAGGCAAGCGCTTATTCCACTGAGCTATATCCCCAGCCCCCCAAGTATTATATTTAAAGACATCAAAAAGATATGAAGTATTAACAGTAATACCCAGAATCTCCATTGGGCTCACCAGCAAAACACACCCCTACCTTTTGAATACTCAAGCAAGAAATGTCCACAGCACAGAGGGAGGCATAACAAAGTATGGACAGAGTCACACTAAAAGACAGTGGGATGCTGTGCAACTAAAACCTCCCTGAGCGCTAGACATGCCACACACATAGCGCTACAAACAACAATCTATGCTCATCTGTGGAAAGTCTCAGAATTAACTCTTACGTGAAAATGATGAGGAAAAAGTGCTCTTTTATCATCAGTAAGTTGTCTCCTTGCAATAAATTTGGGCTGAACTTACAAAACTTAGAAATGTACTACTGGTCATTGATTAGCAGCTGAGTTGTATCTAGCAATTCTGAAACTTTTTGTGGGAATAGTGTGCATGGAATGACCTTTCGTGAAAGCTCAGAAACCTCATGGTCACATGAACCTCCACATCACTGGTAGTTTGCTTATGAAATCATACTGACTCTCCATCTCACATTATGGTACTGCCAACAGGTCAAAGCTAGAAAATGTAAATGATCAACTAGTGTTCAGATAAAGATTTTGAAAAGTACAAATCACTGAAATTGACAACTAATTCCTTAAAGAATTATAAAATTGGCCACTACTCAGAATTTGGAGAAGTAATTTTTTCTTGATCCAAGTAATTTTAGCATGATCCAAACTACACCAAAATCATGACACCGGAGGATACTAAATGAGAAAGGAGTCCCATAATAGGGTCAGTTTGCTCCTAAGAAAATGTCCTACCCTCATTTAGATACTAGTATGGCTTATTTTCCTTCATCTCCTTATGTTCTTTACATTGAAATTAAGTATATGTCCACATTTTGAAATGCTGTCATTTCTTCAATTCCAGCTCTGTACTAGAGAACAGAAGTATTTTCAAACCTAAAAGCAAAGCTATAGGAGGTGAACCTTAAAGAAAAAAGAGAGAAACGGGGGAAGGGAAGGAATGGGAAAGAAAGAGGAAGAGGGAGAAGAAGGAGAGAGAGAGAGAGAGACAGACAGACAGACAGACAGACAGACAGAGGAAGAAACAAAGAAAATAAATGGTCTTTAAATAAAAGGAAACAGCTAATCTTCCTGAATGTTTAAGTTAGAACATAAATCACAGGTAACTCCCACCATAAACACAGCTGCACTATCTCCTTTCATGACATTAAAGACAAACACTCTCCCATCAGGATCTCGGGAAAAGCAACAGAAGTCTGCCTTTGTGGGGAGCAATTAAAACAGTCCTGCTGGCACCCCCAAAACAGTGTTTGAAGATGTGGGCAAACAAATTCCTCCCTGGCTTTGAGATAAGTAGGGACATTTCCTTTAAACAGTGTCTAGATGAAAGACAAGGCTTTCCAGCTGGAGTGGGAGCCTGTGTGTAGATGACAAACACATGCGCAGATGTCAACAACACAACAGTATGAAACATTACAGGAAGCACCCAAAATGGCTCTTCACATCATCATAAAGAGCCCACAGGCACAGCCACAGAGCTGGCCCCATTCACAAGAGGCTTGGCTAAGTTCATACAAAGAGACCACTGACAAAGTAACTCGTTCCTAAATACCTCAGATAATCTTGGTGTCATGGAGATCATTTCAAAGCACCTAAGGACAATTGAAATAAAAATAAAGAGAGAGCATCTTGTATTTTTGCTACTTTCTGGTAGCAAAAATAATGTTTGTGCTTCCAGAAATTCTTGTAGATCTCATTTTAAAACTATGAAGAAGGGGGAAACCATTTGTGCTTTCCTTAGATGAATTTACTAACAGAAAATAATGTATTAATGAATAGAAATTAATCAATGGAAATATTAGGTAAATGAAGGATAAAAATAACGCATAATCTCATTTGATGCAGAAAATGCATCTGAAATTTTTCAACACCCTGTCATGTTGAAATCACTCAACAAACTAAGACTAGAAGGATACTGTCCCAATAGGATCAAGCCCATAGTAGCATAATACTCTCAACTAAGGGAAATGGTTGGTACCCAGTCTCATCACTTCTATTCAACACAGTTTTGGAAGTCCCCACCAGATCAAGTAACCAAGAAAAAGAAATAAAAGAAATTTAAATTGGAAAGGAAAAAATAAAATGATCACAGCTCACAAGTCACACCAGCAAAAAAGAAGACCCATAAAAACTAAGAAATAAATTCAAAACCTGTTCCTGGATCTCTATTTGTATAGAGATTTTTATGTGTGAATTAAGTAACTTGCTAATTTTGATTTATTCAGATTTTCTAGGTCTTTGTGATTCAGTTTTGACAGGTTGTATACTTCTGAGAATCTATCCTTTTTTGTATTATGCTATTTTCTGAAGTATAAGTTCAAAAGTTACGTTCTTTTCAATGGTTTCACTTGGCTGATTTTATTTTTCATGCACAATTTTCATGATTTCAGCAAGCCTTTTTTATTTTATTGAAAAAAGGCAAGACAGAATTTTATAATAAAACAAGAGGAAAATAACAATAGTTAATACACTGCATATTGCATCTTCAAGATAGTTATTCAGAGTTCAAGATAGGGGCATAAATAATTCTCCAATCCATATTAACATGAACCTTCCTTTTCAATGAACTAAGAGACACCAATAGCATAGCTACCTTGCATTTTTCTCCCTTTTCTCTTCCTTCTTTCCTCTTTCCCCCTCCTAATTCCTTTTTCCTTTTCAACACTTACTTCCCATTTCACAACATCCATTGTACATTCTAGACCTTATTTACTCTTTCAATTCCTCACACCAGGAAGACAATACAATGTTTACATGTGTGAATTTATTTATTTCACTTATCAGCATAGTCTCAAGTTGCATGTATTTACCTACAAAAGTTTCAAGTTTATCCTTTTTATGGCTGAGTAGTATTCCATTGTATAAAAATACCAACTCTTTTTTATCCATCCCTTTGTTGATGGTTATTTCCAAGATGTGGCTATTACAAATTGTACTGCTATAAAAATGGATGCACATATATCACTGTAGTATGATGTATTTATTTCTTCTGGTCAGATACCCAGCAAAGGAAAAGTTGGGTTGAATGGGACACCTAATCCTAGTTTTTTGAAGAATCTCCATACTTATTTACACAACAGTTGCACCAGTCTACACTGCCACTAATAGTGGAGAAGGGTTACTTTTTCCACACAGTGCCTCCAGCATTTGTTGATTTCTTGATGACAGCCATTCTTTCTGGAGTGAGATGAAATTTCAGTGTTCTTTTAATTTGCATCTCTTGCATGACCAATGATGTCAAACATTTTTCCTATATATATTTACTGTGTGTATTTCTTCATGTGAGAAGTGCGTATTCATCTCAGATGCCCATTTTTGGATTGGGTCTTTGAATTGGAGGGATCTAAGGTTATTTAAATTTTTTATATGTTCTAGATATAAATCCATTGTCTGAGGTATGATTGGCTAAACGTTTTTCTCACTCTATGGATTGTCTTTTCACTGTCTCTGTTAGTGGTTTGTTTTGATAAGCAAAAGCTTTCTAATAAGATGAGATACCAATTGTTGATTCTTTGAAGTATTTTCCATGTAGATTGGGTTTTGTTCATGAACTCTCTATCTACACCCGTATCTTCAAGCTTTCTGCCTGTTTTCTCTTCAAATACATTTAATGATTCTGTTATATTATTTAGATCTTTGGTCCATTTTTACTTTAGTATAATGCATGGTGATAGACATGGGTTTAGTTTTAGTCATCAGTATGTAGAGAGCCAGTTTTTCCAGCACCATTTACCAAGAGGCTGTTTCTTCCAGTGAACATGTTTAGTATCTTCATCAAAGATAAGGCGGCTGAATGTGTTTGGAGTTGTGTATGCATCTTCTAATCTGTTCCACTGATCCTCAGGTCTGTGGGGTTGGTTGTTTTTGTTGTTGTTTTGTTTTGTTTTTTGCCAGTACCATGCTGATTTTATCTCAGTAGCTTTGTAGTATAATTTCAAGTGAGGGATGGTGATGCTTCCTTTCTTGCCTTTGTTTCCTAGGATTCTCTTTGCTATTTTAGGACTGTTCTGTGCCAAAATGAATTTTAGGAGTATTCTCGCTATTTCTGTGAGGTATGCTAATGGCATTTTGATTGGGGTTGCATTGAATCTGTATAACAGTTTAGAAAGAATGGCCATTTTTGCAATGTTGGTTCTTCCTATCCATGAGCAAGGGATATACTTCCATTTTCTGATATCCTCTTTGATCTTTTTCAGAGTATTCTAACTTCTTTTTCTTTTCTTTCTTTTTTTTTTTCTTTTTGAGACAGGGTCTCACTATGCAGGTCAGGCTGTCCTTGAGCTCACTTTGTGGCCCATGCTGGCCTTGAACTTACAATGATACTCCTTCCTCAACCTCCCAAGTAATGGGATTATGGACATGCACCACCATGCCTGGCTGTAAATTTCAATATACAGATCTTTTACTTCCTTTGTCAGATTGCTTTCTAAGTATTTCATTGTTTTGGATGCTGTTATGGTGGGTGTGCTTTCCCTAATTTCTTTCTCAGTGAGTTTGTTGTTTGTGTACAGGAATGCTATTGATTTTTGAATGCTGACTTTGTATCCAGCTGCACTACTGAATTAGGTATTAAATCTAGAAGTCTTTTTGTGGAGTTTTTGGGATCTTCTATGTAGAGTGTCACGTCATCTGTAAATAATGATAATTTCACTTCTTCCTTTCCTATACTTATTTCTTTTATTTCTGTCTCTTGTCTAAATGTTCTGGTTAATTCTTCCAGAACTATATTGGATAGAAGTGGTGATAGTGGATATCCTTATCTTGTTTCTGATTTTAGAGTGAACGCTTTCAGTTTTTGTCCATTTCGAATGAAGTTGACGTTGATTTGTCGTAGATGGCTTTAATCAGAATGAGGTAAAGACCATCTATTCCAATTTTCTGTAGGGCTTTTATTATGAATGAGTGTTGGATGTTATCAAAAAGGTTTTTCTGCATCTCTTGAGACGTTCATGTGATTTTTTTTGTCTTTGATTTTGTTGATATGGTATATTATATTTATTGATCTGCTTATGTTAAACCACCCCTACTTTCCTGGGATAAATCCCCCTTGGTCATGGTGTATAATCTTCTTGATGATTTGCTACATTTTTTGTTAGTATTTTATTGAGGATTTTTACATCTACATTCATTAGGGAGATTCACCTGTAGTTCCCTTTTTTGATTGGGTCTTTCTCTAGTTCTGGAATCAGGGTAATACCTCCAGGAATGAGTTAGGGAGTATTGCTTCACTCTTAATTTCATTAAAGAGTTTGAGGAGTATGGGCATTAAATCTTCTCTAAATTTATTGTAAAATTCAGCCATGAAATCATCAGAACCTAGACTTTGATTTGTAAGTAAATTTTTAATTACATTTTCAATTTCATTAACTTATATGGGGTTATTCAGAATTTTTATATGTTCTTGATTCAGCTTTGGTAATTCATGCATATCTAGGAGACTGTCCATATACTCTATGTTTTCCATCCTATGTGAGTAAAGATTTTTGAAGTAAGTATTGATGACCTTCTGAATTTTCAAAGGATCTATAGTGATTTTACCTTTTTTGTTCCTCACTAAGTTTGAGTTTTTCTTTTCTTTTTCTTTTTTTTTTTTTTTGATAAGGTTGACTAGGGGTTTAGCAATTTTATTTATTCTTTCAAACAACCAACTCTTTGATTCATTATTTCTTGCTATTATTTTCTTAGTCTCAATTTTACTCATTTCTATTCTGATCTTTATACTTTCCTCCATTTTATGGGCTTTGGACTTGACTTGCTCTTCTTTTTCTACAAGCTTGAGGAATAGCTTTATGTCATTTATTTGCGCTCATTCTGTTTTCCTGATGTGAGAATTCACTGTTATAAATTTCCCTCTTAGGACTGCTTTCATTGTGTCCCACAGGTATGTTGCATCTGCATTTTCATTTAATTGTGGATATTTTTTAATTTCTTCTATAATTTCACCCATAATCCACACTATTCAAGAAAGTGTTATTAAATTTCCATGTATTTATGGAGTTTGGAGGTTTCTTTTCCCATTAATTTCCAATTTCATTGTGCTATGGTCTGGTAGTATGTATGGGATAATTTCACTTCCTTTGCACTTACTTAAGCATGTTCTATGTGCTAATGTATGGTCTGTTTTAGAGAATGTCCCATGTGCAACTAAGAAGTATGTGTATTTTGATCACATTGGATGGAAAACTGTAAAGGTCTGCTAAGTCCATTTGTTCACAGATTTGCTTAGGTTCTGTTATTTCATTGCTGATTTTTTGTCTAATTCATCTATCTCTTTGTGACAATGGGATTTAGGGTCACCTGTTACAATTGTATTATTGTTTATTTGATTTTTCATGTCTATTAGTATTGGTCTTATATAGTTGGGTTCTCCAGTATTTGGTGCATATGTATTTATGATTGTTATTTCTTCCTGTTGAAGTTATCCTCTGACAAGTATGCAGTGACCTCATCTCTTTTGATTGTCCTTGAAGTTCACACTGTCTGCAAACAGAGTAGCTACCCCCAATTTTTTCTGGGTTCCTGTTGCATGGAGTATTATTTTCCATCCTTTGACTATCAGTCTATGAATTTCCTTTTGAGTTAAATGTGTTTCTTATATACAGAATATTGCTATATTTTGTTTATTGGTCCATTCTGCCAGTCTGTTTCTTTTGATTGGTGAATTGAGGCCGTTTACATTAATGGTTATAACTGATATGTATTGGCTTTACCTTTATCATGTTATTTTCCTGCTTTTGGCTCCTTGCTTTCCCCTCCATTTAATTGTTTGCCCTTCCTAGCAGCTTCTTTCTGTTGTTGTTCTTGGAGTTGTTTATCTTTCTAAAATATCTTTGAGTATTCTTTGCAGGCTTGGTTTGGCAATCATGAATTTCTTCAGTTGTTCTTTCTTATGGAAGTATCTTATTTCACCATTAACTTTGAAAGATAATTTTGCATTGTACCTCAATCTGAGTTGGAAATTGTTTTCTTTCAGAACCTTTAATACTTCACTCCAAGCTCTTCTTGATTTGAGGGTTTGTGTTGAGAAGTCAACCATCATCCTAATGGGCTTTCCTTTATAGGTGATCTGTTTGTTTTCTCTAAAAGCTTTTGCTGTTCTGTTTTTGTGTTGACTTTCTGAGATCCTGATTATTATATTCCTGGGTGTAGCTTTATTTTCATCATGGCTATTTGGAGTTCTATATGCCTCACTTAACTATATGTCAACTTTCCACGCTTAGGAAATTTTCTACTCTTACTTCAGCAAACAGTCTTTTTGTGTCGATTTGTGTTGACTTCTGCTTTTTCATTGACATCTATTTCTATTGGTGTTTTGCAACATCTTGTAGCTGTTGAATTATTATTTCCTGATTGCTTGTTATTTTTAAGAGACCTTTCTTTTTGTGATTGCCAGCCATGATCCTGTCTTCAAGGTCTGAAAGTCTATCTTCATAAAACTATCATTATTTGCAGATGACATGATACTTTATATGGGAGACCCCAAAAACTCAATAAGAAGACTCCTTCAATTAATCAACAAATTCAGCAGAGTAGCTGGATACAAAGTCAGCACCCAAAAATCAATAGCATTCCTATACACAAATGACAAACAGACTGAGAGAGAAATTAAGGAAACTATACCATTTACAATACCATCAAAGAAATTGAAATATTTAGGAATCAATCTAACAAAAGAGGTAAAAGATCTACTCAATGAAAACTACAGTACTCTGAAAAAAGAGATCGAAGAGGATTTCAATAAATGGAAAAACATTCCCTGCTCATAGTTAGGAAGAACCAACATTGTGAAAATGGCCATACTACCAAAATTGTACAGATTCAATGCAATTCCCATTCAACTACCATTGACATACCTCACAGAGCTAGAGAAAACATGCCTTAAATTCATCTGGAACCAGAAGAGACCCAGAATAGCAAAAGCAATTCTGGGCCACAAGTACAACTCAGGTGGAATCACAATCCCTGACCTGAAATTATACTACAAAGCTACTATAATAAAATCAACCTGGTACTGGCTCAAAAACAGACCTGAGGATCAATGGAACAGACTGGAAGATACAGCCACAACCACAAACACACTGAGCCACCTAATCTTTGACAAAGGGGGCAAATAACCTCACTGGAAGAAAGATAGCCTCTTCAATAAATGGTGCTGGAGAAAGTGGCTTGCCACTTGGCGAAGACTGAAAATAGACCCAAGTCTATCACCATGCACCAAACTCAAGTCAAAATGGATCACAGATCTCAATATTTGTTGTTGTTGTTGTTTTTTTCTTTTTTTTTTTGGCAGTACTGGGGATTGAACTCAGGACCCTGTGCTTGCTAGGCAGGCGTTTATTCCGCTGAGCTATATCCCCAGCCCCTACAGATCTCAATATTAAAGTAGAAACACTAAACCTATTGGAAGAGAAAGTAGGTAAAAATCTTGAAGACATAGAAGTAGGCAGAGAGTTCATGAACAAAAATCAAACTGCAAGGGAAACACTTCAAAGAATCAATAACCGGGACCTCATTTTACTGAAAAGTTTTTGCACATCTAAAGAAATCACCAGAAGAGTAAAAAGGAAACCCACAGATTGGGAAAAAATCCTAACTGGCTGTTCCTCGGACAAAGGCCTTCTACCTAGAACATACAAAGAATTAAAAATCATGAACCCGTCCAAATTCAAAGACCTAATCCAGAAATGAGTATCTGAGATGAATACACACTTCTCAGATAAAGAAATACAAATGGCAAATAAATATATGAGAAAATGTGCTACATCTTTAGTCATTCAAGAAATTCAAATGAAAAGAACATTGAGATTTTATCTCACCCCAGTAAGATGGGCCAGCATCAACAAATCATCCACTAACAAATGCTGGCGAAGCTGTGGAGAAACAGGAACTCTCCTGCACTGATGGTGGGAATGAAGACTGGTGAAACCACTGTGGAGACTGGTTTGGAGATTCCTCAGCAAATTAGGTCTAGAGGTCTCAGCCAACCCAGCTATTCCCCTTCTAGGTATTTTCCCAGAATATCTGAAAACATCATATCACCATGATATATGTGCGCCCATGTTTATAGCAGCACAATTTATAATAGCTAAATCGTGCAAGCAACCCAAATGTCCATCCACAGAGGACTGGATTAAAAAACTGGCATTTTTACACAATGGAATATTATTCAGCTATAAATAAGGACAAGTTGGAGGCTTTTATAGGCAAATGGTCATGGTTAGAGACCATACACATAAGTGAGGTAAATCAGATGTGCATGTGCAAACAGCATATTGTATCATTAGTGTAGGAACCTGGAGGTGGGAATATAAATTGGGAGGTATGAAGGGAGACTGCTCAAAAGTAGAGAGCAATCGGGATGAAGGGAAGGAGAAAAGGAAGAGGGGGATAGCTGAGTAGGTATGCATGTATGTGCAGGATGGCTGACACGGTTGCACTATTGTCTCTTGTCGTTTTGATGTAAGGAACAATTGATGTTTAATTGTTTGATCAACTTGCATGTCCATTTGTATTGTCCTGAGCATACACTTTGAAGTTATCAATGTGTAATACAACAACCATTGTTGATCCCCTGCCACCTTATCTGTAGTGCAGTTTTTGTACTGTTCTTGTGCTGCTGTGTGTCTGTTTGTTGGTGTTTTTGTTCTTTTACTTTTAAAATGAAAAAAAAAAAAAAAGAAAGAAAGCCTATCTTCAATTTCATTCAAGTGGTTTTGCCAGCTTTCAGTGGAATTTTTAATTTCCTGAATGTCTCTCCGAATCTGATTCATGTATTCTACTTCCTTCCTATATTATTCATTCAAGGTGTCCGCCATTTTCCTGTGCTCCTTTATTTTTTTATCCATGTCTACTTTAGATTTGTTGATCAGTTCCCTTATTATGGTTGTCTTTTTTTTCCCTGAGAGATAATCTCTGATCCGATTTCCTCTATAGCCTCACGCATTTGTTTCTTTACTTTGGTTGCTATCATTTCAAAAATTTGAGGTGCATATCTTCCATTTTCCTTTATCTCAATGTCTCCAGGATTTGTTCTGGGTGTGGTGAGATTCTGAGACATCATTTCACTTCTGTGTCTTATTATTTCTATTTCAAAAATTTTTTTAGTTTTCTGTGTTGGTCCTTATAAATTTTTGTAGTAGATACTTATGTCACCAGTGTCAAGGCCTTTCTAGGAAAAGTTTGTTCTTTGGGGATGTCTTCTGTGTGTAGGAGGTTCTTAGTCTGTGTCTATCCCAAGATCCTACCTTCCCAATTAATTAAGAGTGATGTGCTAGTATCTGTTTGCCTCAGCCCCCAGTTCTTTGGTGTTGGTCTGTGGTAAAGTTATTACCCCAGAGTTTCCCAGGATTGTTAGGCAAGGGAGAACAACTGATTATAACCAATATGACATCCTAGTTAAAGTAGTATAACTAGAAATAACAACAGCATCAAGCACAGTTTAGAAACTGACAAATTGTGGCAACTATTAATTTTGTACCTTCAACCATAGGGACAAAATCTACAGTTATATAACAGAACTAATCAAAAATTAGGAGCTCGTATGCAAAGTTGGTAGAGTGGTTTTACCCTGTAGTGGAGAAATTTAAAAAGGATTATGTATCCCAAAAAAAAGATGACTGAAAAGGAAATAGAATCAAGGCTGGAGGACAAATGATGATCACATAAGTTTTGAGAAACTAAGAAAGGGTGCAGAAAAGAAAGAATGAAGGGGTAAGCAAGGGGTTATCTGAACTTGGTCGCTGGGTTTTCAGGGTGGGATTATTTTTCTGTGGCTGATGTTCTCCCTAGCCACTTAGCAAAGCAAAAAAAAAAAAAAAAAAACGAGGAAAAGAAAAAGAACAGATGATAAAAATAAACTAAAATTAAATTAAATTTTAAAAAAAAGAAAAGGGAATGGCCCCACCCACTGGCTTCTATTCTGGGTATCTTTGTCCCCAAGCACAGACTGGTTTACCTAACTTATCACCTGTTGGCTCATATTGTTAATGTTTCTTTGGACTTTTCCATCCTGCGAGTCCTGTCTGTCCATTGTGTGCATCCTAGTCGGGAGCCTACTGTGTGGCTGGCAGTCCCTCGGTCGTCTGGTCCCACCACTGTAGAAGGAGAGCCAGTCACCTGTATTCTTCCCAGGCCAGTTGCTGGATCCTGTGATGTGGAGGGAGGGTCCA
Organism: Dinomys branickii; assembly: GCA_004027595.1. Classification (NCBI taxonomy): domain Eukaryota; kingdom Metazoa; phylum Chordata; class Mammalia; order Rodentia; family Dinomyidae; genus Dinomys; species Dinomys branickii. The sequence goes on along the minus strand of PVLD010001741.1, from coordinate 141,187 downwards.
GTCACCTCAATTCCTCCAGCTGGGCTAGTTGCCAGATTCACCTGATCTATTTAGTTGCAGAATAAAAAACTGACATCCACATATGAGTTACATTTTGTATGTACCAACAATCAGCAATCTGAAAAGGAAAATAGATGAATAATTCTATTTACAATAGCATCAAGAAGAATAAAATATTGAGGGGTAACTATATCAGTTAGGGTTCTCTAGAGGAACAGAATCAATAGAACATGTATATAGTGAGAGCAGATAGAGAGAACATATAACTCTAGAATATACTATATATTATGCATAATTATAAAATAGGATTTATTAGATTGGCCTACGAGACCAGAAGCTGAATAGCCCACAGTGGCTCTCCACCTTGCAGAGAGCAGGAAGGCCCAGTCCTCACTCCAAGAAACTGGAAGCTGCAGTACAAGAGGGATCAAAGATGAGCCCATCCAAGGCTAAAGGTCTGGAAGCTCCCTAGAGAGTCACTAAGTCTATGTTGAAAGGCTGAACAAGCTGGAGCCTAGTGTCCACATGTGGTGGTAGCAGCACAAGATGCACTTGCTCAAGCACAGGATAACTTCTTGCTTTTTTTACTGCAAATAATTGGACAATGCATTCACAGTCAGGATGGATCTTACCTTTCAATTACATGACCTACATTCCAATCATCTCCGGAAACACTCCCACATCTCACCAGCTGTGTCTAGGTGTCTCTCAGTCCAATCAAGGTTAACCAACACAAATAACCTAATCAAGATTTGTACCTTGAAATATGGAAAATATGTTTTGAAAATTAGGAAATATTGCTAAAGGAAAGTAGACACAATAAATGGAGAGATAGACAGTGTTCATGCACTAGAAGGTTTTTGTAAAGATGTCTATGCTACCTAAAGCAACCTATATATTCTATGTAATCCCTACTAAAATCTCAATATCATTTCTGCACAAATAGAAATTTTCAACCTAGAATTTACATGGACCCTCAAAAACTTCTGAGTAATCAAACAACTTCAAAAAAGAACCTACTTGGAAGTCCCACACTTGTTAGTCTAAAGCATGTTGCAAAGATTCAAACTAAGTCAGTGTGACATTGGCATAAAGATAGGTAAATAGACCATGACAAAGAACAGAGAGCTCTGGAATAAACACACATATATATGGTCAAATGCTCTTTGAAATAATTTACTACCACACAGGGAGAGAAGAATAGTCTCTTCAACAAACAGAATAGGCAAAACTAGATATCCTCATGCAAAAGAATAAAAATAAGCTATTATCTTAAGCATACACACAAACTAACTCAAAATGGGTTAAAGAACTTCATGTGAGACCTAAAACTAAAAATCTTCTAGAAGAAAACATGGAAGGGAAGCTGCATAACTTTGGACTTGGTAATTCTTTCTTAGATATGATACCAATAAAAATATCTGAGAAAGGAATCAAAAAATTAATCTCATTCACAATAGCCACCCAGCACTGGGGATATAGCTCCATGGCACAAGCACCTGCCTGGCAAACACAAAGTCCTGAGTTTGATTTCAGGTCCAAGAAAAAACAATAGCCACCACACCAAAAACAAAAATCTAAGCATAAATTTAATCCAGAAAGTAAAAGACCTCTGCAATGACAATTACAAAACATTGATGAAAGAAATTCTTCTGTATTGTCAGTAGAGGGATAATTGTCCAGTTTAGCAGATACTATGTCAATATTTGGTTTTTCTTAGTATTTATACAATAAGTATAGATCTGTATGATTAAAGGTGTACAATGTTGGTTCTTATGATATATCAATATCCAACTTGTCTGATGATATTATGGCTGCTGATTTACTTGCACAGTGGGATAGCTTCTGATATTAGTAGGTTTTGTATGTATGCCAATGTCCATATTACCTTTAATTCATTAAAAATACTACATCCCATTTCCAGAATACTGGATATTGAGCCAATAATACTGCACCCTCCCTCCCAAATTAATTCAGGTGGCTGGGTCTTTGGACCAAAGCAAAGACCTACAGTTAATCATACCCAGACTCCATCATTGAAAAGCTGAGACTAACTAAAGAGATCTCCATACTAGCAACAAAATCTTTTCCAGTACAGGCACCCACAAATCTCAGCACAAAACAAAACAAGGCAACAAAGTGCTTCTAAAAATTTCCAACCCTCAAAGCCAATTCATCAGGCATTGAGGGGAAGAAATCAAAAGCCACTCAGCTAAATTATTTGAAAGAATAACAGAGGATATTAAAAAACAGATTAATAAGGCACTTAGGAAGCTCAAAGAAGATATAATTAAACAAATAATGGATATAATAAGAAAAATGATCAGAGTTTACAGCAGGTACTAATAAAAAAACTAGCAAAGCTGAACAAAATGATGCAAAATGTGAATGACCAACTTAGCAAAGAATTGGAGTCGATGACAAGGTTCCAAAGAAAAATCCAAGCAATTAGAAACTCTACTGAAAGTATGGGAAGCAAAAGCTACTAATAAGGACTGAATGTCAGAACTATAAGATAAGGTTTCTGTCAGAGACCATTTATTCAGAGATACCTTTAAAACAAAAAGAAAAAAAGAAAAAAGAAAGAAGGAAGAGATATATACACATACACCGCATGGCTATAATAATTGCTCTACTAATATCTGTTGATTTATTGAAAGGAACTGTTAATGTGTAATTGTTTGATTAATCTTACATGCCTGTCTCGGTTACTTTTCTCTCATTGCTGAGACAAAATACCCAACACCCAAAATGAAGGAAGGAAAGGTTTATTTAGCTTACAGTTTGTGGAGGTTTTGGTTGGTTCTGAGGCAGAGTCAGAGGGCTACAGTTCATGGCAGCATAAGATAACAAATTAGCAAGAGTCGAAAGGGAGGAATGGCAGGAAGTAGCCTCTTTCTACCTCCCTTACATTGTAAACAGGCTACCCCCACCCAGGGGGGTGTAGCACTCACATAATCTCTATGCCCTCCTCTTCCACAGGCTCAGGATGTGTACAAAGTAAGCACCCTGGCTTCATGCTGAGGCACTCAGCCAAACCTCTGGATGCCCAAGTTGACACAATGTGTCAACCATACCAATGCCTATATCTGGTTATATGTGCAACCATTTTGAAGATGACATTATGTACTATAACAACCATTGTTAGTATCCTATCACCATGTTTTGAAACTGTATCATTTTTATTGCTCTCTATGCTGTTTTTATGTACTTGTTTTTGTTATTTTGGGGTTTTTTAATGAAAAACAAAATATATATGTATATATAAGTATAGCTGGATAAAAAAAAAAAGTATAGCTGGAATAGGTGTATCGCTGATGTCTGTGATTTGTTGAAAGGAACAGTCAATGCTTAAAATTTTATTTTTTCTTGACCAATTTTGAATGTTTGAATTTAGTAATCAGAATGACTGATTTGAAAACAATATGCAGCATAAGAACCACTGTTGAACCCCTGTCATCTTGTATGGTGAAGCTCTGCATCATTTCCAATGGTTTTTTTTTTGGTTTTATTTTGGTTTTTTTAGTTTGTTTTTTTTTAACTTGTTACTGTCTTTGATTGTTTGATTGATCTTACATTCTTACGTGTGGTGGACCAAGCAACTTCATGGAACCTAACAGTATGTAATGTAGTAACCACTGTAAATTCCTATCATTTTGTTTTGAGGTCATGTATCATTTTTGTTGTTTTCATGTTGTTCGGATTTTGTCTTCACTGTTATTTTGTCAGTTTTTAAATTTTTAAAATAAAAAAGTAAAACAAAAAGAGGATGAGAACAGTGGGTCCAACAGCTGTTAGATAATGCAAAGAAGACTAAGATTAATTGGAATTAGTGAGAATTAGAAGACAGCAAAATGGCATTTAAAAATCCTGTTGACAGACATAAAAACAGAAACGTTTCCAGGAAAAGAATTAAACATACAGATAAGTGAAGCATAGAGAAACTCAAGTAACCACAATCCAAAGAAAACCTCTCCACAATGCATCATAGTGAATATCCCATAAGTGAAACACGGGGATATCATCTTACAAGCTGTTAGAGTATAAAGGTAAACCCATTCGGTTTACGGCAGACTTCTCAGCAAAAACTTTAAAGGCTGGGAAATATTGAAATATTTCAAGCCCTAAAAGAAAACAACTTCCAACCCAGACTTATATCTCCTGCAGAACTATCTTTGACAGAGAAACAAGTATTTCCATGACAAAGAGCACCCTAAGAAATTTATGACCACTAAACCAAGATCCCACTAAAAGTTCTCAAAGACGAACTAGAAAAAGAGCATGACGCTGACAATGGCAAAAGTATAGAAGAATGAATACAATAGACAAAGTGAGCAGTGAAGCAAAAAGGGATGGGGGGTCAGCAACAAGAAAATAATGCAATGACAAGAATAAGGCAATACTGTTGGGGACCACAAATTTTAAATTGACTTGACCTTGCTGTGGGGACCAGTTTGGGAATGCGGAAATTCAGCTCCCTCTCTATTAGTGAGGCTCACAGAGCAGGATGCAGTCTGCTGAGGACAATACAGAGAGACCAGCACCCAGGTGCGGGGATGCAACTTAACTTGTTTCCTTTATCATGTTAAACTTGCCCATTCAACCACTACTTCTGTGCTGTGAGGAAAGTACAGTACCCCTCCCCCTTCACAGGTTAAATAAAAAGGTGGCTAGTTGGAGATACTGGGTCTTGGTCACCAGAGGATATGGATCTTCCCAGAGTCCGCTGCACCCCTCTATTTCGTCTCTTGCTCTTTCTTTCTTTCCTGCATGCCCCATAACCTGAACAGGAGACTGGGGACTCACTGCAGGCACCTGTGATAACTGACACCATGGAAAGGTTCACTAATAAATACCTTTTTGTAATAACTCTCAATGTGAATGGTCCTAATTCCCCAATGAAAAGACTCAGATTGGCAGAACAGATCAAGAAACAAAACCTAATAATGTATTATATACAAGAAACCAAACCCAAAAATAAATGCACAGATTAAAAATTAAAGGATGGAAAATACTATTCCATGGAACAGGAACCCAGAAAAAAGCAGGAGTAGCTATCCTAATTTTAGACAAAATGGACTTGAAGCCAAAACTGATGAGAAGAGACACAGAAAGTCATTGTAAGGAAGCAGTTCAACAGGAAGAGGTGAAAGTATAAACATACTGGCACTGATCACTGACTTGTCCAACTTTATAAAACAAATAGTACTGGACATAAATGATCAGATAAACAGCAACACGTTTATAGTAAGGTAGATCAATATAACAACCATTGTTGAATTCCTACCATCTTGTTTAATGAAGCTCTGTATCATTTGTAATATTTTTTTACAATGTGTTATTGTCTTTAATTGCTTGATCACTCTTACATTCTTACATCTGGTAATCTGAGAAACTTTGTTGAAGATAACAATGTGTAATGTAACAACCATTGTTAATTCCTATCATCTTGTTTTGAAATCCTGTATCATTTTTATTGTTTTGTGTTGTATTATTTTTGTCTTCACTGTTGTTATTTTTCTTCATCTTTAAAATAAAAAAAAATTTCCTATAGTGAGGGGGCTCAATAGTCAGATCAATTAGAAAAAAAAATAAACAAAGCAATACCAGAGATGAACAAAACCTTCAAAAAAGTGGACTTACAGAGTGTTCCATCCAACAGCAGAATACACATTTTCTCTGCATCACATGGGGCTTTCTCCAAAATTGACCACATGCTGGCCGTAAATCATGCTTACATATATAGAAAAATAATTTAAATTATACCTTTCATATTATCAGATCATAGTGCAATGAAAGTAGAAATCAGTAGGAAAAAAGCACAGAAATTATGCAAACACATGAAAATTAAATAATACCCCCTTAAATAATCAATGAGTCACAGAAGAAATCAAAGATAAAATTAGAAAGTTCTGAGAAATAAAAGGTAATGCCAGTGCAGCATACCAGAGCCTACGTGATACAACAAAAGCAGTCCTGAGGGATGTGTATCGCCGTGAATGCCCGCATCAGCAAAACAGAGCGAGTTCAAGTAAGTCACCTAACAGTGTACTCCAAGGTCACAGAAAAACAAGAATGATCCACATCCAAAGCTGGTACAATGAAGAGAGTTATAAAGAACAGAGCAAAACTCAGTGAAATTGAGACTAAACAATTATAAAGAATCAATGAATCAAAGAGCTGGTTCTCTGAAAGAATAAACAAAAGAGGCAAACTCTTACCCAATCTTTCCAAAAGGAAAGAAAAGATCCAAATCAATCCAATTAGATACAAAAAAGGCAAAATCACAATAGACACTGCTGAAATCCAGAAGATTATTAGCCATTGTTTTGAGAATCTGTAATCTAAGAAATTGGAGAACTCAAAAGAGATAGGTTCCTACATGTATGTAAATAACCAAAACTGAACCAAGAAGATTTAAATACCTTGAAATCCAATAAAAGGCAATGAAAATGTAATGAAAAACTATCAACTAAGAAAACTCCAAGTTCCAACAGATTCACTGTCAAATTCTACAAGAACTCTGGGGAAGATCTAATGCCAATACTCTTTAAATCCTTTAGGAAAATTGAAAGGGAAGGGATATTCCCAAAGCGACTCCTGAAGATAGCATTAACCTTACTTTAAAATAAAAAAGACCCAACTGAAAAGGAGACATACAAGCCAATCTCTTCAATGAACATAAACACAAAAGTCTTCAATAAGGTACTGGCAAACAGGATGCATCAAATCACTGAAAAGATCATATATCATGGACAAGTAGGATTTATCCCAAGGATGCAGGGATTGTTCAATATATGCAAATCAATATATGTAATACATCACAAACTGAAGCAAGGATAGAAAACACACTATCATCTCAATTGATGCACAAAAACTTTGACAAAATCTAACATCCACTTATGACCAAGCCCTTGAAAAAATAGTAATAAAAACCTTATCTCAATCTGATAAAAGCCATTTATGACAAACCTATGGCCAGCATCACATCACATGGGGGAAAGCTCTCCCTTTAACATCAGAAAAAATACAAGGTTGTCTACTTTCACCACTCCTCTTCAACATAGCTCTTGAAACATTAGCCAGAGAAATCAGGCAAGAGAAATAAATAAAAGAGATGTATAAGAAAGGGAGAAGTCAAATTACTTTCACATGATATGATCCTCTACATAGAAGACTAAAAAAGGGCTGGGGATATAGCTCAGTGGAATAAGTGCTTGCCTAGCAAGCGCAGGGTCCTGAGTTCGATCCCTAGTACCGCAAAAAAAAAAAGAAGACTAAAAAAATTCCACCAAAAGACACCTATAAGTAATTACCAAATTCAGTAGTGTATCAGGATACAAAGTGAATAACATTCAGTAGCATTCCTATGCAATAATAATAAACTCACCAAGAGAGAAATTAGGAAAACAATACCATGCACAATACCACTCATCAAAAAAAAAATTAAATGCTTCAGAACTGACCTAATGAAGGAAGTGAGAGACCTGTTCAACAAAAACTACAGTACTGTAAAAAGGAGTTCAAAGAGGACATCAAAAATGAAAAGCAACCCCTATTCCTGAATAGGCAGAACAAATATTTTCAAAAATGCCCATACTTCCAAAACTGATGCACAAACAATGCAATCAACAAAAATGCCAATAGCATTCCTCTTAAAGTACAAAGAATGCTACTACAATTCATATGAAAGCAGAAGAAACTCAGAATAGCAAAAGCAGTCTTGTGCAATGAGAGCAAAGTGGGAGGCATCAAAATCCTGGACCTCAAATTATTCTATAAAGCCACATCGATAAAAACAGCATAGCACTAACTAAAACCAGGTACATACAGATCAGTGGAACAGAACAGAGGATGCAGAAACAACTACAGGTACATTCATCTATCGATCTTTCACAAAGGAGCCAAAAACCTACACTGATGGAAAGACAGTCCCTTTAACAAATGGTGCTGGGGAAGTTGTTTATCCACAAGACTGAATCTGGAACCACATCTCTCACCTTTACTAAACTAGAATCAAAACAGATCAAAGATCTAAATGTTAAAACAGAAATAATCTCCTGGAAGATAATATACGTAAAACTGTTGAAGACAGGTGCAGGCAAAGACAGTCTGAGTAGAAAGAAATAATTCCAAGAATCAATAAATAGGATCACATAAAACTAAAAAGTTTCTGTGCAGAAAATTAAGTAACCAACAGAGTGAAAAAGCAACCTACTGAATGGGGAAAAATTTTTGTCAACTATTCTTTAGGCAAAGCACTGACTCAAGAATATATAAAGAACTCAAAAAAATAGACACCCACAGTTCAAGATTCAATCAAAAAATAGCCAGCTGAAATGAATGGATACTTCTCACACAAGAATAGGTGGGCATGGGGCACACATCTGTAATCTCAGCCCATGGAAGGCTGAGGTCAAAGGATTGCTGTGAGTTTGAGACCAGCCTGGGCAACACAGTGAGTTCAAGACCAGCCTGGACTACACAGTGAGACTCTACCTAAAAACAATTTTTTAGAGTACAAATGGCCGATAAATACATGAAGAAATGTTCAACATCTCTGGCCATTAGAGAAATGCATATTAAAACAACACTGAGATTCCATCTCACTCCAGAAAAAATGGCTTTCATCGAGAAATCAAATAACAAATGCTGGTAAAGCCATGGGGAGAAAAGGAAACTTTCTATGCCATTGGTGGGAATGTAAACTAGTACAACCATTATGGAACTCAGTAAAGAAACTCCTCAAAAACTAAAACTAGAAATTCTATTTGACCCAACTACTCTCCTTGTAGATATCTTCCTAAAGGAGTCAAAGTCATCATATTACAGTGACACATGAACACACACATTTATAGCAACACAATTCATAACAGCTAAATCTTGGAAGCAGCCTATATAGACTGTCCATCAACAGCTGAATGGATAAAAAAATGTAGCATTTATACCCAATGGTATACTACTCTGTCATAAAGAAGGATAAACTTGAGTCATTTGCAGGAAAATGGATGCACCTGGAGACCATAATGTTAAGCACAATCAACCAGACAGACAAGTTTAAATATCATAAGGTTTCTCTTATATGAGAAACCTAAAATATAAATAAAGAACAAAGTAACAATAGATAATAATAAGTAGGGATATAGTCTTTTTCAAATGGGACAGGGATGGCGAGATGGAAGAAGGTAGGAATGAAGGGAGGGAAACAGGAGGAAAAAAGAATTAAGATGAGATGTCCATGCACCAACTGCCCACGAGGAATGTGATCATTATGTGCTAATAAAAAATAAATATGTACTAATGATACTAATAAAAAAATAAACACAGAAAAAACCAAAATGTTTCTGCACAATGAAAGAAACAATCAACAGAATGAAAAGACAATCTACAAAATAGCAGAAAATATTATAAGGTGTTAACCTGGCAGGGGATTAACATTGAGAATACATAAGGAATCTAAATAAGACAGAAAAAAAATCAGATGTTTAAGTGAACAAATGTCCTCAATAGTTATTTTTCAAAAAATATCAAATGATCAACAAAGACATTAAAAAGTTCAATATTACTAATTTTCAGAGAAATGTAAATCAAAAGCACAATAAAATATGTTACCCCAGTTAGAATGGCTATTACCAAAAAGACAAAAAATAACAAATGTTGCTGAGGATGTAAAGAAACAGAAAAATCTCTACACTGTTGGTAGGAATTTAAATTAGCACAACTATTATGGAAAACAGTATGGCATTTCCTAAAAAGAAAAGAAAAAACAACTAGAAATAGAACTACCATATGATCCAGCAATCCCACTTGGGTGTACATCCAAAGGAAATGAAATCAGTATGTGGAAAAGACAACTACACTCATGTTTATTGCAGCAATCCTCACAGCAGACAAGATATGGAATCAACCTAGGTTTATAGACACAATAGAATATGATTCAGACGTGAAAAGAACAAGATTCTTTCACATGTAATAACACAGAGGCAACTCGAAGACGTTGTGTGACAGGAAATAAGTGAGGCACATAAAGACAAATACATGTTCTCATTTACACACAGAAGGTAAAAAAGTTGATCTCATACAACCAGAGTAGAAGAGTGGTTACTAGAGGTGGAAGTATGAGGGATGGAAGAATAGAGAAAGGGTGGTTCATCGAGACAGGGTTACAGTTGATTGGGAGGAATAACTTGTAATCTTCTACAGCACAGTAGAATAATAATGGTTGACAATTGCATATTTCAAAATAACTAGGACAGAAGATTTTGAATATTCCCAACACAAAGAGTAATGCCTGAGGGGATAGATCAGTCAATTACCTTGTTGTGATCATTACACATTGCACATGCATGGAAATGCCACGCTCTACCTTGCAAATCTGTACAAGCACTATGCCAATTACAAATAAAAGTATATTTGGCTGGGGCTTGTGCCACATGCCTGTAATCCCAGCACTTGGAGGGCTGAGGCAAGAGGACTCTTGTGAGTTTGAGGCCAGCCTGAGCTCCATAGTTAGTTCAAGACCAGCCTGAACTGCATAGTGAAATCATATATATATATATTTGAAAATCCTTGTGGATCCCTTTGAGAAACTGGTGAAAATTACAGACTTTTGGACTCTTGCCAAAGGCAGAAAATGCATAGATGTTGCATCAAAGAATACCCATGGTGGGGAGATCCATAAGTAAAAATTGCTAATGTAGGACTTTGCTAGGATGATCTCACCAGTCGCCAGGGTTTCCAGCAGGACAGTAGAGTGAGCACCTGGGTCTTGGGAAAAGATGGAGAGGGTGTTCTGCTCAGGATACATCACTTTCACTACAGTAGGGTGAGAATGCCTCTGTTCTTCCTCAAATAATCCTCAAATTTTTAAAGTAACATTTCCTCTCTCTACTTCACATTTTTGAAGAACTAAGATCAGCCTGTACATCACTAGGAGCCAAAATAATGCAGCTCTGGTGCCCCAAGCATATCTGAGCAAGACTGAGGACTCCTAAACATTGTTATGACAACTGACCTTGAAAACATTGGGGAGTTTATTTCTGAAAACAGTCTCTAGAGTATCCCAGGGGTAATGAGATGAAATTGATTGAGCAATGCACTGTTTCACTTTATGGCTTTTCCATTTGTCATATAAATTATAATGAATACTTACTTCTTGATTTACATTTCTGCCTTCATGCAATTTTCAGTTCCTGCCATGTTTACATGCACCATCTGGAAGAACTAATGAGCCAAGGAGCACCAGAAATTACAACTTGCTCTGAGTAAATCTAAAAAATTTTTCCTGGCAATAAAATAATTTCAATTTTGATCTTTTTTCTTCTGAAATTGCAAGGAGATTAAAACATGAGTTTCGCTGACTATTGATATCCAGAGCTAATTTTAATAGAATGAACCTAAAGACATCTGGCTTTCCTAATCGGTGCAGCCTAATTTAGTCATTACAGCACTGGTCTCATGATAGAAAGTCTCTTCTGACATTGGAATCCTTAAAAATTACTACCTACCCTACATACAGATGCCATAGCAGTCTCACTGCACATACAAGGGAACACACAAGAATCCTGAATAGGATTGAGTTTGGAAACTTGAGCTCAGGTCTCCCATGGCCTGAGCCAATCTCTGGTACTTAGGTCGATATGATTCTGGACAGGGTATGTATCCTCCTTAGATATCGGGTACCTTGTATATAAAATATGGATAATAACCAGAACTATATAATGAGGTTGCTGTGAGAATTTTAAAAGATAATGCAAGCAAATTATATTAAACTATTAGGGCCTAACATCAAAGAAGTTGTTATGACTTACATCTACATGCCCCCCCAAAACTTCAGGAGGTCAGTCATAGGTGGGACTTTTCAGAGGTGGCTGGATCTAGGGTTGTGATGCTGGGGTTCAGTTATGCAATGCTGGGATTAAGGGCGCATCATTACTAGATTAGCCCACTGACTGGATAAGCGTAGTTCTGGGTGTAGATCACGAGAAGGCTCACCCTGGGTGTGGGAGGCACCATCCGAAGCTGAGAAGGGACAAAAGTGAGAGCCTTCTATGTGCTGCCTTCTGCCTACCACACACCGTTTCTCCTCTGCCAGGCCCCCGGCCTGAGAGCCAGCCAGCTATGGATAGAAACCCGTACAGACTATGAGCCAAACAAAGCTTTCTTCCTTTTACTTCGGGTATTTCTTCCTTTAACACTGGGAATTTTGTCTGAGCAACAAGAAAAGTAACTAAGACAACAGTGCTCAGTAAACATTTAGCAGTTTTTTACTGTTTTAGAGAATTAACAAAAAAATAAATAAAAGAGACAGCTAGTTCTTTCAAATGCAGTTTGGTCTCTCTTGGATCAAAGTTGCCCTGATAGAGGATAACTTAAGGATGACATAGATGAACTAAATATACCCATAGTTAAGTCAAGGCACTGGTTGTTTTTTTTCTTCTTACCCCTTCTCACATGGACAAGCAAGTTTGTTGAGGCTGCCTTGACCCTACTGGGTCTCACTACGTATCCTTGTGCTCTTAGATCACAGACCATGGTTTACCAAGTTGGTAAACCAGTAGTAGCATCCAATGAGTGCCAGTCTTTCATTGCTGAGTGCAAAATGCATAGTGAAATGGATCATAGTATTACAACTGATGTAAGGAAATGGAAACACTTAGGAAGAAGGTATGGATTTCAAGGCTTCAGCAAATTAATATGTTCTAGGAATCAGAACAACTCGTAAGTATGACTCTTATCAGATCCCACACTCTTCTCAGAAGTGCAGCTTTACCAGACTCCAAGTGTTCATTTCCATCACAAGTTGCTAAAGGCGATGAGGCTCTTCACATGGTTTCAGAAACTACCTCCCTTCTTTCTTAGAAGCTTTAGCAACTATTTTCTGACTCCAAGATTCATAAGCCGTCAATACCTCTTCTTATTTCCAAAAATTAGCATCTCCAATGATCACATTTCTAAGAACAGCTAAAAATGAGGCAAATCCTGGTAGGATAAAGGGGGGAATTGCAAAAAAACCTACAAGTCTCCAATGTCCCTCATAAATATCTCAAGCCTAGCTCTTTATGACATCAGAAAAGTCCAGACTGATACAAAAGGGGTGCATTTCACTGCTGTGATATAATTTATCATCTCCTAAGAATTTCACTTTAAAGTAAATATAAAAGCTTAAAAATTGTTTTATAAAAACCACCCTAACAAAAGACAAGGGCTCAGAAAAACCTCTACCTTATTTTACTCATTAGTTAGTTCGATAAGTTATTATATTGTGGGTACCATATCAAAAGCTCTATGAGCATGATTCCATTTTTCTCATAATCCTATAATTTCTCATAATTCTCATTTTTCAGAGACTGGAAACTGAGGAGCAAAACAAAATACAGAAAATGCAAAATTCACCTGTAGAAGAGGACAGCTGTCAACTAATATTTGTTATGCTCATAGGTCAGTAGTAAATCTGAGTTTCACTGAGGCATATAGCTACCCAAGACGTCTCCCCACCCATTTATACAGCCACCGTCTTAATCAGCTTGGGCTGCTCTAACAAAATACTGTAGCCTGAGTGGCTCCAAAGACAGAAATTTACTTCTCACAGTTCAGGAGGCCAAGTCCAAGATCAATCCAGAAAGTCGGCACTCCCTGCACATTTTCATATCTATGCCCCAGCCACGCCCTCCCTAAATCCTTGTGCCACTGAAACAAGGTTAGGAAGCACTTAGGCACAAATGTGAAGAGTCTGATGAAATTAAGTGGAGTTCCTTTGTTTCGTGGATCTGAAGCAATTACTGAAATCAATTCTGACCCAGTGACAGGACTAGGGGGCTATAGCTCACTGCCAAGCAACACAGCTTCCAGGCCAAATGCACCCCAGCTTCTCAACCCTGTGGAAGGATTCAGGCCAGGAATGGTTTCCAGCCTGCCTGGGGCTGAAACAGAAACTCAATACCCCAAAGAAAATCCCAACTCACTGTAAACAAAGAGGAGAAGAACTGTTTATTACAGACACTGAAGTCTTATACTATAAGGCTCCAAGTATGTCAAGCACACCAAACAAATTTAGCTTCACCACCTGTTCCGGAAAAGAAACACCCACGCCAAAATCCCTCCAAAAGTGTATAAATATTCTTGGTGTGGATTAGCTGGGAGTCTTTTCAAATATGTTCTATATTAGAGTTTGTAAACTGGGCATTTGATATATACCACATGGCCACTGTGTAAGACATGAGTTTTTGTTCTATGCCTTAGGAAAAAAAATTATACTCTCTTGCTCCACAGTTTTTAGACAGAATTGAACAAAGTGATTTGAAGCCACAAACAAACAAATGAACGAGCTTGTAGCCTTACTGGAGGGAAAAGATATGTACTTGAAAGACTGCATTATCCAAAAGCTATGCTGAGAGAGTGTGGTTAGCCAAAGAAGGTAACTGATAAAACGCAGATGTGTAAGTGTGTCGGAGCCAAGAAGTATAAAATGCCGTGCTACAGGCAAGTGACAGCAAAAGCCTTGCCTCAGTTAAGCCATATAAATGTCCCAAGAACTGTCTCACATATGCTCTTGGTTCTAACCACTGTTTTCCTTTCTCCTTGGTAAATCTGAGCCCATATCTTCCCCCAAGCACCTCTGCCTCCACAGCTCCCCCAGCTGAGCAGGCTCGTGACTCTAGCTGTGCCAAAACAGCAGGACCATTTGTGAGAGGAGGCAGGGAAAGGCAGGTTCCTCTCTACCACCTAACTCTAGGCAGTGGGCTGGGGCTGCAGGAGGGAGTTGGCATAAGGGCAGATGGGTAACACAGCAGCAGCCCTCCCCTTTCTCCGTGGGAGCCCAAGGATGTCTACAGTGCCAGATGTGGGTGGGGCCAAGTGCCAGCACCTGCAACTGAAGCCCTCCTTGCTGTGTCGGAACTGGAGAGATGTCCCCTTTTCCTCCTGCAGGAAACCCACTCAGGAGCCCTCCCTCAAGGAGTGTTTTACTGTCAGGTGCTCTAGGCACAATGCCATGTCTTTCCAGGTACTCAGTGCAAATGTTAAGACCTACCAAAAACATTTACCAAATGTAGCCTTACATCAAGTCAATATTTGCACATTAAAGTCGTTTGTTCTGAAGGATACATTATCTCTTACTAGAATGATATGGGGTGGTATCTCCAAAATAAGAGTGCTGAAGGTCTCTGAAGTCTCTGAAAGTCAAAATAGCCTCAAAATATTTCTGTTATAGAAATGTAAAATATACACAAAATAATTCTATCAACCTAGATGTACCTATCACCAAGCAATAGCGTCAAGCCATCCAAATCATACATCCTTCCTTTCCCCAGGCAAATTCCAGATATTATATCATTTCATAGAGGAACAGTTGAGAAAAAAATTTTTTTAACTTTTTGGTGATATAAAAACATCATCAAAACACAAAAAATTAATAATTCTTAACATCATATAACCAATCAGCAGATCATCTAAGACACCCCCGTCCCTACTCCTTCAGTGAGTTAGTTAGGGGAAATAGTTCAGTGTTGGCAGAAGGTTGCTTTTCCTTACCCAGTATCTAAATCAAGATCTATTTCTAGCCCAGGAAACCTAATAAGGCTAAAAAAAGAAGTAAAGAAAAGACAAATGGGAAGGAGGGGGGCCGTATCTCTAATTTAGACCTGAGTCTAAATTTAGGGCCAGGTTTTACAGCAGAGAGAGCAGGGCATTTTGGAAAACGAGGGAGGGTCTGGGAAGAAGAGTAGGAAGAAATATGGGAAGGTCAAAGCCACGCCTGCCTGGATCCTGGGCGTATACTCTGTCTCATTCATCACATGTGCCTGAACCATGCTCAGTTCTTCAGCTACAGAGCAGCAAAAGAGGTTTCCTCACCCTGAGGAAATCGCTGACAGCTGGCTGTGAGAACACCAGCACCTTGGCTGGTGTGATAAGGTTCGCAGGTCCATTCCTCTTGAGGGAAAATACGTTTTGAAGTGGATTTCATTTCACTGTGGACTAGCACACAAAGGCAGGAAAGAACATTAGCATCAACAGCAAGTTTTATTTTGATCCACATTATACGAAAGAAATTGTTGGAAGTACTTAGGGTTTTTTTTTTCTTTCATAAAGTTCCAATTGAAAAAGTAAACACTGTTCCCCTATTTCTGCTAAAAAAGAATCATAAGCCTTGTGGAATGAGACGAAGAGCTCTGCAAGGCAGTGCAGTGCATTCACAGTAAGCGATTTTATCATTCTCGGGTCTGTAGAGACAGTTGTGTCCTGAAGGCTTTCCTCAGTCTGGGGCTGCAGTTTGGATCCTGAAGGCTTGGTCCCCTGTGCTCAGAGGTGGAGCCTTTGCAAGTTGATGGGATTGTGAGGGCTCTGACCTCCTGAATGGCTTCATCCACTTACAGACCCTTGGCTCTGAGTTTGAGAGAAGGGGCTTTGTTACAACAGTGAAGGTGCCCGCCTCCACCCCTGTCTGCTTCCTGGCCTCCAAGATCTGAGACGCTTTGCTCTATCACACACTCCCCACCTTCACATTCAGCCCTGCCTCAGGACCGCAGTGACCGGGCTAGCACCCACGGAGTGAACCCTCTGCGACAGCAAGTCAAAGTAAACCCACCTCTTTTTAAGTTTATTTTCTTGGGTATTTTGTCATAGTGATACAAAGCTGAGTAACACACTAGGAAACAAAGTCCAATCTCTTTAGCCTAGAAGCCAGTCTATGTGTGCCTTACCTAGTTGACCCAAATAACACAAGAAATACTCCTCTACCGTGAGTCTCATCAACCCACTCCCTCTCACTCTCCCTCTCATTCAACCCTCTCCCAAGCTCAAGCTTCATCCACACCCTTCTCTTCTCCTGGTATGACCAACCCCTCTCACACAAGCACAGTTGAATTACATAGCCTTTTAGGCTGATCAAATCACACCCTTCCCTTCTCCAAAATCCTACAACACAGAGCTTTATACCACAATTTAGTCTTCTCCCGTTATCCCATAATTGCTTTTCCTTATGTCTCATCCCATGAATAAGAGTCTTGATTTTGTTGAGGGAAAGGGCTATGACTGTGTATTTATACCCAGCACACCATTAAACACTTAATAAACCTGTAATGTCCAACACCTTAATCTGCTCTGAAATGTTAGATCTGATGTTAGATGAAACTGCCATCTCAGGTTACTAAATGGGATTTCATAACTTCATTAATATAGAAATTTGGATGGGTGGTATTGTGAAAATGCAGTGTGGCAGTATCTTTTCATCATAGTCAGTTTGACACATTTACATTTAAATACCTCACCACTGCCACTTCCACCAACTCATTTGTATAAGTTACAAAGGACTGTACCAATGTATGAGCTGATTTCCAAGTACAGTAGTCCCCCACCCATCCTTAGGGAATATGTTCTAAGACCCCCAGAGGATCCCTAAAACCATACATTTTACAGAACTCTACACATGCTGTGTTCTTTCCTATGCATACACACAGTACAGCATGGATATGCACAAGGGAAGAATCCATCATCTAAGAATAGAGGGAAAAATGATAATAAATAAAGCCAAGCCATTTGTAGAACCATGAAAAACTCAAGAATGGAAGTATCCAAAAGCAGAAAGCAGCATGAGACCAGCAAAGAAACTCTGTAAACAAAGTACACGATGATCCAACATGATGGGCCTTTACCTTTCTCTTACTTTCTTGTACCCAGGTCACTGACTTTCTCCCCATTGCATAGGAGACTGTAAATATGTTCTCTGGAATAACCTGAACCAGAGAGATTCAAAAGGAACTAGCAACAGAGGGGTGGCTGAAGCATAGAGCTAAAATAAGGAGCAAACTGAAACCTTTAATAATAAATATTGTGACTACATCTACTTCTCCTGCTGCTGGGCAATGTGTGCACTCTAGGATAGCTGTCCCTAACATTTTTAGCACCAAAGAAGAGTTTCACAGAAGACAGTTCTTCCATGAACCAGTGGGAAAGGGGTATAACTTGAGGATGATTCATGCACATTACATTTATGGTGCAATCAAACCTCTCTGCTAACTTTAACCCGTATTTGCTTCTGCTCCCCAATGCTAGCATTGCAGCCTCAGCTCCACCTCAGATCATCAGGCATTAGATTTTCATACAGTGTGCACGGCCTAGATTACTCTTGTGTGCAGCTCGCAGTAGGGTTTGTGTGCCTATGAGAATCTAATGTCACTGATAATATGACAGTAGGCGGAGCTCAGGCAGCGTCCAAATGATGGGGAGTGGCTATAAATACAGAAGAAACTTTGATAGCTCACCCGATGCTTATCTCCTGCTATGCAGCCCAGTTCTTAACAGGGGTTGGGGTTTGGGAACTCCTGCTCTAGGAAAAATATATTCTTTTCTTTTCTAAAGAGACAGAACAGCATGAAAACATCTCCGGACTTTGATATTAGAGAACCTCTTAATAAAAGATGTCAGATCACAAATCAAACTTCACATACTTTCTCACCAGTTCCAGTTTCTTTTTAATTAACCATCATTTGAATGAGAAGAAAAACAGGGATCCAAAAAAAATCTGACCAAGTCGGCAGCCTTATGCGGCCTAACCAGGACCAATGCTGTTAAGCAGCAACAAAGCTGGTATAAATGTAAGTATATAGAACAATGAACAGATCCATGAATACACGGTACCTTCTTCCATGATCTGCTACTAAAATAGAGTACCAGAGAGGGAAACTCACAAAGAACAGAAGCCAGGTGTGGTGGCACATGCCTGCAATCCCGGCACTGTGGGAGGCTAAGGCAAGCGGATCGCAGATCCAAGCCCAGCCTGGGGAATTTAGTGACTTAGCAAGACTTAACATAAAATGAAACTTTAAAAGGGCTAGGGATATAACATAGCATGAAAGCCCTGAATTAATCTCCCAGTACAGAAAGGGGAGAAAGAGACAGACGGAGAGACGGAGGGGGAGAGGAGGGGGGAGAGTTAAAGAGAGAAAGAGAAGAAAGAGGAAGGGGGGGGGGGGGAGAGGAGAAAGGGAAGGAAGGAAGCAGAGGGGAGGGGGAGAGGAAAGAGGAGAAGCAGGCAGGGTGGAGCGAGGCAAGGTGAGGTGTCTTCCCCACAGTTCTGGAGACAGAGGCTTGGGGTTGATCCCAGGGCCATATCTGGTGAGGGCCTTCTTGCTACAACAAAAGCAGCCCACGGCAATAAAGCAAGAGTAAAAGAACACAGCTCATATAACAAAGTCATCCCCTAAGAACTAAGCTACTCCCAAGATAAAAAGGGACGGGTCCCCATGTGAGGGTGAAGCACCCACGACCTAATCCCCTTTTAAAGTCCCCACCTTTCCCTAAAAGTCACAGTTAAAAATAAATATCAACAATGAATTTCTGGGGAGACACTCAAGTCAAAACACATGATCAGACATTTCCTAGCAAACATGGCAAGGTAATTCTCTGAGAAAATAATAATCTTATCAACAAAATAGTGCTAAAATATCAGGATATTCATATTGAAAAAAATTAAACTTATGTTGAACCAAATTAACTCACAAAAGCAAATAAAAATTCATAAAACTTATAAAATTTCCAGAAGAAACGTAAGACACACTGTGTATCATGTTGGACTAGGCAATGAATTTTCTTACACGAAACGCAGGAAATAACAACAATATGCCAAATAAAATGCATAGGACCCATTGTCTTGGACGAAACTTCTACATGAAGCTCCTACAGACCAGACCAAACCAGAATGGCCTTATGAGCATTAGATGCCACATGATCAAAATGAACAAACAGTCTGGTTTTCAGAACAAGTGATTTACCACATTCAATCAGAGGCCCAGTGGACTTGAGCCATTAGAAAAAGGAGCCCTCTCTGCATTATCTAAACAAGGAAAGTAACCTGAAGTAACCCAATATTAACCAATCTACTTTTTGTAAATAGCTAACCAACCTATTTTCTTATTCATGCTTGAACTACCTAACAAAAACTCAACTGTCCTGTGGTATCCACAGAGCTGTTTGTAGCTGTTTGTAGAATACTACTGGGTTCAGTAATCACTAACAAAAACCAACCCATTCATCAAAATTCAATTTGCTGAAATTTTTGGACACATAACAAAGGAACTGACAACATATTTTTAAGTTGAAATTTTTAAAATAACCTTGTTTTACAATGTGTATCTTTACCTGTACTGTCATGGCTTCCTCAGGGTCCTGAATCGGTTCCAAACATTTACATTTTGTGTAATTTCTGTGTTATCTAGGAAGCACCTGGAAGTAGCATGGTGCTAGAGCCATGAAGGACGTGGCTAAGGGTACAGCACAGTGTTTTAGGAGCTGGCTTTCCACTGAGCAGCACTCAGCAGCAACATCACTCAATTTTCTATCATACCTTGTAAAGACACTCAGGAAAGAAGAGCTCCAGAACTGCTTCAGAAAGAGGCAAGAATGGTGGGATAAGCGTGTTCAAAACAGCAGGCATTACTTTGAGGGGAGTTAAGGCAATGTGTCTCTACTGTAATGACTCCATTTAGGGGCTGGGAGCGTAGCTCAGTGGTAAAGTGCTTGCTCAGCATGCACAAGGCCCTGAGCTCAATTCCCAGTACTACCAAAAAAAAAAGTAATAACTCTATTCAAATGCAAACACTCACCATATATTTAAATCTCCACATGTATATAATCGACTACTATTCAGCAATAAAAAGGAGTAAGATAGGAACAGCACCATGAATGAATTTCAGGAAACACAATGCTAAACAAAGGAGCCGGACATAAAAGACTATATAGCGTCATAAAAGACTAGAAAGTGTCTGATTTAAAATTCTAAAATAAGGCTGAGGCAGGAGGATCAATATGAGTTCAAAGCCAGCCTGGATTACATAAGCAAGTTCAAGGCCATCTACACTACATAGCAAGACCCTGTCTCAAAAAGAATTTGAAAATAGGCAAAACTAATCCAGAACTATAAGCAATAATTAGTGGGTGCCTCGTAAAGTGTGAGTGCAAAGGGTAGAAGAAGTGTGAGCCGTGATAGAAATGTTCTAAGTCTGGATGGTACTGAGGGTCACACAGGTGCATACATTTGCCCAAACCCACCAAACTGTACATTTATACTTGGTATATTTTATCATATAGAAATTGATGTCATAAGGCAGCCAGCCCACACCCCCAAACTTAACTCTCAATATCCTTTCCTTCCCTTACCTGTTCCACTTCAGCTCCCCTCGGCCACAAAAGCCAACCCCATCTTCATCCTCTTTGGCAGGACTAACAACCCACCCTGCTCGGGTTGTTCTGACCCGCAGACACCCTCCCCTCACTCGGGCTATTCTGGCCTGCAGGCACACCCCCCCCCCCAAAAAAAAGAGTGTAAAAACCTCAAGCTTTGCTCAGCTTGAGGCTGTCCTGGTCTGCTGGGCATCCCCCTGTGCCCCTCTCTCCCCAGTAAAGACTTCTCTTGTATCAGTTCTCATCTGGTTCCATGTGGGTCTCAGTTCTATCAGAAATTATACCTTAACATAGCTGATTTCTTAAGAATGTCTGGATACCACAGCTTCCTCCAGCAATTGTTCTTTTCCTCTGACCCCACACAGCTGTACCTCAGCCTGAGTTATCTCTACTTTTTAACTCCATTTCTACTTGTCATTCTTAGGAGTCCCCTCTACCGACTCTAAGTCAGGTATATGATCACAGCAAGTCACAAAACTACTCTTGTTAAATCACTAATGGTTTCAATTTCCTAACATCATTTTGTGTGTGTGTGGTGCTGCAGTTTGGACCTAGTGCCTCGCATCTGCTAGACAAGTTCTTCACCACTGAGCTATAGCCCCAGCCAATGTTCTATTGTAATTATCACTTCCTTCTTCTTGATACGGTTAATTATACCTACCTATCTTTCCTGGTTCTCCTCCTACCCCACTGACAGTTATTGGTTTCTTTGTCTGTCTCACTGGCATCTTCTCGTCTTTCCAATCTCTCCATCCATCATTTCTCCATGCTTAGAAACCTCTATTTTTTCTCCACAGTCATTTCCTAGGTGATCCATTCATTCTCTGACTTTAAATATTGTATATAAACCAGGAGCTCCCAAAGCTGTGTCTTTATCCCCAAACTCTTCCTGGACTCTAGACTAACATTTCAGCTATCATCTGTCATTCCCCTTGGGATTAAGAGGCCTCTCAAACTCAAAATGTCTGCAGAAGCCAACTAATGTCCCACAGGGGTATCCAGCCAAATTTACTTTATACGACAAAGAAGCCTTGCAGCTCAGATTAACAATCTTATGATAGGGAGGTTGTCGTGGATTACCCAAATTGGCCCTACCACCTCCAGCATCCCTGATAGATAGAGGGAGGTATGACTACAGGGCAAGGCAAAAATCTTTGACTAAAGATAATACAGTAAGAGGCAGGCTTTGAAAGTGGAGGAAAGAGTCACAAGCCAAAGCAAGAATGCAGTGCAGTTCTAAAAGCTAGAAAAGATAAGGACATAGTTACCCATAAAGCTTTTCAAGGAAATTTGGCCCTCTGTGCCTTGGTTTTGGCCCTGAAAAACTGATTTCAGGTTTCTGATCATCAGATCTACTAAGAGAATGAAGTTGGGTTGTGTTAAGCCACTAAATTTGAGGTCATGTGCTAGGGCAGCAATAGGAAACCAAAGCAGGGTCCTAATGTGAGCCCTAACCACTCACCTCCCACCACTCATGCCATTCTTATTCTCAGGGCCGGGGATGCAGCTCAGTGGTACAAGCACCGGCCTGGCAAGTGCAAGGTCCTGAGTTCAATTCCCAGCACCAAAAAAAAAAAAGTTGTCATTCTTGTTCTCTGTAAATGGTCTAGGTAAAAACAATCCTAGGTAAACATTCTACAAATGGGAATTTGTCTTGTACACAGCTATATTCTTAGCATAACATGTCAGAAACATAAAAGCATTTGAAAGTCATTTACTGAATAAATAGTGAAGTAAATCCAGAAAAATAGAAGACAAAATCAATATATAATGATTCTTAATATCTGTTATGGTTTGTGCCTGGATGTCCCCCCAAAGTCTCACACAGTCATGGGGTGACTTTTAGAGTTTATGATTGATCCATGATCCAGTGCTAGGATTATGGGTATGAGGGCTACACCCACCCTGGGGAACATAGTTTGCATACAGTGTAAGGAAGAGAAAGAGGCTGCCTGCCCGCACTCCTCCCTTGTGCTCTTGTTGATTTGCTATCTTTGGCCAACATGAACTGTTGCCCTCTGTCATGTGCCACTCTGCTTTGGAGCCAGGTGGGCTGAAACCTCCACAAAGTGTAAGGTAAGTAAAACTTTCCTTCCTTAATTATGGGCCTCAGGTATTTTGTCTCAGCAATGAGAGAAAAGTAACAAAGACAATATCCCAAAGGTTAAGTGTAGATTTTGTATCCATAAAACAAGAATGATATAATGTTGTATTAAAATCAATATAAACAGCTCTTTGAAATTGAAAATATGTTGGTTGAAGTTTTTAAAATTCAAATAAAGCAAGAGTAAAGTGAAAAAGCTAATGACAGCAGTATACAAGATTTTTTTGAAAGTTAAGATAGACTTTTTTCTTTTTTTGCGGTACTGGGGATTGAACTCAGGACCCTGTGCTTGCTAGGCAAGTGCTTATTCCACTGAGCTATATCCCCAGCCCCAAGATAGACTTTTAATGCTAATCGAAAATTAGAATTGAGGCTTACAATCCAATTAACAAAAGCTCCACATTCAGAGGACAAAGAAACAGAAAGGAACCAACAAAAAAAAATTTTACAAATTTTCAAAACTAGGGATCTTCAAAAATCTGTGGGTCTTCGTGTTGAAAGAACCCACAAGATCACATAAAATGAATCACAAAAGGTCCACATTGAGGCCCATCACCAAAGAATTTTAGAATGTCATAGATAAACAGAAAATCCTAAAGGATTATACAAATTTAAAAATCTCAAGTTACATATAATGAAAATGAAAATTAGAATAAAATCTGACTTATTTTTTTAACAGCTTTATTAAAGTATAGTTGGACTCCAAAGATGTATGTACTGAATTGCCTCTTAGGATTCTGGGAGGTTGAAGAAGATTTGAAAGTTTGAGCCCAGCCTGGGCAGCTTAGGAAAATAGAGACTCTGTTTCAAAACATAATGGAGCTGGGAATGTAGCCCAATGTGAAGACCCTGGGTTCAATACCTAGTATTACCAAAAAATGTATATATTTGAAGTGAGATTTTGGTATGAATGTAACTTGGAAAATTATTACCACCAGCAAGCAAACCAACGTATTCATCACCTCACATAGCTACTCTTTGTGCATATGTCTATGTGGTAAGAATACTTAATGTCTACTCTCTTAGCAAATTTCAAGTATGCAGTACATTACTGACTGCAGTCACCATGCTGTAGGCATCGGACTTCTTAATAATGAACCTATATTTTCAAGGATTGGCAAGTGGAAAGAGTCTTAACCAAGAATTCTACAGCAACCCACATAAGTAATTAACCAAGCTGTGATGTGAAATAGGCATTTCAGACTGCACAAAAATTCAGAAGACATACACTCAAGTGCAGGTTATGCTTCAAAAAAATCATGGAAGAAAAGGAAAGGAAATTCAGGAAATGGGGTTCAAGACCAGAGAAGCCTCACAAAGACTCTCGTGCTATCTAATGAGAAAATAATCCAAGAGCAGGGAGAGGGACAAAGGAATGGAGAAGAGGAGAGAGGTAATGGTTTGTGGACTTGGTGTGAGTGGTTTTTTTTTTTTTAAATATTAACAGGTGTTTGACAAATATGTTGGAGCATTTAGAAACAAAATCATCTGTGCATACACAATAAACAAAGCAAATAAAAATAAAGCAATGGTTAACATCAGGATCAAAAGATTACACAAAAAGGAGAGGCAATCATCAAACAACTTGTGTGCCATGAGCAACTTACAGGCTCATTCTGATATAGATGCTGAGCATTGATCTAACCAAAACTTTGGCTGTAGCTACATGATGATGACCAGTGCAGGAGGTGAGCAGGCAGTGAGGGTGAGGAGACAAAGACCCAAAGTTTCACCCACAAGGACAGGGTGATGTTCATCAGTGAAAAAGTATAAAGTACCAGAATCCACACATTGGTTAAGATAATATAATAAATAGCAAAAAGGCCATTTAGATGCTTTAAAATGGAATGTGATCACTTAGTGGGAGATCCAGGACAGGAGACCAGAAGAACAGGACAGAGGCTACTATTTTTTCTTGCCAAGTTTTTATCCCATTTGACTGTGTATCACTTTGCTGACTGAGCAACATTAATGTACAAACACGCATAACTAAACAGAGGGCTTGGCGTAGCAGCAGATACAAAGGAAGAGCTTGCCACAAATACCTAGAGTTGTGACACCGGGAGCAGTACAAGGGCAGAAAGGACAGGTGACAGAGAGACCACACTTCCTAGCACACCTTGCTCTGAGTTTTCATCAACCTCTTTGTGAGAAATGAATTGGAAATTAATAAAGCCATACGTTGTTTTATCATTTTTAGGCTTTGCACACAAACTTTTATCTAAAAATATGTTGGTGAGGGCTGGAGGTACAGCTCAGTGGGCTAAGTGCTTGCCGCTAAGCACTAGGGCCCTGAGTTCGATCCCCGGTCCCGGAAAAAAAAAAAAAAAAAAGATCTTCTAAAAAATAAAAAATAAAAAAATAAAAATAAAAATATGTTGGTGGTTCTCTCATAAATGTATAGCTTTAGTCATTACGACAAATATACTCATCAGCCTCAGCAAGTCCCAAGACCAAGAGCCCTTGGGATGTGTTAGAGATGGAAATCTGTACTGGGGAGAACCAAAGGGCAAGTTTAAGGAAAACTGATCCTCTGACAGGATGCAAACATGAGCTGAGTCTTCGTATTAACTGATAAGACACACACACACACACTTAATGGGTGTATAGCTTCATTCATTAAGAGAGATTCTTTTGCTGCTGCTCTTGGTAGTACTGGGGTTGAACCAAGGGGCTTTGCCCTGATCTATATCCCCAGCCTTCTTTCTTTTTTAATTTTGAGACAGGGTCTTGCTAGGCTGCTAAGTTGCCCAGGCTGGTCTTGAACTTGCAATCCTACTGCCTCAGCCTGCAAGTACCTGGAATTTCAAGCACGTGCCACTGCACCTGGCTCTTTCCCTCCCTTATATTGGTTGATAATACTAAGCATTTTTAAAGAGATTTTTAAGGGCAGTTCTATTGGTCCACAGCAAAACTGAGCAGAAGGCACAGAGGTTCTCTGCATCCTCCCTTCCCGTATATATGCATGGTCTCTCCAAGTACGGACATTCTGGCCAGAGAGGTACATTTGGGGCAGAACCTAACTGTTGGTGCAGAACCAACTAATGAACCTACATTAACATATCATTATCATTCAAAGTCTATATTTGCACTATGATTCACTCTTACTGTTATACACTCCACAGATTTGGATAAATGGACAATGAATGGCATGTGTCCCCACTGCAGCACCTTACAGAATAATTCCACATCCCTAAAACTCTTCTGGTTGTGCAACTTTTTCATTAAACAACCAGTTTCTTCTTTTTTTACTTTAAAAATTTAAAAACAAAATGACAATGAAGACAAAATCCAAACAACACAAATACAACAAAAATGATACATGACCTCAAAACAAAATGATAGGAATTTACAATTACTGCTTCATTACATACTGATATGTTCAACGAAGTTGCTCAGTCCACCAGACATAAGAATGTAAGATTGACCAAGTAATCAAAGACAATAATAAGTAATTAAAAAAACATTGGAAATGATGCAGAGCTTCACCATACAAGATGTGTAGGAGTTCAACAATGGCTCTTATACTGTATATTGTTGTTTTCAGATCAGTCATTCTGATAACCAGATATAAGGGTGCAAAATTGTTCAAGAAAAAAGAAAATTTTAAGCACTGACTGTTCTTTTCAATACACCACAGACATCAGCAATATATCTATTCCAGCTATCCTTATATATACATATAAATTTGGTTTTTCATTTTAAAAAAAACAAAATAACTAAAACAAATATATAAACAAAACAGCATAGAGAACTCTGAAGTCTGACCTTGGAGGTGTGAGTGAGTTCAACAGAAATTAAAGACACACTACATATTCCACACACCAGTGGTATGGAGACCACTGGAATCGTTCATTCTAAAGTCAGACACCAACACTTTAAGGAATGAATTGTTTATACTGAAGAATCAAATAAAAGAATATTTAAACCTATCTGGAGAGAGATTAGAGGAGGAGATATTAGAGCATATGTTATTCCTATGATGACACAAAGCTCACAGGATAAACAACATCGGAACAGCACCAGAATGCAAAACACACACACACACAACTCAAGCTCCACAGAATGGCCCCAGAATGGAGGTTACCCCACTACAATAGGCTGTGAAATAAGACCAAAAGAGGAATTTCAAAATGTTTCCCAGTCACTAAATCATCATTAAAATAGATACATGGCTTCCCATAATGACTTTTTTGGAGAACACAGTGTAACTTTGGAAGCAGGTATTTCCTTTTGCTTGCTAAATTTAATCTCATGATACTACATTTGCCTTTTACATATGAGAGGAGACAGTTTGAGAGGAAAGTGACATTAGAAGGCTGGTGGTCCAAGAAATACCACAGGAGATAAAATTTACTGTGACCCAAAGTTCTGGAGGGACACAGTAACAAAGGAGATGTGTATTTGCCAAGATGCCTTTAGTTAGTGCCCGCAGTAGTCAAGGTACAGACTCAGAAAGTACAGTCTTAGGTCCAGTCCTTGTCATTATCCCAGAGACCATTTATGTGCCACATAGCCTGTATCCACTTCCTCCTTTCATAAAGTTGTCAAATATTCGTGTTAACTAGAGACAGAATTCTGAGCAATATTCCTAGCCTTTCAGTGTCTTTGTTTTCAATTAGCAGTCTAGCCTTGTGTTTTTAAAAAATTCCCTCCATCCCATTATTTTAATGATAGAGATCCCCATATAAAAATTTTAACATTATCATCATCTTGTGAAAAATTAAAGGCTACATGCCAAAATTGATAAAAGAAGCACAATTCTCTCTGCTTCGGGGGGAGATCATGAAGAGGAACATTGTTTGCTCTCTTCCGATCTCCCGAGCACGTGAGGGCTGGGAAATGCAGTCACTTAAATAACAACCCAGATTGTTTCCTCTCACAAAATAGAATAATAGTGAGAACATTTCTGGGACTCCGAGGAAGCAAATGTTTCTAATTAGTGAACAAGATCGGCTGAGGTAACTGCTGTGGGCACACAAACACCATCGCCTGAATTCTGCTTGTGAAGGTTGCCACCTATTGAAGGATATGCAGTACTTCAGCGGGCTGCAAGGCGAGACCGATGCCGAGGAGAAAGCAGCTGGCGATTCTGAGCTGGGTGATATTCACGCCGCCTCAACAGAAGGCAGAACGCCTGTTTGGTGCCGCCCGCCCCAGCATTATGAACCTGTGGAAAGGAGGGCCCAGCTGGGCTGCAGCAGCTTTGCCTGGGTCTTAAGAGATGTTTAGGGCTTAGCCAAGGGGCAAATAGGTGAAGTGGAAATCCTCTGGGCACAGACGGAGAGGTACAAAAAGCCACCCCAGCACAGGGCTAAGGAGCACCGGCTGTGGGTGATTGCAGGGGATGAGATTAGATTCGGAGGGCCCTGGGTGGATACATGAGGGCTTTTCCCCAAAGACCAAAAACAGAAAAAAATCACTGAGGTTTTATCAAGGTCTGGGTGGGTAAATGACCCTCAAAGAGCGGGGACAGCTCAGCGGCACAGCGCCTGCCTTGCAAGCGCGAGGTCCTGAGTTTGATTCCCGGTACCAAAAAAAAGGAACCCACGGAGCTGGTCGTGGTGGGGCCTGTAATCCTGGCCTGTGGGGGTGGGGGTGAAGCGGGAGCATGGCTGCGAGTTCCAGACCAACTTGGGCTACACAGGGAGACCCTATCTATAAAAAAAAAAAAAAAAAAAAGAATCAATGAAATAGGGAATCGTCACACAGATAGCCAACTTCTTGACTCTTTGGAAATTATCTTTTAAAAAAATCAACCAGACTAAAGATTGACATAAGGATTTGACCAGTGAACACACACCTTGGGCCACCACCCTCTACCCAGCTGTGACTTCTCCCCAAGATCTGTCGGTACTGGAGCTCAGCTCTGTCCTGAGACACCAAAGCCCCCATTCTACCCATTTCTTTGTCCCCACAAGAGTAATGCACCCACGTTTCTGCCTTATTCACTTTAAATATATTAACTGAGCCCCCAGCTATGTTCCTGGCATTAATATGTAGGGAAGGATGCAAGCACGGGTGTAGCCCTGAGTACTTAAGGTCCAGCAGAGCAGGGAAACAGTAATTAAACAGCCACGCATGCGACGGTTTAAGAGTGACATGGCCTCTGTACTCAGGGCTGTGAGAGCCTGAATAAGACTGCTAAGCTAGTCTGAGCGGGAGACGGAGATAAGGAGATTCTTACCAAGGAATAATATTTGACCAATACACCGATGAAGGCTGCTGCTGAGCAGCACGCCTGGAAACCTCAGGCCTCTGAGCAGCTCTAGGGGGTCAGGGGCAGCAAGTTGTTTCAATTCGTTGTCTGTTTGCACCCATGTTAAACAAGAGAAATCATGCAAATTAAATGAGAAGGTCCACTTACAGGGCTTAGCACAGGGACTAGAACACAATGTACCTGTAGTAAATGTGATGTAATGTTGTTTTATATTACTCATCCTCTTTGCCTTTCTGTCAGGTGTGGACAGAAATGGAGGACGGAGAACAGAACAGTGGCATCTAAATCTGAAATCACTTTCTGCTATCTGTAGGCCATCTGCTATTGAAATCTCAGATTCCAGATATAGCATAAGATCCATTATGACATAGAAGCAAATAACTAAAATACTATTAAATCTCTCTCTTGCCGGAAATTAAAGCATTATTCATGTGGGAAGATATGTTCTAGTCCAAACTAAATCAACTCAACAACTTTTGAACGCAACATGGTAGTATATTGAGGGCTGTCAATTTTTTTCACAAAGAATAATTCTATCAGTAAGACCAGCATCTCACATACAGTGGGAAGCGGCTGAAACCTACAGTCTTGTGGATGACTGCACCGGTTCCACTGGAATACATCACTCCCTCATCAGAGCTCAAGAGACAGTCATGGAACTAAGAAGTGACGAGTAAACACACCTAGGGGCTAATGGGTCTCAGTGATGGTTTCCATTCCTAAACCCCACTAAAGAGCTGCCCTTAGCATGGGGAATTTTCCCCTGGATGTCTACTGTTTTGTTCACTGGGCCAGTCGGGGCATGGGGCTAGGGTGTGTAATTCACACAGTTGTTGATGACTCTGTCTGACTAATTGGGCAATTCAGGCAATGTCAGATTTGATTATTTTTTCTTTTTTGAGACTAGGTCTCACTAGATAGCCCAAGATCTCCAACACAGTTTTCCAGATCCTCTCTTGCTCATTAGGCAAACAATGCAAGCAGTGATCACTTTCACAAAAAAAAGCTATTTGTTATAAACCGTGTCCATGTCATTACAGAGCCTGTGTGACTCTTTCCACAGCCATCCCATAGAGCCATAGCTTCCTGGTTTCTTCAACACGATTGACTCTAGACAGACCAGGAATCTCCCGTTATGCTACCAACACTTCGGAGCTGACAACTATCCCACCAGGGAATGCCGTGAGCGTCTGAGAAGAGATCTTCCACTTACATGTTTGTGACGAGATCGGACCAAGTCATCTTTTCTTTCCAGGGAGTCTCTCACAATAAGGGACAAAATGGATCGCAAGCTTGGTGCTATCCCTTTCTCCCCAGCCAACAACTGAAGAATGATTTGTTTTAATTTGCTTCTTTTATTAAACATTTTTCCTCTTCAAAAAAAATTTGTTGCCAAAAATACAGATAAGCAAAATAAAAACATTTAAATCAGGCTAGGGATGTAGTTCAGTGGTAGAGTGCTTTCCTACCATCCCCAGACTCTGGGTACACACAGCAACCAGGAAATAACTTATTTTTTTAAATCCACTAAATTGCCATAGGAACACTAAGAATTGATAACATCACTCACTCGCAGCTCAGCATGATGGAAGCACAAATCCAGGCTGGTGCAGCCAAGAACACAGGGCACCCACTTCCTGAGGGAACCCACTTCTCCCAGCAGAAAACCCAGCATGGCCAGGCCACCAGCCCTTCTCATCCCCTAGCTTCGTGCTGCAGAGGCTCTAGTCCAGGTAAGACTGTCAGAAAGACATAGTGCTGCCTTACTCTACCCTCCACTCATCCACCATATGGATGTGGATATGTCACCAGATAGAGTCTAAGGAAGTTCCCCAAATAGGAACTGGGGACCTCAGCTCACTCCACCCACACACTAAGTCTTAACACAGAAAAACAATTTTCAGGACGAATCAGTAGAAAACACAGAAAAAAATTATCTTTATTAGTACATGTTTGCAGTACACATTTCCATTCCTTGTGTGGAGTTGGTACACGTTAGCAGGAAAAAAATGTACACATTTGTGTGGTCTTGGGGTGCAGGGTATGTGTCCATACTCTCTGTGGGGACCCCCACTTGCAGACTGTGTTAGAAAACAAACCACTTAAGTTTGCTGGAAGCCGAGAGGTGCTGCCCACATCATGGTGCTGCTTTCCTGAGGGTGGGGATCTGGGGGAGGAAGAGCAATTTACAGGTGCAAAGCACAGGCCCGGCCCCCAGTTGACAGGCTAATTCTATTTTTAAGACTCTAGAATTTTTGGGGTGAGTTCGTGGAAAGGAAGAAGGCACTATAACCATGTGTATCTTTTGTGTCTTGAAGCTGCAGGATTTTTTTTACAGTACAATTTTTAAATGATTTCCTTTTCTCCTTTCTACCTATCATTATGTCTCTGTCTTACCTCAAAACCACCCCCTTTCAGATCACTTGTGGGCAAAGAGGCCACTTGAGGAAAGGAAAGCAGGAAAGGCCACGGCTGCCCCCCACTGAACCCCACCCGTGTGCAGAAGTGTCACTCTGAGAGAAGTGGACTGGTGTCCCTCCTCCAAGCGCTGGGTCAGTGGCACACAGGGTTTTCCCAGGAGTTAAGACAAGACATATGAACAGAAATCTTAGACTCTCTCTTCAAAAGCATGATGCTATTTGAAGTAGAATGCAAGGAATTCCAAGTCCAAGGGAGCTGTTGAAACCGTAGCTATTTCATCAATGAAGAGGAGGCCATGAGCTTTATGAGAGCAGTAGGTTAAACTGCAGACCACCAGGTAGGAGTTCAACAGAGAGAACCAGGGGAAGGATGGCTGGGAACAGCTCCCTTGGGGTCAAAACAAACTTCAAAGAAAGGCCTCAAAGGCTGTTCCTGCACAAGGACCCAAAAGGATATGGAGCAATTCATATCCTGTAGCATTATCTAAAACAATCACGCAGTCAGTCAGCTGGCAGTTAGTGGAACACAGAGTCTGGGTGTGTTACTGACAGGGCTGGAGCGCCTGACAGAGATGCAGAAACAGAGGCATAGCCAACCTTGCCGAGACCCTTGTCATCCTGAGACGACCAAGGGAATTGCCAGGGCTGCAAACTCCAGGGAGGAAATAGATTTCCCGCCAGATCACTAGACAAGTAAAAAGAAAATCACCTAAGAAAGTAACTTGTATCCACAAGAACAAATGAAAAGATCCAGAAAGGTTAATAGAACAAACACTGAGGGTGAAGAGTCAAAGGCACTTTTCTGTGAATACTGACTCTTTATTTAATGTTCTAGCTCTAGTCTCTTAGAGACATGATAAAATTGCTGAGGAGTCTAGCTCCAGCAGGGAAAGTACCATGCTGGAGACAGGGCGCCTCTCTTCAGGGCCCTAGCTCACTGCACTGTCAGCGTGTGTATCTAAGGGCTGGTTGTCACTCTCAGCTCCACCCCAACTCCAGATTGCTCAACAGGAAAAACATCAGCTGTGACATGAAGCAGCATTACTTAATGCTGAAGATGACCCTTGGTTGGTCAATGGTACCCAGTCTGGAAAAGACTACAAATTCCAAGTGTGGGTTTCATTGAGTGTGGTGACTTTGGTTACTGAAATGTGACCCTGGAAGTTTATTGTCACAAGACATTCAGCCACTGTAAAGTATGAAGCTTCCAAGCCGAGGCATCTCTTGCCCTGCCTGTGTGTTAACCCTCCTTGTGCCAGCTCTGTCCACCTGCAAAGACTCCTGCTAATGTGGAACACCTGGCCCTGCCCTGCAGGTGGGCTGTGTTTCCTGTGTGACATCTTCCATAGCAGTTGGGGCCAAATGTATTCCCAGATAGTCTTGGGTTTCAATATTTAATTGATTCCAACAAAACCCCTGATGGACACTGAAGATCCTTTACTTTACAAAAGTGAATTGTCCCCAAAAGACTACTTGGGAACCCACTTTATGACTAACATATGAAAACCATCCTCTGCTGTTAATTTTCTCTATTATTTGTAATGACTGCATAATATCTTTTGTACGAACAGATCATAATTTACTAAACCCAGTATTAGACATAAATGCTTTTTCCCATTAAAAAATATGTAAAATGCCAAATAGCTTGATGTATCTGTGATTATTACAGGGATGTTCATGGAAATGAAAAGGTAATATATATTCTGAACTCAGGCTTGTCTTGAAATTTCTACAAAAAACTTTAGTGACTATTTCTTTGAGATCTGTGCTTTATTGTCAGCCCATTTCACTAAGCAAAGGCTTTATCTAATATCTCCTAGGTAGTAAATATTAACTTCCAGAAAATAAATCCACTTGATCAAGGTAGATATATTGCTTAATAGCTTTATAAATCTAATAACCATCATTTTTTGGGTTAGGGGTTTTTTTTTTAGAATTTAAACATTTTTATACATTTCTTTTTTCTTACCAGTGAAATTGGAACAATGAGAAGTTTCTAAGGTTCCCAAAGCAAGTTTATAGACCTTTCTAAAATTAGAAGTAATTTATAACTGAATGTTCTGTACAATACAGCTGTGTATCCATCTGGCCCTGGTGCTTTATTACCTGATATGTCTTGTATTTTTTCAACATTTCTTTTCATCCACTGAGCCTATATAATTTCCCCTTGTGTCTGGTCCCAATAATTCCAAAACTCTATTTCATCCTTATAGCAAACACACAAAATAAATCCCATAATCCTACGTACTATCTTCCAGGAATTACATTTATAAGACCCATAAATCAATGGGAAACCTCCAAAAGGATTTTTCTTAAATTTATTTATTTTATTTATTCATCCTGTCTGTGTGCAAGCATTCACTGATATTGAATATTAGCTTTGTCCTAGTTGGAATATGCCTTTTAGAATCACAGATGTATCTGCAAAGAGTTGCCAATGTCCTCCAAAATTTCTTCTCAAAGAAGAGACAGCAGGGAAGCATTTTGAAGGAGTTAGTTACAACCTCTCAACCTCTCAAGGGGCAATATGAATAAATCAATGCAATAAAACCAGATCAGCATTTAGTCTCAGTGCCTGTGAAATGAAAAGTAGATAAATTGCCTGGCAGGGGGTGGGGGTGCTCCTATAGCTGCAGGTACAACATTGTACATTCTAAAATCAATCTTCCTCACAAAGCCATATCATCTATTTAAGTTTATGTTATTAGGGCTGGGGATATAGCTCAGTGGAATAAGCGCTTGCCTAGCAAGCACAGGGTCCTGAGTTCGATCCCCAGTACCGCAAAAAAAAAAAAAAAAAAAAAAGTTTATGTTATTTAAAGTATATGTTTAGTTTTCTTAAAATTCCACAAGGAAAAGAGGTTTGAAGGGCCTAAATTATCTGCAACGTTGTCTTCAACTGAGCTAATAATGCCTGCCTCTAGTTACAGAAGGCTTACCTAGTTCCAGACCATGCTAAGCACACTACAAGCAACTTTTCTCTAAACATCACAACTGGAAGTATAGGGGCCCAGTAGTGTAAGATGACAAGCTTGGCCTCTGGATTTCCTCTTGACAAAAGCTATGAACTGTTTATCTTTGCATCCTCATGACACTATTGGGCACACAGTACTAAACAAAAGCCATCTAAAGTTATAAAACTCGGGGCTGGGGATATAGCTCAGTGGAATAAGAGCTTGCCTAGCAAGTGCAGGGTCCTGAGTTCGATCCCCAGTACCACAAAAAAAAATAATAATAATAAAAATAAAAAAATAAATAAAGTTATAAAACTTATACTAATAAAAAACCAGTAACTGAAAAGAAAGGCTTTCTTCCTTAGAAAGATTGGATGTACAAAATTCTCTAAAACCAGAAATCCCTTCAATCCTGCTATCCCCGCCGCCGTTTCAGTGTGAGGACAGTCTGCAGAGATCATCCAACGAGCATTGGGGCTATGGATCCCCAGTGGGGTGTGCACATCAGCGATGACATGACATGCAAGTGGCTAAGACTGGGCTGAGAAAAGCTGCACTAGTCTCCGATTAGAACCACAAAGGACACCTCCCGGAAGAATAGCAGGCTGCAACATTCTGGAATTCTCTTCCACATGGACTTGCTTTTGCATGCTATGCCCTGAGACACAATGTTTTACTGAATGCCCTGTGGGAAGCCCTGGCCTCAGTCGGCCACATGCCCACCCATGCAGCCAGCAGGATTCTTCAGGCTGTGATCTCTTTACTGGCCACCTGTGTTTAGTAACTACTAGAGTACTTTGAGAAAAATCAAGAAACTGGGTTCCAGAATTGTAACCAATTGCCATGATGGGGACAAGAAGCACATTCAGAGGTCCTGGGACTTACAGGCAAAGAGGAAAGGGACACTGAGGTGAGGGGGAAAAGAAAACAGAAAGATACAAGATGAATAAACACAAAAGCTGAAAAGGTAACATACAGAAGGATAGGAGGAACATGCAACCTCAAAACATGAACACCCCACCTCGTACACTCACAACAATCTGAGCTAAGCCAAATGAAACCACGGAGGAGCTGGTCTCCCAGGGCAGGGGACCTGGAGAGCAGCTTCTTACGGTGGCACTCAGCCTCCCAGCCTCCGGCTCCTTAGCAGGGGAAGCCATCTAATACACAGCAAGTCTTTGCCGTTGCTATGGTGTGTTCTTCATGTTTGTTGATACTCGGGGTTCTGCTGTTCTGCATGTGCAATATACTATCTGTTAAAACCCCTCAATCTTGACAAAATCAAACACATGAATGTCGAATGGTAAACCAAAGAGGTTATCTGTTTGGCTTAGAGTCACTTTCTTCTGTGCTCTGAAATTTTCAGTGGAGAGGTCATTCACTTCCTTGGTTAGACTGATCCCTAGGGTTTGTTTGTTTTCCTTTTGGTTTTTTGAGACAGTCTTCCTGCAGAGTTCAAAGTAGCCTGGAACTCACGGCCATTCTCCTGCCTCAACCTTCCGAGCTCTGGGATTACAAAGTCTGTGCCACTATGCCTGGCTCCTAGGTATTTTCTTAAAGGTGTTGTGAATGAAATTGTTATCCCAGTTCTTCTCTCAGCTAGTCCAATACTGATATATAGAAAAACTAGTGGTTTTTAGGAAACTTGGAGGCAGCCTTGTTTGGGTGATTGTGTTTTTGTAAACCTTAGTCTCCTTCTGTGAAGACCATTGAAGATTAACCACCCAACTCGCCGCTCACTGTGGCTTCACATCGCGAGAGGCAGTTTTGATGATTTCTTGGAGTCCTTCAAGGGTTAGTAAAAAAATTACACTGATGCAACGGGGAAGGTGGAATGCTACCCGCAATAGTGACATCTGGTGGCTCCCATGTCCTACTGCGTCTCCTTAAACAGGAAATAGAACCTGGATTTTCAGCAATGAAGTTGTGGGAAAGGATTTTGGAAATGGTAAGATTTAATAGCCTCTATTCAAATGCTTCTGTTGCTCACTGTATTATAAACCATGGTGAAAGATGTCCTTGTTCATACGGAGGGCCAGCTGGGAAACAGCTAATGATCTTATTTGCAAGGAGTCCAGCCTGTCCTGAGCACTGTCCCAGTTGAATTTGTTTTCTACGATCTCTGTGGTGTCCCTCTTTAACATACCCAGTATGTGGGTGGCAAGCCAGGTGACCCTGTCCTGTACCTTTGTTACCATGGGTTTTAACATGACATAGACAATGAACATCACCTCCTGACACCTATGGAATTGGGAGAGTCAAAATTTTTTTCTTTCAGAGGTTGAATATGGAAATATCCCGTGTAGTAGGGCATAGGCCACATGGGAACATACACAATACAGTTCTGAAGATGCAGGGTCAGTGGTGACACCGAGTTGGCCAGGAGAGAGGAGAATGGAATAAATGCTCCCAGGGAGGCCAGGAAGCATAAAAGGCAGCATGATCTCGATGGAGAAGGAGGCAGACTGTGACTTGATACTGGACAAGCTTGATTCTTTCCATTCTTTGGGCTTAACTGTTCTTTTTTGGGGGGTGAGGGTGCGGTAACTGTTCTTTAATTATAAAAAAAAGTCACAGAGAAAATGAATGATTTCCTGGATACAAGATATTTTTGATCTTTCTTAATTAAAACAGCAAATTTTCTCACAAGTATGAATTTTGCTCTTCATATGGCATTAATTCCTAAGTACTCATTTCCTCTTCTCCTAGTTTGTCTGCAATGCACAACAGCATTGATGGAGGGCTTTGTCTTAGGCATTTGTCGCTGAGATACAACACTCAGTAACCACAAACGAAAGGAAGACAGGTTTTCTTGGGCTCATGGTGCAGTCCACAGTTGGCCGGCTCCAAGGCGTGGCAGAGGAAAAGCTGTTTATGTCATGGGAGCCAAGAAGCAGAGAGAGAGGAGAACCGGGGAAGGAGATTTACTCTTCCAGGTCATGACCCCCATGGCCCACCTCTTCAGACCCCACCTCCCACCAGCACTCTCAGTTGCTGACACCATTGGTGGATGAATTCACTGTAAGTACAGCACCCTCACCACCCAAACATCTTCCAAAAACACCGCCTCCAAGCGCATGAGGCTTCGGGGAGACATTCCAGATCTAAGCCACAGTAGGCTTCTTGCTTAAAGTGTATCAGACACTTTGCGTCCACCTATTTGCACTGAAGATTTAGCTGTCTGAGAAAAATATACCCTGAGGATTCCTTCTTGTATTGATTAGGGTTCTCTAGAGGAAAAGAAGGAATACAACAGAACAGAACAGAACAGAACAGAACAGAACAGAACAGAACCAACCAATACATATGCGGTTGTGTAAGGGGCTTTATCAGGGAGATTTACAGGATCAAAGACAGGAGAATCCACATAGCCATTTGCCTCCTGGAGAACCAGAGGATCCATAAGCTACTCTGGCAAAGAAGCTGGAAACTGCAGAGCAGGAGAGATCAAAGACACAAGACATAGCACCATGGCCCCAGGACACACCCCAAACTGCGAATACAAGATTATTTCTTGCCAGGCATGGTGGTGCACACCTATCACTCCAGCATTCCAGGTGGATCATGACTTTGAGACTAGCCTGGGCTATATAATGAAATCCTGTCTTAAAAAGTAAAAATAAACTCAAAAACAAAAAACAAAACAAAAAAAAAGGATGCAACACCAGTCCAAGGTTGGAGGCTTGGAAACCCCCTAGGAAGTAACCTGAACGTGTCTGATGTCCACAGGCCGTGGCAGGCCAAAACGCACCCACTCAAGCCAAAGAGAGCTCTTCAAGAGCAGGCTAGCTTCCTCCTTCCTTTTCTTCCAGGCTGCAAGCCCACTGGATGATGCCACCCACAGTCACAGTGGGCCCACGTGCCCATCAGCTCTGCAAACACCCCGCAGACACACACAGAAGTGCACTTTACTACTTTGCCAGGCATTGCTCAGTCAAGTTTTTTGGTTTTTTTTTTTCTTTTGCTTTAAGAAGATCTTTATTTTATAATATACTATTAGTATTTTGATGTTCCCTTCCATAAACATTGCTATAACTACATTGGAGCTACTGATAAACTGTGAAATAGCCACAGTTACCTACAAATACTGTATTCAAGTGAAAAAACACAGTATGTGTACATTTTAAGAAAACATTGTACAAAAAAACTACATAAATGAAAGCCAAGGAAATATCTGTCACTAGGTTTTTGAGTTGAAGTTACCAAAGACGATAATAAATGAAAACATTTCTAAACACGATATAAACATAAATGGAGTAATGCAAAACATCAAGGTATTCAACTCTACTGTACTGCTAATTTCAGCCTTAACACATCATTCTACATAATTTTTTCCTTTTAGAAAAGTAATGTAAAGGGGCAGGACATTATTATTTCATAATCTTATGCTACCAAATCAATTAACACAGATACTTGACACATTTAATTATGCAAAATCAATTTGATTCAAGATACAAAATTAATGTTGATATATAATTAATGAAAAAAGATGTTAAAAAGATAACTATAAGAATATCCAGATATATGCTGTATTTCCACTTATATAGATCTGATCAGTGAAACATCAACACATTCACTTAGATATTGATTTAATTCATGGATCAAGGCCATACTTTCCAAGTATTTTAAGGATGCCAGGACACTGCAAAAGCGGGAGGAAAGAGTAAAGGAACAGTATAGGCTTGCTAAACAAGAACTATGTTTATTTAGCTGGTGAATACCTAGAGTAATAAATTTTTACTTCATGATAGCATTCAGGCTCGCAAACACCCAGAAAGAGGAATTAAGGGTTTGACATGTAGTTATAAAGGTCAAAAAAGTCTGATAAGACTGAGGTACATTTACTCAAAATTTTGAGATTCCTTAAGTGGTGGCAAACAAAATAATCCCTCAGACAAATGCACACTTCTCAGTATGTATATAATCTGGGGAGGAGGGGAAGAATGTGCATTAACTGGCAAGATCCACCAAGCTGCATATCAACATTCTGTTACACCAAACAGTTTGGAGACAAGGGCAATGCTCTAATATAATTTCAGATTATGTTTCATTTGGTTAAAATAGAGCTTAAGGTTGCTTTGCCATATGAAAAGTTTACTACAATAATTTTTCACATAAACATTTAGACTTGAACTCAAGGACTAAATATGGCATGATTATTTTGCTTTTAATCTGTCAAATAGCTAAAAATTGACAATTTAAAAACTACAACAAAGAAAAAGTTGAAGCAGTATGACTCTTACATCACTGAACCACTTCTAACGGTTAACTGTTAGTATTTAACAAATTCAAAGAGTTAACGAATCCTTGCATTCATTTAGTCTTCTATGCCTTCGTTAGGATACATAATTACAAGACAGCGGATACTGGTACGAGCTTCAAGACAGAAAGTGCTTGACGAAGTTATAGGGCTATGGGGCTGGGGATATAGCTCAGTGGCATAAGCGCCTGCCTAGCAAGCACAAGGTCCTGAGTTCAACTCCCAGTACCAAAAAAAAATGTTCGTTAATGTAGTCTTCCCCAGTTAGTAGCGCCGCACCTAAACCAACCTCCTGGGCTGCCATTGCCAGAAAGCCTACCAAACCTAAACCCAAACTTAAACCCAAGGGCAATGTGGGAATTGGGGGTTCTTGAGTCCAATCAAGTTGACACACCACAAGCGGCCGTCACATTCACGTTTTCCTCAGAAAGGCCCAGCTGGATTCTGCTCTGGCACTGGTTTCGAGCTAAATGTGTTATGTTCAGGTCATCTCACCCATCTTCCCCATCTGACCTACCAAAGCTGCCACACCAGTTCACCAGTTCTCTTACTGGCCCGGCGCCTGTTTACAGAACAAACCATTCCAGACCAAGAGGCCCTCAGCTCCAGAGGAACAGGAACTTTAGGAAAACAAGAAACAGACCAGTGACCACAGCCTACAACGAAGGCTCCCAGGACAGTCTCCAGCTCCCTCCTCCTCTGCTTGTAACCCTCTCGCTCTGTAAGCGGCTGCTGTCTGGCCTGTCAGAGCCAGACGCCCCCTAAATAAAATCCATCCTTGCTGCCTGTTCTTGCAGGGCTGTTCCGTTACCAACTCCCTTCTAGGGACTTCAGCCAGAGAGCTACACATTGTTCTAGTCCCTCTCATGCCTCACATCCAGTGATGCCACTAAATGTTTTTAACTTAAAACCACAGAAGCTGACACCCTGGCCAGGCATGGTGCTCATGCCTGTAACCCCAGCATTCTGGAGGTTAAAGGAGGAGGATCACCACTAGTTCAAGGCCAACCTAATTAAACAGTGAGTTCAAGTCCAGCTGGAACTATATAGTGAAACGGTACCTCAAAAACAAAACAAAACAAAACTTGCTGAAGCTAAACCTTAGCCAACTTGTTTCCCTTAGTTTTCTTACTTTCTGGGGCATCCCTCTCGCCTAAAATAGAAATGTTTCTTAATCTTATTAATTCAATTTGTAATTAAGGTTAGTGGGCATTTTTCCCTATTGTAAGCTGACTTCGGTATAAATCAAAGGGTTTTTGGTCCTAGGTGCACATTTAGTTATTCAGCAAATATTTACACTAAATATTATGTCAGGTCCTCTGCTTGGCAGAAAAATAAGAAATATGATCTAAATATCTCATATTTGAAGGGTCATACTTCCAAATTAAACAAATTAAATGATATACATGCTATAATAAGTGGATGAAAGGATGAATGTCTAAGGAACAGGGAAAAGGATATGAACCTCCAGAACTTAGTAAATGTCACAAAGATGTAAGGACTGTATCACTGTGTCTGCTGTTATAAAATGAAAAACTTCGTTCTGATACCTGATTTGTGTGTAACTGAATTTAAGTAGATATTAGTTCCAAGCTTCTAAGCACTACCCATCCCATAAAACAGTAACCATTTTAAATAGGGAAGAGATGAGATTTGGTTTCCCAAAAGGAAAGTGTAATACCAACAATTCTGGAAAGTCTTCCCTGGTCTGAGGGCGCAGCTTAGCAGTGAGTACCCATCAAGTGTATATGAGGCTCTGGGTTCAATGCCCAGCACCACACAAAAATAAACAGATACTGCCATGGCCAGGACCAGGGAGCGGAGTGTGGGTGGGTTCTGAGACCTCCACTGTGCTCCATGGACAGTCAAATGTCCTTGGTGCTCACAAGCCTGTCTCGATGATGGGTAAGGAAGGATCGCACCCACTGGTCTGGTGGAACAAATTAGTTGAGAATTTCCCCATGAGCCAGAGCTGCAGGAGGCACTGTCGAGGTCACACATTTTTTTCCTGCCCGGTAGGTTTGTGTGAAAATGGACAATGAGGAAAAGCAACAAAGAGCATGGAGTGTTCTCTGACGAGACAATAAACAAGCCCCAGCCCCTCGGCAGGACAGGGGCCACCTCAGCAGGAGGGTGTCCGTCCTGTTCCTGAGCCAACCTTCTTCCTCGCTAGCCCAACCGTACGGCTCCTCGCCCTCTCAGACCGTGCTTCCCAAGACAACAGCACGATCAGTTATGTAGAGTCTGCCTTCAGATGGTTGGAACTGTGCATCAGAAAAAAAAAGGTCTGTTTTCAAAAAGGAGAATTCAGAAGAGGAACAAAAGGGAGAGGGGAGTTCGGAAAGCCCCCTTCACTAGAGGTGCTAAGCTGCGCCCGAGGCGTTGAAATGCAGGCTACCAGCCTCACCTCTGGAGAAGCCCTGCAGCCCCACCTGGGAAACCCCCATGTTTCCCGGGGGAGTGAGATGGGAAGAGGACAATTAACATAGTGATACGAAATTCGAGTAGAAAATAAACTGCGCTGAATCTCACATATGGTGTCCTAAAAATGTCCAAGATGATGTCATCCAAAGGGAGGAGGGAGGAAGGGGAGCTGCAATTAGACGGATGAAGAAGAGGCAGTTGAGGAAACAGATTAATGATGCCTTTGACACAATCAGCCGTAGAGGAGTACTGGTTTCCATGACAACCAAACCACTTAACCTAAACTAACAGAGCTGTTAAAAAAGGAAAACTTAAAAGATAGGGAAGGGAAAGCCAGAAGATCCTCTTTGGGGAAATTAAGTGGCCTGCCCCATCAGTGCCTGTGAGAGGTGTGTGTGTTAACCACATATCCACAGGGTGTGTATTCGCTTACATTCTCCGCTTCCCAGTAATTAGTTCTCAGAAGCAGTCTAAAGATGCTGAGAAACTGCCACTAATTAGCACAGTTTCTGCTAGAACAGACTTATTATCCTAATGCAGCCTGAACTAGACAGCAAGGACAAGGCATAGACAAAGGCCACTTCTCGATTTTCGCAAACTTTGCGCTGACGCTCACACACATCGTGATTCCCGGTATCTCCGCAGAATGGCCTGCGCAGAATTAGGCAGGTCAGGCTAGATCTTGGAATTTTGTCTGTAGCACAGAAAAACACATACCCATTCATGATGAGACAATGTCAAAATCAAATAACAAAATGTGTATTTGCGCATAATTTAATGTCCCCTGTGAAATGAAAGGAGTTGCACTTTCCTGAAGTGCTCTCACGTCAGTGCAGATCTTCAAGATATCCTGGGTCCAAAGGAACTTTGTCTGAAACAAAGCAGGCTTCAGCGAGGCAGGTCAGAGAAAGAAAGGCAGTAGGAAGGACTGCAGAACAGTGAATCATTACCAGCTTGTAACAGGTTCCCCACTGCTGGCTTCCACCCTGGCCTTCTGCTAATCCCGAGGATCATGGTAAAAAACGAGCACCTTTGCAGACTGCCTTTGTGTTGTTACAATATTCTACTATCGACGCAAATAGGAAAAAGGAGCAACCGCATAGTCAGTGTAACCAAGTCACACAAGCTGGGCTCAAACTTGCAACCCAGCGCGTACCACCACTCCTGACAAGTTTTAGCGTTTCTCATAGGAAATGTATCCTAGTTTTATGAAAATATAGGTTGTGTATGATAATGTAAAATCAAAGAATGTTGAATCTGTATATTAAATTTTGTGAAAAATTAATTATACATTGACTCTTAAAACTGAAACAAATTTCTTTTCTATGTTTATTTTTTATTTTATGGAAAATAAAGTAAAACAAAATTTCATAACAAGGTAATGGGAGAATAACAATTGTGAATACATTGCATATAGTTATCTTCACAGTAGTTACTCAGAGTACAAGATACGGGCATAAAAATTCTTCATACGTCAGCACTAACCTTTCTTTTCAATC
Organism: Dinomys branickii; assembly: GCA_004027595.1. Taxonomy (NCBI): domain Eukaryota; kingdom Metazoa; phylum Chordata; class Mammalia; order Rodentia; family Dinomyidae; genus Dinomys; species Dinomys branickii. The sequence goes on along the minus strand of PVLD010001741.1, from coordinate 97,129 downwards.
AACGGAGAGAAACTAATAGTGCAACTATCTTTTGTTTTCTTTTCCCTTCCTTCCTTTCCACTTCCCCCCACCTAGTTCCTCTTTCCTTTTGAAAAGTTTCTTCCCATTTCACAGTATATACTGCACATTTTGGACCTCATTTCCTCTAAAACAAATTTCTATCAACATAAAGTTTAGTAATTAAATCAAAAGGTAAGAAACATGCACATTCGAATTTTTTAATGATGCAAACAATGTCTCAGAGGGTATGGCCTACTTCACAAGAGTCATAAATTTTTATTCATGTTTTGCTTTTCAGTAATGGCATTCGTGGGAATATTATCTCATATTTAAAATAGAGGACCTGTTAGCCTAGTAGGACTACTCAATAGTGTAAGTTTCACCTATCACTTTTTATGCATTGTTGATTTATAATTCTTCCTTCATGAGATGCCTGTGTGCACATTATTTTGCCAGTCTCAGTATTCTTCCTTTACTGGGGTTTTAAAACATTAAAATTATTAACTTTGTCTGACATGAAAAAGGTCACCCCAGATTTTTAATTTTGATGTTTTGACATATAAAAATATTCCATTTTTTGTAGTGAAACCTGCTATCTTCCTGGGTCCACCTTTTACTTTTATATGTGGAAACGTCAAAAACATTATATATATATACCACAATAATGATTTCGTTCACTTGGGATTATTTTGACGTTTGCTCTAACTTGCTATTGCTGTCCACGTAACCACCTTCTCCGGTGTGTCTTCACTGAGATACAGCGCCCTGTGGTTGCGACATGGTTTGCGTGTGTCCCCCAAAGGCCACGTGCTGGAAGGTTGGTCAGCAGGGGGCGCATCTTTCAGAGAGGATTTCATCACTGAGGCACCACCTCCAGAAGGGAGTGAGGCACAGCTGGCTTCCCACAAGAGCAAGTGCTTGAACTGTCTTGGCCCTGTTAGGCTCCCGTTTGCCCCTCACACACGCGCTCTCTCATGAAGCCCCTCCACTTCCCAGCGTGTCGTGCGAGGGAGCCAGGGCCAAGGGAAGGGGAACGTGACGATACCATGTAGTTTGGACTCTTCAGCTACCGCGATCATGAGTCCAAAAAATCTTATCTACTCATTATTTAATAAACTCAAAATTCAAAATAAAGATCTTTATTTCCTATAAAATTGATATTTTTATAATTAGGATAAAACAAATACACATTGTTATCTTGACTCATTGTTTCAGGTGATTTATACCACAGATAACAGGACTGTGAAAGCTCCTGACTGTCATTTACATATTTGCCTAGGTGCTTATGGGAAGCTTCTGTTGCCTTTTCTTGGTAGGAATTCCAGTTCTTCTGAATTCTTCCCTTTTCTTCAGGTATTGCCTTTTGCATTCTTCATAAAAAGCCTGAGTCATTACAGTAAGCAGTTAAGACAGTCTTTCAATGCAGAAAAAGTCCCTTTTTTATAAAGTTCCTACCTTCAATATTTTGTTATAGCAACATAAAACAGACAAGGGCACCAGACATAAAATTTGCTTTTTATTGAATCATATAATATGCAAAGTCTTTTTATCTGACTTCATTTACATACTCACCCACATTGTACTGTGAGTCAGTACTTCATGTTTTTGGCTGAGCAGCATTCATTTCCCTTTGTCAATGTACCACAGTGTATTCATTTATTAGTCAATGAACACTTGGATTCTTTTTATGTTTTGACTACTAGAATACTGCTGTTACAAACATTCATGTCCAAGTTTCTGTGTGGACCTATGTTTCTAATTCTCTTGAATATCTATCTAGGAGCGAAGCCTCTGTACTTTTTAATAACACTTTCCAGCACTGTGATGTCTGCATCGTACATATACATTAAATTACTCTGTCTGAGCACGGGTTTCAGGGCTCCCTAATCTGTTCCACTGTCCCATCACTTCTTTTGCAAATACCAAACCTTTCTAACTTTAGCAACTCTGTGTTTTACTAGCTTGCAAGTAAGATACCTTTAGCTTTCCTTCTGTAATTTTGCAATTCTGTTTGCCTCATTCTCTGCTTTGGGATTGGTTGCACGCCACCATTATTTTGGTGATAGTAAACTGATTTGACAAAAACTGATACTGTACCAGTATTTTATCTTTTTGTCTAGAAATATGGTGTCTTTCTTCTTTCATGTAAATTTTCTGCTCTATCTACTACTAAATGTTGTGACTTTTGCCATTCAAGCTGCCCATTTGCCTGAATTAGTTGGTGCAGGTGAGTTATTTTAGGCACACCTGCCCAGGATCGCCGCCCCGAGCTACACCCTCTCTGCTGGCCAGGTAAGCCCAAGCTGCTTCTGCTGAGGGGACAACCCACAGAGGAGCCGTCTTGAGTCCTGGGCAAGGTCACTCAGAGCCAACCTAACTTCTGCCTACTGTGCCTTCCCGGACCAAAGTTTGAAAGCTAAAAAACTATTTCTCACACATACCTCCTGCCTCTGATCTGGACCTGAATTCGGTCAGATGTCCCAAGAGGACGTCTGAACACACAAGTGAGACAGAAACCCTCTTTGTGCAATTTGAGGATGCTTTCACAGGCATCTGTGGACACACAGAATTTCCCGCTCTGTGTCCCAGGGCTCTGTGTACATCTAACGAGCAGGCAACTTCCTAACCCCAGAATTAGAAGCTATACAGTATGGTCCTGTGAGTACTTTGTGTTGTTGTTGTTTAAATTCAGGGTTCAATGTGGCAGTCACTTAATTCTCCACCCTCCTGACTGCATTCCTTGGGTGAGTCATTTTCTTGTTCCTGTCCCCCAAGAGGCCTCATCTAGCACCTACTTCAGCAATACGTCTAGTGATTTTGTAAGGACCTAATCTCCCATATTAGATTTTTCTTAAAGTATCTAGTGTGACTTCTGCCAAACCCTAACATTCCACCAGCCACAAGACAATCAACATGGCTATTTCCTCAGCAGTCTCCACAAGGGCGCACTCAGCCTGCTCACCTTGGGTAGTAAAACCACTCTCCCTGGTCACCATCCTCACTTGCACTTCCCCTTCCACACCAGGGCTTAGCCACGTGTCGTGCCTGTATGTGCCTTCTAGACTCCTGTCCTCCATTCTTCCAGAAGACAACACAACCTAAAGTCCACTAAGCTGAGTAAAATCCAGGAAAGGACTCAATACCAATAATCCTTGGGCTCATTCCACATACACTGAATGCCCATGCCTTGCCAGAATGTTTGCAAGACACTACAAAGGTTCTGAAAGCCCCCACGTCAACAAATTATTGCTATAAAGCAATCCTTCAGGACAAGGAAAGGTAGCATCACACTTCCCGCTGATCAAATGTCCACTGGCATTTCAAAGCGGAAAATAGTGCGTCCCTCAGTTCATCCCACCAACAGACTAGGTTTCTGTCTTCAGCAGGAGGCCTGGCGGCACCTGACAGCTGCCCTCCCACCCCCCCACCCCACCCCCGCAGGGCCTGTGCCCTGCAGTTCCTGGCCTCGACGACGGGTAGGTGTTAGAAATTTCTTTATTCCTATCATCCCCGCTTCCCACTGAGTCAAGGGTGCAGCCAAATAGCAAGAAAGCTTGTTTCATTGTACTTTTATCTGATGATCTGGGTTGTCTGATTAAGGCCCACTCAGGAAAGAAGTTTCTGAACTAAGAAACACCCACACCCACTGGCTGTAGATAGGAAGTGCTGCATAAGGCCCTTTTCCTCAGACAAAGAGTGGACTTTTCTAGCTGACTCTCTACTCTTTTCTCGACCTTTCCCAGCTAGTATGTGTGATTTCTTCTTACAAATAGCCATTTCATCTTTTTTACTTTTTGCCTACAAGTGCCTATTTTAAAGCCTTACTTTAGTAGGTATATAGTCATTTGTACTCATATACTTGAACAATTTAGTATAACAAAAACAAAACATCATAGAGCAGTTGGTTGAAACACAACAAAAATAAGAGGCACTGCAATCATCAGCTCTCTGCACACTGAGATCTAAACCCAGGACCTTGAGGATAGGGTGAGAGGCCTCTGGAAATTGCCAGCTTTCCTTCTATCCACCACTGTCAACCGGTGAGAAATGGAAATAAGATTTACTTTCATAAAGGTGAGTGTTGGGGCAAGTCCTAATAGCATCTGTATCAGCTGTTTTGAATCCTATTTTAAGACTCTTACTAAATAAATGTCCAAACCACAACCCAGAACAAGGAAGCACAACCTCCATTATTCATGCAGACTACAGCTTGGAAGCACAGCCTTAACACATCTGCCAGCTTAAACCAGAACTACCGGTATCTTCTGTAGCAGCACATCCAACAAAGATAGGAGAAGGAGCCTTAGCTTCATCTCCCTATTTTCCCCAAGGTAAGTGCTACTGCCAAAAACCTGAAATGGCTGAAAGGTCAGGCTTTTTAGTAATATGCTTGGAAAAGCCAGCAAAGGGCAGAAATGAGGACAGTTAGTAGTTGGCTGGCTGCTAGAGGCCATCTGGAAGAGGCAGCTAGCTGGCCTTGGAACAAGAGACCCTTGCCTTTGTACAATCCTTGCAGATCTCTCTGGAGGGCAGAAGACTGCTCAAATAGATCAAGAAACCAGCTTCAGGTCAACACAAGGCAAGAACAAGGTAAAATCAAATCAATTATGTTTCCTAAGATTTTTTGGAAGATGTCTCGGACCACTTTTAGGGGAAACAAACACTGCACCTTGGATGTTATGGGAGGGACAGATAGAAAGACAGTCTGAAAGGAAAACAGCAATTGTTGAGTGTGCCTTGTGCATTTCTTGAGTAAAAGCCGCTGTGACAATTAAGTGGGACCATCAATTTGACTGGCTTGAGAGCTGCCTATGGGAACAGCAAAGTGCACTTCCGGTATGTCCGGGTGGGTCCTGGAGGCCTGACCCCGGGTACACCGTCTGGCCCCTGCCCCTTCCTCTCCGGAGCTGTCCCCTGCTCTGCTTCCTGGCTGCCCTGCACCGAGCAGCTGTGCTCTGCCACACCCTTCGCCCATGTTTCTGACTTGGAGCCAGCCGAGCATGGTCTGAAATCTTGAGCCAAATAAACTATTTCCTCTTTTAATATGTGGGTGTCAGGTACTTGGCGATAGAAAACCTGAGTCTACAGCCGTGAAAATGGATTCTATGTGTAAGAGTCTGTTGAACTGGCACTGACTTGTTGCTCCATGACAAAAGGGGGCACACAGAGTTTTAACAGCAATTACTGGGAATTTGTGTTCCTTCTGTCACCACATTCTGCCCAAAAGGATCATCCACCAACAATCATATGGTCATGGGTTTCCTCTTTTAAAAAAAACAGTGGACATTCGCTATTTTTACTGTGTTTATGTAAATGAAGCCTAAGGACACAGAGCTCATCTAGAAAAATGAGGAGGGCATATAGCGCGTGTACCACCCAAAGCACTGCCCCTTCCCACGCCATCCCACTTTCTGCTTAGACAGCAGTAATTTAAATATAGTTCTGGTGCGTTCTCCCCCGCTTTCCCCTTAGTCCCCAGAAATACTTGTCATAGTTAAGATACGGAGCTCAGAGCCCCTGCACTGAACCACACTGCAGGCCAGTACACCACATGCTCACTCCCCATTGGCACTGGGAAGCTAGACCCTAACACAATAAGGAAAAGACATTCCTTGGCTCTTGTGTCTCTTAAGAAAAACTTCAGACAAAACATATAGGCAGTTCTACAGAGTATAGGCAGAATTTATTATAATCAAATTTTCAGAGCAGTCAATTGAGAGAACATACCTGGAAGTGTGAAAGCAGGCAAGCACCAAGACGGTAGCCAGCTGCCCCAAATTAAGGCTCAGCCTGCATTTATGCAGTAAGAGATAACATTTCCACTCTGAGGTCACTGTGGTGTTACAAGGATTAGTCAGAGGAAAGAAGCTTCCTGTTTACTGCCTCGGTGGAATGCTTCTGTCGAAGTTTTTGAAATCTTGAGGCCGTTTTCAATTCCTCCTCCGATGTCCAGACTTTGTATGGCCCTGAAGTTCACTACATGCTCCAAGGAGGCTACGTCCTCTTGGGCTGTAGCTTGAAACTATAGCTTGTTTGGATGTTATGTGTAGCTAATGATTAAGAAAACAAAGGAAAAAGAAAATATTTTTTTTCATGTTGTTCCCAGCCACCTGTCTCTAAGCCCGCTAATGTCTAACTCCTGCCTAACACAGTGGCTGAGTACCACAGTATAGTCCGAAAAGGGATGCAGTAAGACAGCTAACACAGCATCACACCAGTGAACCCATCTTTGCGCCACAAATGAGCTGAACGCCCTCAGATATTGCTAAACATAAGGTCCACAGCCACTGTTCCACTGACAGGAACATCATGCAACTATTTTTAAAAGAACCACTTCGGGCTAGGGATATAGCTCAGTAGAATAAGCGCTTGCCTAACAAGCACAGGGTCCTGAGTTCGATCCCCAGTACCGCAAAATAAAAAATAAATAAATAAATAAAAATAAATAAATAAATAAAAGAACCACTTCTTCTTCTGACCACTGGTCATCTCCTACAAACTGTGCCTTGGAAAGACCACCAGGGTGAGAAAGGCTGGAGGAGGAATATGCTCCTGCTCATACCGGATGATAGTTTTGTATAAATCTCAGATGAGAGTTAAAAATCTCAGGAGCCTGGAATGTCCACATACACACGTTTCCCACTGGATTAAACATCATAAATATTTACGTGTTCTCTAGATATGCTGAAATTATACAGGAATATAGAATAGGAGAAAAATCTAGGCAAATATGAAATAGGATTTTTTTTTTTTTTGCGGTACTGGGGATCGAACTCAGGATCCTGCGCTTGCTAGGCAAGCGCTTATTCCACTGAGCTATATCCCCAGCCTAGGATTTCTTGAATAATTGTACTGCAATCGTTTTTAAATTTTTTTTTCCTGAAATAAAGAGTTCTCTTTTCAGAGAAGCCGTCTTATGCACAAAGGAAACGCAGTTTGGTTTCACTGCTGCGCGGGCCCACTATCACTGCCTCTGTCCCCACATTCAGCTGGTTTGCCAAGCAGACGTTTTGCCAAATTAAGATTGATTTACTTGGTGATGGAAGACAGATCAGGAAATAATCAGTGTCCCAGGACTTTAAATAAACCTAAAGGAAAATACAGTCTCCATATTATTAAAATGACTTTGCTTTTTAACTTCCCTGTTTAAGAAGTGCTCTGCTTAAAACCAGTAATAGTTTATTAACATAGCTCACAAGTAAGAGAAGGAAAGCAGAAAAATAATACGGAAACTTTGAGGGCCAGAATAAGCTCTTGTAAATGGAAATGATCACAAACGCAGTAATTACTAGCTTAATCCTAAATAGATTTGTAGTCATCCCTTTTCATGCTATTTTTGGCAGGCTGGTATGGCAGTGGTATGTCGTAATGTTGATATAACTGGTTTCTCAGAACACAAGATTTGTGACAGTTTGCTCTATTCTGCTCCAAAGACAATCTGAAGCTTTCAATGTGGTGCTAAAAATGTACACAAATCTTCCCTCTTGCAGCTGCTTCTTGTTTAACTCTGCAGTATTTCCTTAATTAAAATTTGAGATTTTTTAATGCTTGGTCCCTATTCTGCCGCTTTTAAGTATATGGGAGTCTTCAAGAAAAACATAAAGGCCCTAACTGTTCTATCAGAAGACCTCATTCTTAAGTTTGTGCTTAGTATGATTCATGTACATTTCACCTAAGCTGAATTCTTAACAAATGCAATTCAGCTTTCAGGGTCAAGAGAACACACTAAGCCTAAACCATAATTTGTAGTGAAATATCACAGGCACTTCCTGGGGCCTCCTCATAAGCCTCCAGTCACATGGCTCTCACCCTCTTAGGCTAAGAACTCCCAACTTTTTAATCTCCACTCTCTCGCCCACATCACAGTCATTTATCCAGCTGCCCCCACAATACCAAGGTCTCTAATAATGACCCTAAACTCATTATGTCCAAGCCTGCCTTCTGCACACTGCTCCAAAACCCACTTAGCCCACCCCTTCTCACCGCCACTGATGCAACTCCATCCTCCTAGCTGTCCAGATCCCAGTCCAGACATCATACTTTGGGTCTGAACTATCACCGCTTCTTGTCTGGATTCCCACCGCAGTCTCCACGCTCGTCCGCCACACCCTACCCTCACCATCACAGCCAGGGAAATCTCCATCTGCTCCTGCCACTCCTTTGCTGAAAGCTGCCATGTTCCTTACTTCACTCAAAGTGAAATTAGAAGTTCTTAAACCGGCCCTATCATCCTGTACTTGGTATTGGAAGACAATTCTCCAAGGGTATCTTGGCTTCCTGCACATCTTCAAAGAAAAGGCACTGACTAGCTTTGTTCTGCTCCAAACTACATTTCCAAAAATGCTTAGATACAAGTATAGGTAACGAAGAGAGAGATACAGAACTGTCTCACTTTGGAGAAATCAGATTTGTTTACCCTCCAGTGTGACAAAGGTAACGTCTCTCTCTGGAGGAATGGGCAGGACGGTTTGCTTAGTTTATTGTAACGAAACTCAGGTTCCCTGAGCCTGGAGTTCTCTAGCGATGACACAAACCCACTGGCCATGTAGCATCCACCTGGCCCCTCTGTGTCATCTGTGGGACCTGAAAGGCAAGAGGAACTGATGCAAACACACTGAGGTTCCATGCTGCCTGCTGTGCCATAAGAATGTATATTTGTCTTATGTCTTCTGCCAGAACCCACAAAACTGTTCAGCAGGCTAAATGTGGAAGCTTCTAAGTAGGCTAAAATCTCAGACTCCACACATACCTGACATCTGACTCTCATACGAAAGCCTCTCCTCCCTCCCTTGCAGCCAGCCACAGGATCTTTCGATGCTCTTTGAACACCCTGAGCACGTTCCTTTTGCAATGCCCTTGCGGTAGCTTTGTCTTCTACCTCAAATTCCTTCCCCCAAGTATTATTTAGCTTTATCTCCCCTCTATCAAGTATTTGCTCCAATTTCACCTTCTCAATGAAACACTCAAGCATATTATTTGAAATTGCAACCGACACCTTCTCTAACTCCACATTCGCTGTTCCTTTTATCAGCTTTGTTTTTTAATTCTTTCTGTTGGTCATATCACACTGTCTGCAGATTATGGGGGGGGGTGTCAGTGAATGTTTCCTCAAAGGACCAAATTAACATTTAAGGCTATGAGCTCCGAGGTTGCCTGCCTTTAGGTTACACTTGTGATGGAAAAGTCGTGATCGATAGTGCAGTGAATGAATGGGCGTGGTTTTGCTCTAGGAACACTACTCATACACAGGCACCTCCCTGAGACCCTGGTTACCAAACCCTCCTTTACATATTTTACTTGCTGCGTTTGTTACTCAGTGTCTTCTCATTATATCTGAAGCCGAGCTACAAGGAGGCAATCTTTGTTTTTACACTAGTATTTCCCAAGTGCTTAGAACAGCATCAAAAACAGCAGAAATACAATGAATTTTAACTAACCAGAACTACAGTTGGGGAACATATACTTGTGGAACAGTTTTCAAGTAAATGAGAACATTCAAAACCACAGCTATTTTGGGAGTGACTTAACTGGTTTATAGTGAACTTTTCACCATAACTGCATGGCTCACCAGCCCACAGCAGCAGGCCTCCAACAGTCTGTGTGTCCCACAAAACTCCATTCCCCAAGACCAACAGAAACTACCTGTTCAAAAACCTGGGACTCGGACTGAGAAAGACAGCTGTAGACCCTAACACGTGAGTCTGGAACCATGGACAGATGTAGTAGGACAGTACCAACCTGTCTCACTGAAGCTGGGCACAACCACATGACTTGCTTAGACCAATAAAATAAGCCAGTGTGCTTTCCAACAAATGGTGATGGGACAGTCACATGTAAGAAAACAAAGCTGGACCCCTACACAATACTATGTATAAGAATTAACACAAGGCTGGACATGGTAGTGCATATCTATAATGCCAGAACTCAGGAGGCTGAGGAGGACAGCCACGAGTTCAAGGCTACAAAGTGAGTTCAAAGCCAGCCTGACCCATACAGAAAGACCCTGTCTCTAAATAAATAAAAGAATTAACACAAAAGATAGTTCAAAGACCTAAATGTAAGAGGTAGAATTGTAATAAAACCTCTAAAGCAACAACAGATATAAATTTGTGTGAGCCCTGGCTAGCCAATGTCTTCTTAGATATGACATTAAAATTACAAGTAACCAAGAAAAAAAAGATAAACTGTACTTCACATGATCAAGAGAATGAAAAGATAATACACAGGAGAAAGTATCTTCAAATCACATATCTAACAAACATCTAGAATCCAGGATAAAGAGCTAATCAACAACAAAGATGACCTAATCATAAAATCATTGAAAGACCTGTATAGATGTTTCTTTCCATAAAGAATACATACTTATAGTCAATAAGCATGTAAAGGTGCTTGGCATCATTAATCGTTAGAGAAATGCAAGTCAAAAGCCACAGTGAAACACCATTTCCCACCCACGAGGAGAGCTACAGTAAAAAGCTGGAAACTCAGAGGTGCTGGAAAAACATGGAGAAGTCACACCCCTCATATCCTGGTGCAAAAGCAACAGGGTACAGGTATTTTGGAAAAGTTTGGCAATTCCTCAAAATGTGAAATGCAGTATTACCATGATTTATGTTTCTTTCTAGGTACAGTATATAACCAAGAAAACAGAAACCATATGTTCACACAAAAACCATACAGGTTCCCGGCAACGTTATTTATACCTTGTGTTGTATGAAAGGAGAGGTCAGCACTCCCCTTGACAAGGGTGGAAGGAGCCTTGGGTCTGACAGCAGGTGTACGGTTAAGGCACTGCTGCCTACTTGCAGCATGTAACCACTGTGAATTGCGAAAGGGAAAGAAACTGCTCAAAAGGAAAGAACTGGGATGAGGGAAAGAGAAAAGAGAGAAAGAAGGGAAAAATATGTATATGCGTATACACAGGATAGCTAGGATGGCTTTACTACTATTTTCTATTGCTTTATGTTAAAGAACAGTTAATGTTTGTTTGATCAATCTTACACACCTGTATTTGTTTTTCTTTTTCTTTCTTTTTTTTTTTTTGGTGGTACTGGGGATCGAACTCAGGACCCTGTGCTTGCTAGGCAGGTGCTTATTCCACTGAGCTATATCCCCAGCCCCTTTGTATTTGTTTTTCTGAGTAACCAATTTGAAGATATCATGTAATACAACAACCATTGTCAATTTCCCATCACCTTGTCTGAAATTCTATATTGCTTATATTGTTTGTGTGTTATTTTGTAAATGTCTGTGTCTGTTAACATGTTTTTGTTCTTTTATCTTTAAAATTAAAAAAAAAATCCTAACATCCTCGACTACTGAAAACAGAAAATGTCCTACAATCAAATCCTATGCAGGCATAAAAAAAGAATGAAGTACTTGTTACACAGTTACATGCCACAGCTTGGATAAAACCTGAAAACATTATTCTTGGCAAAAGAAGACACAAAAGGCTGTATGTTTTATGGCTCTATTTATGCAAAATGCCTCAATAGGCAAATCAATATGAACAAAAATTGTATTAGTGGTCGTCAGAGTATGGAAGGAGAAGGAATCAGAACTGACTGCTAATGAGTGGTTCATTTTCAGAGTGATAAAAATGTTCTAGAACTGATACTGGTGATGGAAGTAGAACAGAGTGAATATACTAAAACTCACTGAACTTTAAAGGTGACTTTTACATATGTGCATGATAACCTTTTTTGGGGCAGTACTAGGAATTAAACCCAGTGTCTTTGCCCACTGAGATACATCCCCAACTCTTTTTTTTTTTAACTCAAGAGACAGATCTTGCTTAGCAACCAAGTTCTACAAGCTGCACTCAAAACTTGCAGCCTCCTGCCTCAGCCTCCCAGAGTGCTTGGATTATAACATGTGACCCCATACCTGGCTTTTGTAACTCCATTTTAAAAAAATATTTATCAGAAGTCCAACAAGGTATCATTTCACATATACAGGGATGGTTAAAATACTGACACTGCCTATTATTGATGAGGACACAGAGAAAGAGAATTCTCACGCATTGCCGGCAAGAATGTACAATGGGATAGCCCATTAAAGACAGGTAGTTTCCTAGATATAAAATGCTCGCATGTGACCCAGAAATTCCACTTCTGATTACCTGGCCAAGAAAAACAAAAATTGTGTCTTAACACTTTTATGTAAATGTTCATAACAGTGCTCTTCATGAAAGCCAAAACAGAGAAACACCAATACCCATCAAATTGTGAGTCACCATGTCATACACGCATACAATGGGCTCCAACTCAAAGGGAATGCCAGTTCTGGACGAATCTCAAAAACACGCTGAGAATCCAGAAACGAGACTGTGTATACGATTCCACTTACATAAACTGTGTACTGTAGACAAAACTCCACAAACAGGCGTTAGCCTGGGGCGTGCAGCCAGGATGAGGGTTGGAAGTGGAGGAAGAGGAGGGAACTTCTGCAGGGATAAAAGCCTGAGACCTGTACAGCCGTGATGGCAGCACAAATCCATGCAGCTACGCAACGTAGACCCATATACTTAAAAGGGGTGTATTTCACAGTATTTAAATTATACCACAATGAAGTCTTTTGAGTTAAGCCAGGTCCAATGTCCCCTTTGCCACTGCAACATGCTCCATTCCAGACAGCGGATGTCCCCCAGCCCCCGTGATCCAGAAGTGTTCCCTAGCTGAAGTAAAATGCACCTGTACTATAGCATGCGCAAGAGATCAACTATCACTATTTTAAGGCACTAAGACTCGGGTTTGTCAGTCACCACAGCCTCCCCTAGTGCGTCAGCACAACATTGGTTCTAAAGATAGTATTAATACACTATTAATTTTAGAGAGGTAAGCTGTTAACAGAGCAATGTCTTAGATGTAAGTGTGACTCCTCACTGGCCTGGAGTACAGATGATGCGTAACAAGTGAGCCTCTGTTACTGCCAACCACTGGCGGAGGTCACCCGCCGGCCATACCTCAGATGTGCCAGAGAGGCAGAAAGGACACGTTCCCTGGGTCTCAAGAGACTTCCCGTTACATACTGAGATTCTCCTGGGACCCTCCCATTTTCTTGCACCCTGACTCCACAAGATGCTCTTCAGCTATTTAGAAAATGCCCATAAACCTTTGTTTAACAAAGTTCAAACTGAGTATTTCTGATCCCCAAAAGTTGTAACTAACATACACACAGGTCTGTCAAGCTCTCTATACCAAAGAACAAGGAAAGGATGAGGGGGAAAGTAGGGACCTGGGCCAAATGGGGACATGGCCGAGGCTGTGATCACCGCACCCACTTCCCACACTCACAGTTGGACCGCCTTCCTCTTCCTCATTGAGGGATCGGAGCAACTGAATTCTAGCCACAGGAACTGGCTTGTGGATTGGAAACCACAACCCAGGGGCTTAGGCTGATTAGCCCACTGCGCGTCTTGCATACCTCCTCTTCCAGTCACCCTTAGAGCTGAGTGATGTACAACTCTTTCCATCTTACAGAGGGGTTAGGCAAAGCTCAGAGAGGTAAGTGATGATATGCTATGATCCAGCCCACTGGCCTTAAACAGCAATTCCCTGGTTCCCAGAGACTAGTATGTTCTTTATGTACTGAATGGTGAGGACTCCTCTGGCTGGACATACTGGTAGCTAATGTAAACAGATCATAAAATGGTGAATGAAGAGGTACTACCTCCCTTTACACAGACTGCGATCCCATTTATCTCTTCATGATCAGATCTCAGCCAAGAACAGAGCACAAAGAAGACTTCATAATTTTGGCTAAGTTGACACAGGAAGTCTTAGTAACAAACAAAACCTCAAGTGTATAGTACATGACAAAAAGCAGCAAAAAAGATGTTGCACACAGCTTTTACATGATTCCACCAAATGTCATTTATTTAAATAAAAATTCAACAGGAATTGCAGGTAAACTATAGCCATATGAAAATATAGAAACCTGAAAAAAATTCTGGCAACCTGAACACATTTAATAATGCAAAGTATTCTGTGATATTAGGGAATGAAATACAGAACATGTTGACTTTCAAATCAGGATGATTTATTTGCACTCAAAATACAATTTCTAAGATGACATCTGTTTTCAAAAACATATAAACAATAAAAATAGGCTACAGGAATTGCTATATTCATCTTGAAAATTTAAATCTTACATCAGCATGAACTTATAAATCACAGATCACATTAACACAAAGTCAGCAAGAAAATATTCATAGAAAACACAATTTTTATATTAAAAATACCCAAAGCTCACAGCTTTCTTCTTTCCTTTTGATCTGTGCTGATAAGATGCTCTTACACCTAGAATCTACTCCACTGTCTGGTACCATGACCGGTGCCTACTGGATCGACAGATGGGTGTTACTAACATATTCATTTTACACAGAAATCACACATCTCCAATTTCTAAAAATATTTTTGCTCTGTAAAACTGTGACCACTGAGAATGAGAAAGACAAGAGAGTAATCTCAAGTGTAGTGCTTGTCAGTGTCTTAGCCAGCGTCTTAGGGTTAAGACACTGGCAAATGTTATTAACACAACAGAGAACCATAAAGAATATTGAACCATGAAGTAAGTACACAGGTGGCCCTGACGACACAACAGGAAACTTCAAACTCAGAAAATACTGTGGCCTCCAACTTAATTTTGTTTAACCCAGACAAAATTAAAAGCAAATGTTATCAAACAATTTCAAAGTCCTCCTACACGCTGTGTTAACATTAGGGGCTTTTGGGTGGCCACATTACAAGACAGGCTTATTTCTTGTTTTTGAGACAAAGCAAAATTTTCTAAGAGAATACCTACAAAATAAATTTGCTTTGGAAATAAATTTCAGTAATAAAATAATAATTCTCACTTATTAAATATATTTGCCTTTATACACAATTCAGCAATTTGCATCAAAAATGTAAACTGCTCTATGAATATTTGCAAATAGGTATTTTAAAATATTAATATACAAATGAGTCAGTTGGTATTTATTCAGGTGTTTGTACTACCAGTCGACAAGGGGAAAAAATTAAAAATAAATTACAGAATTTCTACAACATAAGAATGTAACATATCATTGAGAATTAACTACTTTTTCCGAATAGCACATATCAGTGAAACACTTGTGTTCTCCTTCTGAAAATCTTAGTTATTCCCCACCCCCCCTGAAAATCTTAGTTAAACAGAAGCAACGGTGCTGCTCTCTTAAGCCATAAAATCTAAACAACAGCCTAAGACTTAAGGTGTTTACATCATCTCTCTTTGCATGTAAATTTTTTTTTAAAGAAAATACGTACCATTCTATAGAAAGCAACTATCCACCATGAAGAATAAATCACTTCAGACAAAAAAGTGACACTGAAAATTATTTAAAAATCACTTACTTTACTATCTTCAAAACTGTTTCTTGGACACTTGGTTCCATCAAAGATATGAATGAATTAAAATGCGTACTGGCCAAGGCAGAAAAGATCACACCTTCAAATTTCAAAGTAATACAATTCCTTTTAGAATGAAATAGTAATTTTCTTTAGTATGTCCATTTATTCAGTCTCTCTGGCTATTAGTTCTGTTACACTAAGACCAGCTTCTTTTCTTTATTTCCCCAAGTGGTACTCAAAAGACTACCAATAGATAAAACCAATTTGCTAGAAAATGTTAAGTACCAACAAAACAAAAGCTCACAGGAGGATATGCCAGAAACCCACAAAACCATCCCTTAAGGGACACGTTAAGAACTTTTTTTTTAGTATACAAGGTGTATTGTATGTTAATATTCAACCATTTTACATAATAGTATTTGTATTAGTGTACCTTGGTTTTTCCCAGTAAACATGCAATCTGTGGGCATTCTTTTTTACTTAAATGTAATGAGGCACCTGCTTTGATCTGTACATGCAAAGTCCAGTTACACTGCTACTTGGCTGAACACGCATCAGGGGTACATAGCGAGCAGCAGAGAACAGGGCGTAACCTGCATCAGAAGCTAGGTCCACACACACTTCTAGATGGTTTCAGTGATGGCAAACCTTTCAGAGCTTTCAGTGATAACAAAGAGCCAGCTGCAGCCCACATGCCAGGCACAGGTTCACCATCATTGGTTTAGGCCAAGACCTGCTTGGTCATCTCAACATGCTCACTCACTATAACCTCATCTCCTTCCGTGGTGAGGAAGTTTCATAAACAAACTGGAATGAACTCCACCCATTCCTTCTTAGGCAGGTCTCACTGTTGAGACCACATGGAAGATATTTTCCCTGGTGATAAAGTCTGATGTGCCCTTTCCATTACATCCCAAAGTAACTAAATTTAACAGCTGGAAGGCAAGACTTCCCACAAGGGCAGCAGGAACAGGGTTTACAACGATTAATGTAATACTTCCAAAAGAAAGAAACTCACTGCACAGGGGAAAGGCAGAATAAGCTGGAGAAAAGCCTGCATTCCTGAAAGAACAGTATAAAGCAGTGTCTATTTAACACCAGTAAGTTGTCTTGCATACATTCATAAATGGACCCATAGATGCACTTAATCAAGACAAGTCTAACAGGATTAAAGTGCAGCACGTCTCCGTCATGCACATCACTTAGGTATCACACACAGTGTAAAATAATAAGCAGCAGCCAAAGGCATAAAATACATAACTCTGAATAAATCACCTGCCACATTCTCTAAGCAGATAACTGGTGTCTAAACACCATTAAACAGTAACATTGGGCTAACTGAGAGATTCGGTATTGAAACATTGATATAAAGGGATCAAAAGGGCTTTATGAAGGTTTCAGAATGTTATTTTAGAAGTTTTTATTTTAATCAATGAAATCTAACAGTTCCAAGGTGAATCACTCTTCTATAATCCTAACAATTGTAGTTTGTGAAAAAGCAAGCAATGTCTGGAACATCAGCTTACACAGCAATCACCAAAGTAAGGGCTTTTAGCATGGCATATGAGGAGTTAGTTTCATGAAAGAGGCAGAGGGGAAGACCCATGTTTAGACGTGCTGGGGAGCGCGATCACCTCCAGAATAAACACGATGGCATCGAAGTTTAAGGGCACTTAAACAGAAAAGGTAAGCTTTACAGACTGATGTCAGAAACTCGACTAATGATGCAGTTGTGCTCACTGGGTGGTCCCGGCAGACAGTGGGTCAACAGCAGAACACCAGAACAGACGCAAGACCCTCGAGGCCTCGTAGCCCATGCAAAGGAAGGCTCCCCTGGCACTTGGCATCACACGAGTCCCTAACCATTCTAAGGCCATATATGGTACGTGGCTACTGCACTGAACAGAACAGGTTAGCAAGAAAACCAATACTATTTAGAATCTTGAAAAGGACAAGGTAAAAACCAAAAATCCAAAGACAAAAAACAAAACAGGCAAACAACAACAGCAACAACAACAACAAAAAACACCAATAGTTGCTGCTTTACATATTGATTTCTTCAAAGTGTATGTTCAGGATAACACATACAGACATACAAGATTGATCAAATAACCCGTCATCGATTATTGCTTAGCATTAAGTGATATAATACAATAGTAGAACCATGTTAGCCCTCCTGCATATATGTATATTCATATATACATTTGTGTTTTTTCTGTTGTTGAGAGGATTAATTGTCTGACTAAATTTGCATGTCTGTATATGGGTTCATATATTTACACTTCGAAGATATCAATGGATAAAGCAATAACCACTGTTGAGACCATATCACCTTGTCTATAGATTAGTTGTGATTGTACTATTTTTTATGCTAATTGGTGTCTGTTTGTCAATATGTTTTT
>PVLD010001741.1:0-79256 GCA_004027595.1 Dinomys branickii | reverse complement strand
AGAAAAGGACAAGGTAGTTTGCTAAGATTCATGCCAGGCCTGATGAATCACAAAATCATTTCAACTAAGAGTAGCTGAATTTAAGATTTATAAACAGTACAACTAGGGAAAAAAGTAGAAATAGCAAAAAAAAATAAATAAATCAATGAAGAATTAATCAGAGTAATATCCAAATGTTTTCCAACTGTCACAAAGACCTGGTTTTAATTATTATTTTTACTGTCCTGGGTGGAAATGCCCCGCTAGTCACCAGTACCAATCGCGTCCCTTTACAGGAATGGGTGAGAGGTGGAATCACAGTGAGCTTTAGTAGCACAAACCACTGCGCTTAACACATAGAACCTCAAAAGAAGCAACATTCATTTTTGTTTGAAGGGGCATCTTCCTCTTTGTATGTCACCCCCACTGATTGAAGCTCGTATCAAAGAATCACAGAGGGAACTCCAATCCAACTAGTCCACGCCCGGCGGGAAGGATCATCACACAGTACTGCTGAGCCCAGTGCCCTCCCACAGAGCTGGCTGACCTACCGCCTTGTGCCAACGGCTGAAGCTCTTACTCCCCACTGATGAACCTGGAACTCACTCCCTACGGTCTCTACTCCCTTGCTCATCTTGGCCCCCGCAATGTTTGCTTTTTTCCAGGGCTAGGGATCAACTCAGGGCCTCATACACATGTGGCAAGCGCCCCACCCTGGAGCCAAACCCCGCCCTGCCCACATCTCTACCCTCTGAAGTGAGTGATCATCAATAAACTACTTTTCCTATGAAATTTGGGACCTTCTTATATCCAGACATAAAAATACATGGCAAGAGCTGATGTAGTGCTGGGTGAGGGCCCGTCTCAAAATAAAATTTCAAAAGGGCTGGGGATTCACTGAGTGGTCAAGTGCTTTCTTGTCAAGTAGGCTCAGGATCCTGGGTTTAATTCTCAGCACCGGCAAAAAAAAGTTGATGTGCCTGTCTTCTACTGTCAAGTGTAAACCACCATGCCTACATGCCTTCCTCGTCACCAACCCATGGAACACAGCCTTCACTGAACCTTACAAAGCACTAATCAGGACACTGATTCTCCACTTCAAAAAAATTAAGGCAATTATACCAGGAACTGCACAAACCACACTGCCAGACACACTGGCAGCCCAATCCATCACATCCACCCCGAGACAGATTAGGTAAAACACTGTCACCTCAGTGCTTACTCTTCACAGAAACACCTAAATCACAAGCTACGTCTAAAAATGCACTAGTAGCTGGTGTCACAAGAAACTGGTGCCAGCACAGTGTCTTGAACACAACAACAAACATAAATATTCACAGCATAAATGCTATTACAGTACTTGGAAATCCCCTGGACAGATTCTCCACAATACCAGGCAACTATAAAAACAAAGTAAGAAAAATTTTAGTTGTACAGATGGAACAGATGAATTTCTCCTTTTTTTGATAATGCAGCTAAAATCAAGTCACTAACCATCAAGTCATTTAGTTTTAAATGGTTTCATTTTATATAAGCATTTTTTTACTATCCGCTCCAACTTACTGCTTCTCAGAAAAATAGTATGTGTATATAATAATATGGACATTTCTGCCTTAAAAAATAACACTACCAAAGCTCTTCTAAATGATTTATAAACTTCTTCCAAAGTTATACACAAAGTAATTATTGAATATATTTTCCAGTGCTAATCACATATAATGACAATTTATCTCCTCTTCTGTCTGGACCCAAAGTTACATAATCTATATAACAGCACACCTTGAAATCTGTCCCCACCCCATCAGAAGGGCTGATACTCGGGCTCTGCTTGTACTCACACCATGCACAGGAAATACCCCTCAGTGTTGGCCAAGAATAGTACCTTAAAGCAAACAACAAAGGTCACTGCTGGGCCCAGCAAGAAGCAAATTCCTAATCCAGGCTTTTTTCAGTGCCAAGTACACAAATAAATTTAGAAGTTCTTAAATTTCTACACTTCTTTCATTTAAAGGAAGAGACGATAGATTCAGCCAATAACTTCATGTTCATACTATAATCTATGCATGAAAACCATAATTATTACAATATTATTCATGCTCTGTAGCTACTCAGTTTACTAAAAGACACTGCACATCATTTAACTGAGCCCTCATGAGCGCCAAGTGTCACCTTGCTGTCCCCACCAAGAAAACTGAGCCCCAAAAGGAAAGTCCCTTGTTCCACATTGTGGAGTTATTGACCAACAGAGGCGGACTCCCGACCCCTAGCAGGAGCTTGGGGCTCTCTCTGTGAGAATGGAGAGGCCTCCCAGATGAGGGACTGTGCTCATCTTCAACACAGAAACAGGAATAGGACAAAGCCCAACTCATGAACCCTTCTCCTCATGCCAGAAGCAGTCTGGTCCTTAACTGCAACACACACACGGGAATAAGTGGAGGGAAGGGTGATGACTGAAGAAAGGAAACATTCTCGGTGGGAATGGCTGGGATTAAACATTCAACACTGTCTGCTGAACATAAGCACCTAATATACAAACCCACAGTTACAAAACTGAAAGAGGCCTTGCAAGTCACCTGTTCTTTTTCCATTCTACAGCTAAGGAACATACAGTGAAGCGGAAGGAGAAGAGACTTCCTAAAGGTCACCCCATTAGCTGCCCACTGGCAGCAGAGCCAGGGGCGTCCACAGCCAAGGCTGCTTTCTGCTCCAGGCCCTGATTCTGTTTCCCAAATAAAGCAGAGTCTAAACATTACAAGGAACCATCACAATGCTAAAGAGATTAGAAAATGAGATCTCATCAACCCCATCAGTGTAAAAATTATCGATACTTTACATATCATTTAAAGCAGCAGAAACTTACTTTGCTTCCTATAAGAAAAATAATAAATGTATATATTTTCAGGTTTATCACTACAGTTGAGGATAATCTCTAAATTATGACTTTTCTTCCCTTTTATATATACAGGGTTTTTTTAAATTTTGCTATTATAATAGATTTAAATACATTCAAAAATAAGATAGTCTCTCTAAAGTGTCACCACTTTTCCCGAACATAAACAGTAAAAACTCAGTCATTTAGTATTTCGTTGTCTTTGACAAATACAAGTCACTTTAACCTGTGAAATACATGACCCCGACCCGGTTCACGCCTTGTGCTATCTCTCAATTCTTCAGGAGTTCACTGTTAAATCCCTCTGCATGTGGCACTCTCTTCCTTTCTGAGATGCAGGCACAGGCAACACAAGATCTCTGAAGTTTAACTGACCAACAAATCTAAACATGGCTCAACATAAGCCATTTGCTACTTAAACAATATTAATTTCCATATAAAAAATAAATAATCTTATTAGACTCTAGTGTACCTGTGGGTCTTTTAAAAGACTTCTTCATTCCCTAATTAAAAATTAACATGAAATTTATTTTGGAGAGGCAAATATAAGAATTTTCTAGATATCACTGAACGTCATTCCATAAGAAAAAAATTTATACAAACTAACAATAAATCATTCAGATGACAGAAAATATTGACAATTAAAACTGGTTGTGTCTCTTATTCGTAAGATCACTTTTCCATTTGAATACAAGGACTAATCTATAGTGGATGCCAGTGCTAAATGTGGGGAATTCCATCCTTCACATTTTGATCAATCTGAAGAGGGTTTTTTCCAGAGGTGAAGGGCTGCCTGGATTCTGAAGTGTAGTCTGGACTCCAAGGAGTAATCTTTGTAGTTGTTTCTAAAGAGAATAACAGTAAAATTGTACAGTCAAAATTTCTTTGTATACCAGGCCATCACCACCCTCCCCTTCCTCTTTCAGTCCCCTCAATCACTTTCCAACTTTAATATGACTAACAGTGCATCTTAGTAAAATGCAGATTCTGCTTCCAAGTGGGGAGAGGAGACACCACGTCTGTATTTCCAAAAGCTTCCTGGTAGTGCTTTAAAGGACATACTTTCAGTAGAAACATCCTATTTAGTTACCAGATCATTCACAAACACAGCAAGATTATAAGGTAACCCTAACAAGCTTGGTGAAACATCCTTAAACAGTTTAAGGTAGGCTCATACAAATAGTGAACACGACCCATCAGTCAGAAAAGCAAGTAATGCTTTGAAACCCTCATGAAACAACTATAATAAAGATGGATTATGTAGTGACAACAAAATTCTCACATGTAAATATCAATGGTTTGGCTACAATTATATAACAGAAGGGGCCACAGAAACCCAAAATTAGTTTAAAACTTGATTTTACGCCATTCATGTTGACCTCCCTTTTCTACCAGATTCAACAAGAGGGAACAGCTTCGACTTTGATCTCCTGCTTCCATGCTCTGCCCTGGCCAGGAGGCACTAATCACTTCTCCTCCGCCACAGCACTTGCTTTTAGGGTGTTTCATGTTATACAGACAGTAAGGGCTATTTACTAGTAACTCTGACAATAGCAAATGTGTTTTATTATGCATTATTTATTCATAAATGAAAGTTAAGATCTTACAAAGCTTACCAAAAGGTGTAAACAACTATTTTCTTCAATGTCTGGCCGTCAATTCTGGTAACTTTGCAAAGCTCCTACTATGCAAGGGAAACTGCAGGTACCATTCTCCAAATTACTAGAAAGCATATTTTTGTATTATCACTACTTTTTTGAGTCAGCGGTGGCTTTCGGTTGCTTTCTCATAGGAATAATTAGTCTGTCTTTTTTTTCCATTATGAAGTTACCTCATTGTGCACTTATGGCTGGATGTGTCCACATAATGAGTATTTAGGACAACAGCAGAGAGTCACTTTCCCACGTCTGCACCTGATGATACGCTGATGCTCTAGTCACAATTTTAGTCATCCTCATGCTCAGTACATTTACTCTAATTAGCTCTAGGTGACCTGCTGTCATACCATTTATGTATATAAACATAATATATATATATAATTGTAGTAAAGCCCACCTGGCTGTACCGCGTCCCTGCAGCGGCTGCCGTGTTCACTACCACACTTTCTGCAGCACACACCCTAAAAGCCTTCCCCACAGCCACGGCAGCTGGCGTGTTCTCCCTGCTCTTTGTCGAAGTCACCACAACTGTCTCACCACTGAAAACAGCACCCCTTCCACTGGTCTCAGGTTGCTTGGCCCCCGGTAGCTGCCGTGGTAACAGATCATTCTTTTCTCAAACACTTGGCTTCCCCGGATGTCTCCTAACTCTAACCTTATTAGTAAGGCTTAATCTTCTTCATCTTATGGATTACCCTCTAAAACAACGGCATATCCCAGGCACTGTGCCAGACCTTCACCTCTCACTCATCACCATCTTTGTGCTGGTAACTTTGGAATTGCTACACTGTCTTCATCCTACTACTAAATCCCATGACTGTGTATCTATCAGCTCACCATCTTGACCTGGGTACCTAATGGCCTCCTCAAAGTATGACTGTGCAAAGAGAAGTGTGCTTCATTCTCTCCCGGACCTGTTCTTCTAAATATTTCCCACCTCATTGAAAATATTATTGCCAACCGAATGGATCAAACGCACAATCCAGAGGTTCCCTGGCTGTGGTTCCTGCTAGGAATGCGCTCTACTCAGTTTTACGGTGACTTCTGACGACTGTCTCAAAGCTAGTTTTAATTATGCAATTGTCAACTATAGTATCATCTTCTCAAGGGAACCTTCCAGAACAAATCCAACCTAAAGTAACGTTGAAGAACTCTTCTACGAAGGGTATAAATTTCAACAGAACACATAGCGCTGCTATTTTTCTACTTGATGGTTTAATTACTATCGCCTTCCAGCTAAGACAGCAGAAATGTTGACTATTCACTTTACAGCTGTCTCTCAGCCTTTAGAATCTAATATAATAGACTTTCAGTGAATTATTTGCTGAATTTGAAGACATGAACAACTAAGCTATTTATAACCTATAATTATTATGGGGTTCTTTCTCCACTGCATGAAGTGCTCAAGGCAAACAGAACATGGAGCTTTACCTCGCCCAAGTGGGCCATAACCACAAGTCTAAGAGCCACTGTCTACCAGAAATGACAAAAATATTTCAAATCTGCCATGGTCAACAGAAAGAAGAGCATCATAGAAAGATCAAAGAGCTTCATGTGACCAATGGCTCTTTAAGGATATGTGAGATAGGACTGATGTACCCACATCAGTAAATTATGAACCACTGGCCAAATCTCAACACACCCATTCACTTACATATTATCTTCCGTGGCTACTTTTAAAAACTGAGTAGTTGCAATGGAGACCTCATACTCCAAAGCCAAAACTACTGTTTGGTCCCTTATGGTACAAGATTGTCAGTTCCTGATACAAAAGAGTTAGATAAATCACTGCCGCCTACAATAATATCCATAAATATTCACAGGTGAGGCATTAACAGGTTGAAAATAGCACAATTACTGCAAAAAAAAAAAAAAACCCAACATGTAAATTAGAAAAAGTAATAAAATTGTTAGTTCTGCATTGACTGATTAATTTTTAGGTGTCTAAGGTTACTCTATAGCAATCCTGATATTCTTGACACTACACCAATCAAGGGAAGGCTGCTTTCATCACTTACCTCGCAGTTTCTAGGACCTTCACGGCTCTATCAATTTCCCCTTGGTTTTTATACAAAAATGCTAGCTCGAACAGAGTGAATGGCACAAGGTAGTGGTCATACTTCAGCAGCTTTTCACTGAAAGAACAAATGGAAATCAATTAAATCTTAACAGGAACAAAAACCATACTGTTTCTCCAAAACGTATTTCTCATTCCTAAGAAGCATAGCCTTAACCCTTAAGCAGAGAAAAGCCATTGTTATATAGTTTTAAAACTTTTAATAAACTATGGCAATAAACAGCATGCTTTTCTTTTGGGCTGTTGTTGTTGTTTAAGACAAGATCTCACTATGTAATTCAGACCGGCCTTGAACTCACTACAGTGCCCAGGCTCACCTCGAACTCACAGCAATCCTCCTGCCTCAGCCTCCCGAGTGCTGGGATTAAAGGTATATATCACCATGCCTAGCAACAGTATGCTTTTAATATATTAATCATTATTCTTTCATCTAAATCCAGCACGGATGATTGTTCCCTAAATATATGCAGCCTTTAAATAATAACGCTCAAAATGATGAGATGATTTTTCTGAACATGATGGCTATGTTCAGTGTTTTTAAAAGCAAACTGCTGCATTTCTCTAAAGCTCAATCCCCTTTGTATTTTAAATCTTACAATGGTTCTGTTTTCAGCATCATATGAAATGTTCACCTAGAAAACATCTAGAGACTCTGGAAAACATATGAATAAGACCCTTTCACATGTACTGCTTCGCTCAGGGAACGTAAGAGAAGCCCTCAGGTGCCGAAAGTAGACCTGTAACTGCAACAAACCAGAGCTCTAGGTCTGTGGGGACTGGGGAAGGCTGCCTGATTCCTGGGACTGCTTCCACCCGAATCACGCAGAGCTTTGGGTCCTAATGGCCACACAAGAGATGAGGCCCTGGGCAGGTAGTTGGAACTCAGCTCTCTATTTAAAGCTTGGATCTTGGAAGACCTACAGTAGCTACTCCAGAAGACAGGACAGTGGTCTCTTTGGCCTGTGCTTTTAGCGAGGAGGGAAAACAAACAAACAAACAAACAAAACCACGTTCCTTGGGAAATCAATAGCCAATAGATCTGCAGTCACATGAATTTGCAATTCAAATTTACATTGCCCAAATGATCTAAGAGCCAATAAGCACTGAAATTCACACGAAAGCAGTCCTGGGATACAAAAGCCCTTACTTAGGACACTCAGTAGAAATAAAAGTTACTTTTTAGAGACTTTTCCTCAGTATGCCTCATAGGAACCTGAAGCTAAAACCTTACGGAGATTGAGTTCACAATCTAAAGTTACAGAACACATGAGCAAGTAAGTCAGTGATTTAATAAGCATGAGGAACAGCACAAGCGGGGCATGGCTTTGACCACCCTTTTGATCCTTATAAAGATACCAGTAAGAGAACTGCGCACGTACTTTTGAACTGTCCACTACATAACAGCGTATCTCTCATCGGGGAAAATGATGCTGCCTCCTTCTTCCTATACAGGCGTCAGTCCTCCTGCATTTCCACACGCACTGACTGTCAAAGGACGGGGTCAGGTGCCCATACACGAAATGTGGTACAGCAAACAGGATGCCAACTGCAGTCTACGGCTGTGGTCTTTTTAGCTTTCAGTGTTTTTTAAAAATTTGCACCAAGATTTAAAAATCAGAAGATCTGACATACAATCTAGCTTTCAGGCTTCTCATGAAAAGACCACTTCACGCTTACTCAGGAAGGTAAGGACGACTATCACTGGGCCCATGTTATTCTGAGGAGCTGTCGATTAGACCTGAGATGTGTGGCAGGCACAAACCCTATGCTACAGCACCCGCCAGCCTCCCTGCACCAGTGGTCAGCCTCCCTCTCTGTGGAAGGCCACTTCTCTGGCCTTAAGATGTCTGCACTTGTGACAAAGAGAAGAAGGCCCGGCATTTCATCCTTCCTTGATTCAACTCTACAGTTAGCAAAAGAGTATGACATCATCGCTGCTGTTGGGAGAAAAAGAAGTTAATGCAGAAGAATGCCTTTTGCCAAGAAAGATGCAGGCGCTTGTCACGTTTCCTCAAATCTGAACCCTTAGGACCCAGCACAGTCTCTGGCACACAGTGGGAACTCAAGTATCTGTTGAATATTTGAATGAATTTTAAAAACCTAAATGCATAAATGAAAAGAGCACCAGAGGCTCAATATAGCACTGCCACTTTGGACAGACACCTGGTAGCCAGGCCATGCATTTATCTGCAGACACCAAGTCCTGGAGAAACGCGCACACCATGCTTCACTCAGACCACGCTTCTGCTCATGAAGAATAAGGACAGCAAGTGGAAGGGCAGCAGCAAACAGCACCTGCGCCACCTTCTTGTACCCGGGCTTGCACCCGGCCTGACTGCAACTGTTTGCTCTTACCTCTCCACAACATGACTGAAACACAGCTCAGCTTGCAGGGGCCGCTGTAGGCTCCCGAGGCAGCAGCCTTTAAGTAACTTCACGATGCACTCGTCGTCAGCACCTGCGCCACCTTCTTGTACCCGGGCTTGCACCCGGCCTGACTGCGACTGTTTGCTCTTACCTCTCCACAACATGACTGAAACACAGCTCAGCTTGCAGGGGCCGCTGTAGGCTCCCGAGGCAGCAGCCTTTAAGTAACTTCACGATGCACTCGTCGTCCGCAGAATAATCACTAAAGCCTTGAAACAAACAAGAACACAAAATGGAAACAAAGGGTTTTCCTTTTTCCTTTTTTCCTCCAGTACTGAAGACCGAGTCCAGATCCTCACACATGCTACGTAAATGTAAACGCTCTACCCCTGAGTCAGTCACACCCCTAGCCCAAAAATACTTCAAAAATCCTAATTAAGAAGAAAATTAACACCTATTCATGTCAGGGGGATCATTTAAAGTAATCAAAATATTTTTAGCATTTGTTATGCCTAAATAAAAAGAATGCTGAATTTGCTATATTAGTATACTATTATATCAAGGAATCCACTTTAAAAAATTTTTTTTCAAGTGGTCACATTCTGAGTTTTTTAATCTGAGCTATGACAACAGAGATTCTGAGCTCCAAATAAAGAGCTTTATTCATTCTATAAAAGGTAAAGCCAGGAGGAACAAGAAGGCTGCCTCCTCCTGTTGTTCTGGCTTCTGACTGCGTTGGCGTCAATGCAGGAGAGAATAACACTTCCATATGGAGAAGCAGATGGCCTTATTCCCATTAAAAATTCAGCAAGTAGAACACCCTCTCCAGACCATTATGTTTACAGCTTATCAATTCTCCCAGGTTATGTTCTTTTGGGGGGAAATTATGTCATAAAATTAGACAAAACAGTTCTGAAACACATGAAAGTCATGTAAAACCCCCACAAACTTGTATACGCATGTGGGTTTTAAAATAAAAGACATTCTTTTAGCATTTTTCCCTTTTAAAAATGGCTCTGCATTCTATAGTTCAAGTCAAATACTATGTGTAACCTCTGATGGGTAGTCACTCTACATCTAGTACTTTTGAAGGTTTTTTTCCCCCTCTCTCTTTTTTCAAGTCACATGCAACTAAGAAGTCATTCCAAGACAGAGGCTAATTTACACAATTCAGGCCAAGACAACAGGGGAAGGGGCAGTAAGGGAACTAATGAGACCCTTGGGAGCCTCTCAAATTGAAACTCCCCTGCTTTAGTACAGTTCCCAAAAATCACCAGTGACACAGTTTGTAAACTGCTTATCTCTGGGAATTGAACAAGGTTACGTAGCTCACTAGAAGTAGTCAGTACATGGCGGAAACAGCTGAGATGCATCTCTTAACAAGTGCCAGCTCCACATACTGACTGAGGACACTTTTTAACCTCCCCAAATTTATCTACATTTATAATCATGGATGTTTGTTGAAATATACATCCAAGAAGGGCTGTCTCTCAGAAAACAGATCTAAAGCTTGCGAGTCCATCCTGGATGCTGGTTTTTAGCATCATTTTTGTGCTTTCTACTGAGTTTTGTATAGCATTTTATTGACAGTTTGTGTTATGACAACATTCTGTGGCTCACCAAATGATTTTTGATGAGGAACAGTCACAGCACCATGGAAAGGCAAAATACCATAAAGCCACATGAAACTTTCATGTAAAACTTGAGTTAGGCATATGCCAATGAGTTAAAAAAAAATTCCACACTCCTCTAAAAACCTTAAAAGAAAAACCATTATTTCCTCAGAAAGCAAGTTGTCAGATGACCATTTTCCCTAAAGTAGGAATGCTTTACAATGATTCTTAACCTCATGAAGGAATTATGGATAAGGATTTCCAGTTTCCGGTTTTTATTAGAAGAAAATTACATGACCACATTGCCCAAGTGGAGCTGTATTACGAAAGACCCGCCACACTCAGCGAGCCAGTGGACAGGCGGAGGGAATGGAAGTCTAGAGGTCAAACTACTAAAAAACCCATCATGAACTTTTTAGAAACTAACTGAAATGAATGAAGAAAAATGTGAAAACAGATTTAGAAAGTGAAAAGGTCATCAGAGCATTAGCACTTCTCCTCTCACGTAACTAACTCTATTTGCTATATAATTTCACCAAGCAAACTAACTTCGACAAACAGGCAAAGTAGATCTGCTGTATCAGCATCTGGACACTTAGCAAATTTCATAGATTCAAGTGAACCACCCCTGGAATTAATAACAAATCCTGACTCAGGGCATGTTACCAAGTACTTTTCTGTCTTCAGAGTTCTGAGCTTTGTCTCAGTGACCAGCCTTTGCGGCCGCAGACTGCCAGAGCAGAAGGTCTCACCTCCTACCACCTTTAGACCCACTCACAATGTCCCTCCATCTGCCAAGTATGAGTTTGTTTCCTCTCATGACTAAAAGGTCATTAACAGGCCAACTTTGGTTTTAAGTGCTATTTTAGTATAAGGTATTACTCACCCTTTACCAGCAGATGAACTTTATGTGCGATGCTCATTCTACAGTGAGGAAGACTATTTCACTCACTTGGTCTTCCTCTGACCACAGATCAGTCTTTTTCAGATAGCTCATAAGAGGAGAGGGAAGAGTCTATGGCCTCAGACCCACACTGCCCACTTCGTTCTAACTGATTCTTTAGCAAGCTGCTCTGCAACCCTGACCCTGTTAACAGATAAGGTCATGGATTCAACTTTCATTTTTGTATATTTCTGTTCCTCTTGATGAAATCTGATGCTAATTATTTCAGATGGGAAAAGCACTCTAACTATGCAACAAAACTCAAGAACGGATTAAATTATGATACGTAACTTCCATGGAATGCTATTAAGCTTTTGAAATATGCAAAGGCCATTTACCAAAACTAAAAACATTCATGATATCTTAAATGGAAAAAGACAGATTGGTATATATCTAGACACCCTATGTTTGTAACTCTAAAAATAAAGCCAGGATGCAAGACACAAAAATTCTAAATTGTGCTGCAGCAGAAAAATATGGGTAACTTTTTCCCACTTACACCTAAAAATCATGTGTTTTAAAAAAATAAGTGTAAAGAGGAGCCTCATTAAGCATTTCAGCTTGATAAGAAAGAAATCAGTACAAAAGAGTTTAAAAGAAGCTCTAACCTCTGGGCCATATTCAGTAATTGAATCCCCTCTGGGGGGGCCATGCTGAGTTCGGGTCCAGGGCTTTCTTCAGTTAAGAAAAATGAGTTAACTATTAATGGTTTTCAGCCACCATGCCTAAATTTCTGTGCCCTTTACTGGGTTCATCACCACAGACATTTTCATTTTACTTCTTCCTATGGTTAGAACATCTCAAAAGGTAAGACCCATGGTCTTGGGAGAATATTTAAATGATTTGGCACTGACGAGAAACACAAAGGCTACCACTGTTGGCAGTGTATTAAAACATAAAGCCTGTTTAAAAAAAAACAACCAGCAAAAGACAGAATCAGACATAACAGACAAGAAAGCAACTTTAGGTATCGTTAGCCAACTCTGCCCCATTTCAAAATAGTTCCCCAGTCTGGTGGCCTCAGGGCTGGGACCACAAACCCAGACAGCCTGATTTTCCTTCTACTTCTGTCAAGTGCCGCCAGTAATCTGGGTAGGCCTCCACCATGAGCAAAGGTAGTGAGCAAAGAAATGATATGGTCCGATCCAAACTTGCACACAAACAGCTCACTGCACCTCCAGGAATACCAGCCTGCAGCACCGCCGGGACTGGAGAGAGTATCAGCCGCGAAAGCCAAGAGGAAACGCAGGTGCTCCCCGTGCTGCTCTTGCTTTTGTGCCGACACCCTCCCTTCATCCTGTTCCTAGTTTTTCAGACCCAATTCACATACCCAACAATTGATTCACTTAAGGGATATAATTCAATAGTGTTTAGTATATTTACAGGGCAGCGCAACCACTCCTGCAATTAATTTCAGAATATTTTCATCCCTTCAGCGGTCACACCTCCATCCCAACTCCTCCATCCCTAGCCAGCCACTTACTAATCTACTTCCTGTCTTTAAGCACTGGCCTGGGCTGGGCGCGCCAATAGGATCACACCCGCATGCCTTTCAGAGGCCCCAGCACTTCGCCTGCGCTGCCAGCGCTCATCCATGTTATTCGGCACGTGTCATTCCTCCTGCATCTTGACGGCAACCGCTCAGGCACCTGCACCTCAAGCTCTTTTGTCCTCATGATGCACAGAAAGTGACGTGGACGTGCACGCAGAAAAGAGAACAGAAACGGAGCAGAGACCAAGGTCACTGTCTGTTTACTTTTCATACTTACTTTCATTTTGTAAAGCTGCCTCGGCCTTTTCAATGGTTACCAAGAGGCTCTCACAGAGGTCTTTTCTCTTTCCCACTATTGAAAAACCATTCCAGACATACATCATTTCCTAATGAGGAAGAGCAAAAACCATTCAAAATCATTTGAGTTTACCCAACCTCCTTTCTGACCACAAAAACTATGAAGGGATGTTTTGGCCTCAGTTGCTAGGGCTTTCAAGACAGTATTTAGAGATCATGTTTCTTAGCTTCATTTGGAGTTTAGTGATATAATTTCCCCTTCTTTTGATTTATTATATGCCTTTGTGTTTTATACATTTGTGCTTTTACTGAAAATTAATTTACTCATTTTTAATATTTAAGTACCTACTAATATTACATTCTTTTTGAAGTAGAATACAGATTTTTAAAAAGTAAATACAGTTCTGGGGATATCGCTCAATGGTATAGCACTTGCCTAGCATGTGTGAGGCCCTGAGGTTCAACCCCCAGTGTGCACATGCACACACACCTGTATGCGTGCACAAAGTAAATGTATTTTAAGCTGACACTGAACAAATCCATTTAATATAAATTTTTGTTGTTACCTTTAAGTAAAAGAAAATATTTTTAAATGTCTGCCAGTTGTTTATATAAAACGTTTCCAAGTATATCACTGGAAATGAACATTGGAATATTTTACGGGGCCCAGGTTCTTTTATACCATTAAAAACATGTGTTGGTCCAGTAATGTAAACCAATATGCAGAGAACACGTTCATTTAAAGGCCATATGGCAGAATGACAGCTTCTGAAAATGTAAAGTAATGATTTCTCATTGCAGATTACATTTAATGGACTAACAGATGTCAATTTTTTTTGGACCAAAAGCAAATGTGCTTTTGCCTGAAAATATTTTTCTAATGCTCCTGACAGTGCAGTTTATATTTTGAAGGGTATGCAATAAGCAGGGTAATTAGTACCTTCTTGGAAGTAAATGAATTTTAAACTGGTAGTTACTGCTTGAAAAGCCTCTGACCAGGGAGACAATGGATGTGAGGAAGACACACCCAGGCAGGGGGCAGTAACTTTACTGGGTGGCACTGAAAGCTAAGATCCCAACACGGGGCAATTTCTTACTCTTCATTTTACAAGGGACAATTTCTTGTTGCTACCAGAATAAGAGCTCAACTCACTAACATCTGGACAGTTTGAACATCCACTTTGGAGTATTTTGAAATTGATGGCGATAATTTTTTTCAGTTTTTATTGATGGACTATTTTCCCGGAAAGTAGCAAGTGTGTGTCTAAAATCTTATGAAACACAGGCTTGTGGCAAAATTTCCATGTACTGCCAAGTCCAGGCATTTTCTTGTTTCTTCCCCAACAGACTTGGAGAGGGAAGCACAACTGAGTGAGACGTCTCTAACGGCCAAAGCAGGAAAAAGCACATTGATACCAAATAGTAGTGCGTGCAAAGAACTGGATGGTTTAGAAAAATTTTCTGTAAAGTTCTGTGAGACGGAAAAAACTTTCTTAGTGCAATTTAGCTTGACAAAATGAACAAAGACTGGGACTGAAGCTGACCAGCATGGCGGCGGCAGTGCGCCATCACCCTGGTTGGTCATCTCGGTCATCTACACGGTGTCCTCTATCTTGCTCAGACAGGACTGCAGAGGAGGCACTTTTGTGCCTTCCTCCATCAGACCCACAGGACAACCTCGTCTAAGGGAGTGTGCTCTGAGCTGGCGATGTTGGGGGGAACTGGGCCTCCGTGCCAGGGGCAGGCTGGCTCCCGTCTGACACCTGTCAGGCCTGCGTTTTCTGTTAGCACAGAATGCATAAAGAGCTCTGTAAGTCAGGAACAAAATAAGAAACAAGAAAAACTGAGGAAGGATACAAGCAACAAGTTACAAATGAAAAAATAAAAATGAATGAACACATGAAAAGATGCTCTACAGCACCTATAAGGGAAATGAAAATTAAAAGAGTAAAACATTATAGGTACTAATTGAAATTGGTAGATCTTTTCTGGAGAGAAATCTGGCAATATCTACCTAAATACACTCTCAACCAGGAATTCTATTTCTAAAACTCTTCCCCAAAGAAGTATATATAAATGTCAAAAAAAAAAGTATATGCATTGTAGTGTGTTTGTAACAGTAAAAAATGGAAAAACAACACAACCATCAAAAGAGAATCACTAAGCAAACTATGGTTTGTTTTTTTTTTTAAAGACTTACAAGGACAGCAGACATTGACTTTAACTGACTGGTTTTTCTTTACCAACTACCCTCACAAAAACTAAAGCCCCAAAAGACTCCTGGTAATTTGATATGTTTAGCGGAGTTGTTTTTTTTTTTTGGTACTAGGAATCAAACTCAGGACCTTGTGCTTGGCAGGCAGGCACCTGTGCAGCTGAGCTCTATCCCCAGCCCCTACCCTGGTGTTTTTAAAGGAAGACATCATTAAGAAATTGTTTTTGTTGAAATGGTGTTTTTCATAGACACCTTGCCTAAAATGACAAGGCGAGGGCTCCCAAGAAGCAGAGCAGCCGCCGGCCACCCTGGATCTTGAGCAGCAGAGACACTGAACACCCTGTAAGTGTGAAAGACACAGTAGGTTTCTGAGAGGCAGCACAATGCAAAAGGACAGGAAATACCTCACAAGGAAGTGTTCATCAATTACATGCTGAAATGGCAAAATTTTGTATATACTGGGTTTAACAAAATATAATCTTAAAAAGTCAATTTGGCATTTCCTTTTATTTTTTAAATATGGCTATTAGAAAAGGTAAAATTCTATTTATGGCTTGCATCATAATTCAATTCAAATTCAATGATGTCAAATTCACCTTCCTCTGCCTGAATGTCCTTATCTGTACATAAAGCCAATCAGACTACATTGAGTTGTTACAAGAACTAAATGATACATTGTTTTTATTTTCATTTATTTATTTTTTGGATGAATCTTCAGTTATTATAAAAATGAAAATGGTCAGTTTGATCAAAATGAAAGCTTGCTCACAAGTTTTACATGAATATTCTAAATACAAAGTCTCTTGGAACAAATACACTTTTGCTATGATTTTCATTTAAAGGGATGCAAACATTACATTTTCTCATCTATAATCTACCCAAAGGCATAGTATCTTAATAGTGATACAATGGTTTTAAATAGCTTTTATCATAATGTCTGTTGTTGGACAAGGGCATTAGCTATAACTTTAATTTTTTGCTAGTGCATCTGTAAATGTTTACCTTAGAAAACCTAGAAAGGCTCGGGGTTAATTAGCCACTCAGTGATTTGCTCTCTGCTGCTCTAACTGGGGCTCTATTTCTAGTGTGTGAACAGTAAATCAAGCAGATACCAGGGCTGGCACGACGAGCTCCACGGGGGCGGGCAGGGAGGGGGAGTAGCGCCGGGCCTTCCTCAC
This sequence comes from Dinomys branickii, assembly GCA_004027595.1. NCBI lineage: Eukaryota > Metazoa > Chordata > Mammalia > Rodentia > Dinomyidae > Dinomys > Dinomys branickii. The sequence goes on along the minus strand of PVLD010001741.1, from coordinate 62,547 downwards.
GGCAAACTTCTCAGTGGGGAGCGATTTACCAGCGATTCTCTGCTTCAAGCCATCCACCTGTCTGTGAAGATCCCCGGCCCCAACAAAAGGTCAGCAGACACGTTCATTCACTTGTGGTATTGGGGCCTGACCCCAGGGCCTTTCCACTGAGCTACATACCCATCCCATTTTTCATTTTTCCACTCTGAGAAAGGACGTTGCTAAATTGCCCAGGCTAGGCCTGAACTTGCAGACCTCCTGCTTCAGCCTCCCAGAGTAGAGTACTGGGATTACATGGAGTGCTGCTACAATCAGCAAACACATAGTACTATTCACACCTGTGGTTTTTACACTGCATCACATAAAACGAAGCAACAACACCTATTCGAAATGCAAACTCTCAGGTCTTAACCCAGACCTTCTACATTGGCAACTCCTGGGTAGAGGTGGACTCTGGCTGCTGCTATAGTCTGCATACAATTTTGGTGTGCACCCATGTGACTACCACTGACTAACATGTTTCGTTCTAATCAGTGTAATCAATGTTGGCATCTATCAAGCACAGTCCAGGAAACCTAGGCGTAAACCTGGCAAACTCCTTAAAAAAGCAGTATTTTCTCACAGTGCGATACTCAGAAGAGTGAACTGGCACATTTCTGGTTCGTGTATGACATAGATCTACAGAATAATGTAACTCAAAAGGTAACCACCAATAAATGCATAATTTGAGAAAATGTTTCTTGAGCCTAGGTGATTTTGGAAATAATCAGTTTAGGACATGTACATTATTTACAAACTTCTCAAACTGCAAGGAATTCTACTCTGAAATTCCCAAGCACGGGGAGGTGGGCGAGCCAGTCAGTGGTACAGCACTTGCCTAATACGTCTGAGGCCCTGGGTTCAACTCCCAACTGTTGCAAGGAAAAGAAAGAAATTCACAAGCTCACTAAAAGGAACCTAGGATGAGAGAATTACACGTTGCTGCAGACATTTTCTTACATAATTGCATACTATGAATGCATCAAACAGGCTGCTGGGAAAGGATGCAAGAAATCTAACTACATCACTGAAGGAAGGAGTAGGATTAACCGTGAGGGAAAACATTCAGCTTAACTGCAGTAGCAAGACCCCAATAATAAAACTCTGACTCCTACACAAAAGAAAACACTGTGCTCTCAAGACTCCCAGTCACACGGCCTATCTCCAACACCCTGCTGAAGGTGGCACTGACCCTTGGCTAAGAGAAATGAAAGGACTAGGAAGGCGAAGCGGGAAGCACACTATGGAAAGAAGACTGATGCCCCTGCGAGTCTTTATGTACCAAGTCTCTGTCACAGGGACCATGTCCTGCTCACCTGAACAGAGCTACCACATTCTCGTTAGCTGCCGCCACGTCCTCCTCGGGAAGCATGCTCAAAACTGCAGCTTTCAGGAACACATACGTTGCCTTAAGGAGAAAAGCAAAGGAGCCCAATAAAGAACAGGACACATCCGCTTGCAAATTAGGAATGATCTACAAACCTGCAGGCTTCATGCTAGGCAGCATCAGAGAAAGCCAAAGAAAATCTTAAACTGTCTGCTCCAAACGAGGGTAACAGTTTCCCGCTCACCTAGGCCATTTTCCCGCTGTACTCAAGGATGAGAAAGTGAGAAGAATGAATGAGAAAGAGCATGATCTCACTCTTCCCAGCATTTCTCAAACGGATCCAGTGAATTTTAATAGTCACAAAAAGTCTGTCTACAAAAGGCATCAAGACCACAGTATTGATATGGAATAATTGTAAATACAAGTGAGTTCACATTTAGAATAAAATCTCTTCGTTAGAAATTCTTTGGATGGCTTATAAACCATGTAATGCTGAAAACTGTGCTTGTGATTAAGTAGTTGGCACTTAATGGACCACGTACATACTGAGAAAACTGTCAATATCTTACTGAACAAGCATCCTAGATACTTATTAGCAAACAGAAGACATTCACGGAGGCGCTGCACATTACCTTGGACCACTTGCTTTCTTTGCAAAGGAGATCTGAATAGTAATACGCCTGCATCCAGTTTTGTAGAAATACGTTAATCCACATTAGCTCCCAGTAACAGAGATGGTGAAACTGCTTCCATTCTTCCTGAACTGAAATGCATTTTCGAAATATCTCTTGTGCCTATAAGTCAATTGCATAAAGCTGATCATCCAGATATTAGACAGGGTTATAACAACCTAATGGAAAAATACATAGAATACTTTGTACAAAAAGAACAAAATTATCACTCATTAATCCACTCAACATGATGATGTGCTCTTTTCCTTACACAAAATGATATAGTTAACTTCTGTGTTTTTATTTAAGTTTGTGAGGGGATAGTGGTACTTTTTAACACAGGACTCAGGAAATTCCTTTCCAAATAAGGTATACAATCCCAGCCTTTTAAGAAAAAATTGACAACAATGAATTGAAAATTTCCACTAGGCAAAATACACCTTAAAGCTCCAGACACTAGATAGACTAGGAGAAGATATTACTTTCCACATAACTAGCAAAGGTTAGAACCCCTGATCAGACAAAAAGTTTAGATATTTTAAAACAAAATTCAGTGGAAAAATTGGTAAACAGTCAAATCAAAGAAAGAAAAAGAGACAAATGACAGATACACATATAAAGAAATGTGTAAATGAGGCAACATAAATTTAAAAATTAGATTATCATTTTTTCCTTTGCAAAAACAAGACAGAAATTCCAAGAGTTGACAAGGAGCACTAGAAACAAGTATCCTCATATCTCCGTAGGAGTTTAGGACGTAAGAACTTTAAAGAGAAAAATACAAACTAAAACAGCACTAAAATTCCATCTTACTCCAGAAAGAATGACTATCATTAAGAAATCAAATAATAATAAATGCTGGCTAGACTGCAGGGGAGAAAAGAAACCTTTCTACACTCTTGGAGGAATGTAAACTAGTACAACCATTATGAAAATCAGTATGGAGATTCCTCAAAAAATTAAAACTAGGAATTCCATTCAACCCAACTATTCCCCTTCTAGCTATCTTCCTGAAAGAATTAAAGACATCACATTACAAAATGATACAAGCATTCTCATGTTTATAGTAGCACTATGCATTAGAGGTAAATCTTGGAATTGGCCTGTATGCCCATCAACAGACATATACCACTCTGCTGCAAAGAAGGATAAAGTTGAGTCATTTGTGAGAAAATGGATGCACCCTGGGACCATAAGTGAAATAAATCAGACTCACAAGTTTAAATACAGCATGGCTTCTCTACTAAGAAAAACCCAAACTAAAGTAAAGAGCAAAATGAAAGGTAATATTTAGAGAGAGGAGCCAGACCTTTTGCAAAAGACAAGGAAACCAAGAGCTGGAGAGAGGGATGAGAAAAGAATTAAAACGTGTTGTGCACATGTACCAGCTCTCCACAGTGAATGTAATCATTATGTAAACTCTACTAATAAAAATTAAAATTGGCCACCTGTTTTATACATACATTCTACCCCCATGTACTTTATGTGAAAATTTGCATTCAGGGAATCCAATATATGGTACAACATATATATACGAATTAAAATCCTGCCTTACTCAGTACTTTTTTTAGACGGTACAGCCCAATGTACTTATGTTAAATATTTGACTGTGAGAAACAGCTCCGCCATAAAGACAAGTCCAGCAAGTCACTCCCTCCAGATTACCTCTTCGATATTCCCCTTTAGCAGTTCGATGCGTGCATGATAAAACAGCATGAGGGAGCCCTGCGGAGAAAGTAAGAGACATAGTGTTCAAGAGCCCACGCTGGCCGACTCGCTGGGGCTGAACGCACATGTGACGCACTGGGCGTACATTTGGAAACTGCTGGAGGAAGGGTGCGAGGAGACTCTCTGCTTCCGCCACATTCACTTCTCCCGTACCTGGAAATATAACAGGAAAAGCCTCAGTCTGCAGGACACACAGCAGGCACTTAGAACTAACACTGCAAATTCCATTCACAGAGTGCAAAGAACACTGATGGAAAAGATACACACAACCATTCTGCTTTGTTTTTCTTAACATATGGGCAATAAAGACAAGTCTCATCCATGACTGGACTCTTAAGGCAGCTCTAGGACAGATGAGCTCTTAAGAACAGATGTGGTCAGCTGAGATTCCTAGCTAGGGTTTCTGGTTTTAGTAAGCAATATTAACTTTATTTTAGCCAAATGTAACTTTCCACAAAAAAGACATTTTATATGAACATGACTAAATCGATCACCTTAACATGTACAGAAATTTTAGCTGAGAATAGATAAAAAATGTCAGTGAAAGAAACAAGCCCACTCCCACGGCCAAACCTCACCATCTTCAAAGCTTACTCCAAAAAAAGGTACACAGATAAAGACTGTCAGTTCTCACTGACTGGTCTTAACTTTTACCTATCCAGATAAAGAAAACCAACTTGCAGCCTAAGGAATGAAGCCCTGGAGACCCACCGAGAATCAGAGAGATGTAGGTATGGAAGGCCAGGATGGTGAGGCAGCACAGGGGTGACCGCATGCTTCTTCCTGACGCACCTTCCCGCAGCTGCAGGAGGCCCAGCTCCTGGAGAGATTACATACATTTTACAAAGACAAACTCATGATGGAAAATTAGATTCAAAAACATGCACATGGGGCTGGAGATATAGCTCAGTGGCGTAGCGCCTGCCTGGCAAGCCTGAGGTCTTGGGTTCAATTCCTGGTTCCAAAAAAAAAAGCCATTTATATGCTAATTCATAGCATCCCCATCCTCCCAAAGGTGGGGCTTATTTTCTCTTCAGGCTGGCCTTGAACTCACTTTGTAGCCCAGGCTGGCCTTAAACTTACAGCCTCCTGAGTGCTGGGATTACAGGCGTATACCGCCATGCCCAGCACGGTTTATTTTAAAAAAATAAATCTTAAAAGAACTTACAATAATGGTGATATCTAACTAGAAACAAACTTTATGTTTTAAACTGACATAATACAATATCACAAATTCTTTTACCGTGTGATTCTAAGAAGAGAAAAAGGTAGTGTTCATCTCATACAAATGTTACATCATTTCTCTTATAATAATTTTTTTTGAGACAGAGTCCCATAATGTAGCTCAGGCTGGCCTTGAACTGGTTCTGATCCTCCTGCCTCTGCCTCCTGAGTTCTGGGATTACAAGCGTGCATCACCACACCCACCTCTCATATAACAACATTAATTTACTAAAATATATTGGGGATATAAGCACAGGGAACAAAGGTAATATGAACAAACATGGCTCTATGTCTGCCAAGATCCAGCCATCAAATCGGTAAGACACCACATGAACATGTAATTTTATCAGAACACAGTGAGTGCCATAAGAAGATGACTAAATAATTCTGAACTTGGGGATATTTGAGATAAATGCCATCTATTTCATAAAGCTTTCCCTGATATTCCCTTAGTGGCACAAATATCCCTAAGTTTCAAGGCATATGAGGTCACAGAGAGCAGACCAATTCACAGAAGGCACAAGGAGAGTGAACAATGCGGGTAACGAGGCTGGAAACACCAGCAGAGTCAGGTCACGGGGACCCTGAAGCCACAGGACAGTCTGCATTTTATTCAAGAGGCAATTGGGAATCGCTACAGGAATAAGATGAAGGGTTACAGAGAAGAATGAACATATATAAAGTCAAAATACAACATTTCACAAAAAAAAGAGCACCACACATAGGTAACAGCCTATGAAAAACATGCCGGTAGAAGAAACAAGAAAAATGTCCTAGCATCTGTGCTTGTTCTCATCGCATGTCTCAAAACCTGCTTTTTGACTAACAGAGACAGCTCTTGGGATACAGCAACTCTTGTAAAAGAATTCTAAATGTTGTGATTAATTTATACACTCACAAAAGAAAATTCACGGGAAATAAATTTCTTTACTTTTTTGTATAGTGAAATTTGTAAAAAAAAAAAAAAAAAAGAACTTCAAAGTACTACAATTATATTTGTTTTTTTGGTACCAGGAATCGAACTCAGGACTATCCCCAGCCCTGCAACTACGTTTGATCCATGTTATTTCATCTATCAGAATTACAGATGATTACAGAAATCTAGCCTAATTTCTTCATTTTTACAGACAGTAACTCTGGAATTAAAAGATTAAGGAAAGATATTTTTAGCACACAATAGTAATAAAGACCCAGCAAGCATCAATATTAGCAAAACATAATTTTTTAACTCTAGGTAAGAGAGATAATTTTTAATTTTCAACAAAAAAAAAGCTATGCCTAACTCCTGAAATGATCAAGGATCAAAGACCAACAGTTCTTTATTGTCTTGGAAACTGCCAACAATTATCATGTCAGTTATGAGGACATATGTTACACTGCCCTCGTGTTCAATAAATAATGTCTGATCTTCCCTATCAAAAGTAAGATAAAATTAAATGTATACCCTGTTTCCAGAAAATCCAATGAATTCTAGCAATCTGATAATCCTTGCTGGTAAAAGAGACAGCATCTGTAAGAAAAGAAAAGAAGGGTACTATGTGTTAGTGTATTTAACTGCAGAAAATACTAAACTGCAAATTATTTACTACAAAGTTTTTACGCTTCAGGGGCTGGGGATATAGCTCAGTGGAATAAGCGCTTGCCTAGCAAGCACGGGGTCCTGAGTTCGATCCCCAGTACCGCCAAAAAAAAAAAAAAAGTTTTTACGCTTCAGTAATATGAAAAGTCAGCATGGAGTTTAAACCACTAGATAGATCTCAATCATCACATACTGTAATCAGTATTTATGAATTAATCTCATGTGACAATGAACCTTAAAGAAATTGTTTTTCTAAAAAGGAAGAAAAGCGCCAGTCCCTTCCATACTTCTGTAAGGAACTCTGCCTCAGCTTACATGTAACGATCAAGGGACAGGGAAGCAACTCCTCAGTGCCCACCTCCAGACAAGCACCATTAGCTTCTTTCCTGGAGAGCAAAATGTGGCTGTATTCTGGACAGTATGCAGGCACCACCCAGAAGGGGACCACTGTAGCTCTACTGCTTCTGTCTGGGGCCTCCGTAAAGCCGCCCGGTAGGCAGACCCTGTGGCAGTGCACCTGCTTACACACTTTGCTTTGAAGCAAATTTCTCCAGGTGTGCAAAATATGTACTGATTTGTGTGCTGTGGACAACTGTTTTTCTAGATGCTCAAGGAGTCAGAAGGAACATAATTGAAAATTTGGTAATAAGCCAGCCTGGGGGAAGAAGTTTTTGGATAAAACTCTCTGAATGGACAAAAAAGAAGGAGATATTTGTGTCCTATGTGAATGCTGAGGATTCTAATAAGCACATGTGTGGAATGCCCCATTCTATGGGCACCAGCCAACCTCCTTCCCCAGCTGTCATCACTAAACAGTCTCAGAACAAAGCCGCTGCGGTGGCCCGCGCACTTGCACTATGATTCTCCTCACTGCTTTATTTTCTCACCAATTCTAAACAAACCTTAATAAAATTCCTAACTCTCAAGTACACAAGAATTTTTTTCCCAGTACTGGGGGTTGAGCCGAAGACCTTCACAATGAGCTATATTCCCAGCCTTTTTAAAATTTTGACAGACGGTCTCGTTAATGGCCCAGATTGGACCCTAACTCACGGTTCACCTGCCTCCTGCCTCCACCCCCATGCCCGGCTTAGAATTTAATGGTTACCTTTTCAGATGTCACACTTCCCAAAGATCACGGAAAACTCATTCCCACAGTTACACAACTCACAGTTATTTTCAATCCCAGAGCTCCACTGTGATAGCAATGGTATTTCTCATGTGGAAATGCAACTACAGTCTACATCCCTTGTCACTGAAAACCTCACCTATACGTTCAGAGTGCTCGTGCCTCCCTCACACTGTACAAACCAAAACTACGCTGAGCCTATGCAGAACTTTACATCAGCTGCCCAGCGCTCCCACGTGAGAACACACCCACTTTTGCCACTTAAGAAACTCAGGTGGAGATTCAGGATGAGGTCTGAATGCAATAAAAAAAGGCACTGAAAATTTTGGGTTCTTCTACAGAAAGTTTTGGCTTCTATCTAATTACTTCCTTACCAAGTTAAAGGCTCCTGTCCCAAGCTTGACACCCCCTTCAAACTCATAGAAGAACTCTTGTTCATGTTTGTTCTTCTGAATTACATGCAGAATAGAAAGACATTCCCTGAAGTGAAGAAAAAGATAAAATGTGAGTTTCCTATGACTTTGAAAATAAATGTTACAATTTCACACTTACGATAAATGTCATTACTCAAAATATGACAGAATTTTAAATGGATTATTCTATGCTGTCTTTACAATTAAAGCTACAAAGTAGTAATCATTCTGGAGAAAAGGGGAAACACATTTTTATAGGGCTTAGCAGGACCAATCTTTCTGAGTTTAAAGAAACAGAGAGCTCAACGAGGATGAGCCAGGCCCCACCACACTACGGCTCCTACGCTCAGGGCTTCCCCGCAGCACTTCACAAGAGACTCCGGGAGCGCTCGGCTCCTCTGAGCTCCACACACCTCGGACCTCTCCTCACACTGAGAACTGAGACTCCGCCAGCAAAGGGATCTGCATTTCAGGGCGTCTCCCAGGGCTCAAACAGACCAGAACTTGTAAGTAGGCGACACCAACAGAAGAAACCAAATCCCATCTCACTACACAATCTTTTTATTGTTTCCTGCTTTCTCCATGTAAATATTTCCAATTTCTCTTCTATATACAGTGAGTCCTCGACTTAGGAACATTTGAGTTGCGAATGCTCAAAGCTGTACTGTGTAAGACTCGCTCTGTTGGACAGAAATAAATGCAACTTATGAACATTCTCCCAGAATAGATTCACTCCTAAGTTGGGATTTACTATATTTTCCATTCACATCATCTCCTAAAAGCAAATACTTAATCAGATGAGTACAAATTAAAATAATGACCAAGATTTAAAAATTGCTACTAATCGGGAACTGCTTATCAGGTGGACAAACGCATTTTTACAAGGTAATAAGGAATACTTAGATATGCATCACCTGGTGTGATGCAACTATATAAAGCATGAAACTTCATTTATGATGTTTCTAATCAAACACATTTGACCTACACCTAGCAAGTTACGGGCTAACTTCCAGTTAACAAGCAACAGCGGGGTATAGGGTTCGGTTTAGACCCTGGCCAACCCGTGAGCTTGCTGTGCAGTCGTTTGCCCCGGGCCATTGTACCACACCCCACTTGCACTGTTTACATGGTGTATTTTCACCATGAGAAGATTACGAATGTTCACTTGGTCAAGTTGATCTCTTACGGTTTCTAGCTTTCTGTCATACCTAAAAAAGGCCTTTAAAATTGACACCATTTACCCACTAATATCGTGGTATTTCTGCCCTAGATTCACACCCTAAATTTAATCAATGAAAAGCAGGTTAAATCCACACTGAGAGATGTCTTATGAAATAACTGTCCAACATTCATTTAAAATGCCAGAGTCATGAAAGGAAAGAAATACAGAGGAACAGATTAAAAGCATAAGGAAAGCTGACAGCTAAGCGCCTACACTCAATATTCTAGGATAGATCCTCGCCCAGACAAGGAGCGCTGCAGAGGGCTGGAGAGCTGGGGGTCAGGGCCGTGGACAGTGACACTGGGTCAGTGCTGGGTTCCTTACCTTGTAACTGTACTGTGGTTCTGTGGCGTGCTAGTAATATGAAAATTCTTTGTAATAACTGAAATTATTTCAAAGTAGAAAATTTAAAATAAAAGCTTAACGGCTTTATTTTAGTACTATAAAATATTTTCTTTTGTTCTCTTCTAATGAGCTTTTAAAATATTTTAATATCAAGTCTATATGGAATTTTTTGTTAAAACAATGGCCTTTTTTTCTTAAGACAAAATCAATTTTATCAAAAATATTTATTTAAAGTATTTATCTCTTTCCACTTTTTGAAAGAGACCCACACCTATAGGGAGATGTATTTTGAATTCCCAAGTAATGTCTGTGTACATTTACACATACAGAACCATGTGTGTGCACACTCATGTGGTCCATTTTAAAGACTGATCCACTGTGATCTATTCCAATAAAATGCCTTTGACATAGTAGCATTATTTAAATTCTTTGAGTTATTATTTTAACTTTAAATTCTGCTGACTGAAAAAGTAACCCTTTAGCCTTCTTTTCTGTCTTCTAAAACAGTACTTGAAAGCCAGGCGCAGTGGTGCACACCTGTAATACTAGGGCTTAGAAGGCTGAGGCAGGAGGATCACCATGGGTTAGCGGCCACCCTGGGCTACACAGTGAATTTGAGGCCAGCCTCAACTACACTGTGAGACCCTGTCTCAAAAATCTAAAACATAGGGGCTGGGGATATAGCTCAGTGGAATAAGCGCTTGCCTAGCAAGCGCAGGGTCCTGAGTTCGATCCCCAGTACTGCAAAAAAAAAAAAAAATCTAAAACATAAAAAAATTAAATTAAAAAATAAAACAATGTATGGAGAGGAAATCTAAAAACAGTATGTCAGTTTCCCAAAATCTGTTAAGCCCCTCCCCAACCTCTGCAGGATTTAAGTGGGACACAAATTTATAAAATGATTTTAGGTAAAAGTAGCTCTTAAAATACCGTTTTGTCTCTGCTTCCAACAATGGCAGGGCAGCCTGTGTTAGATTAACCCACCTCAAAGCATGCCCAGTCCCCTCATCGTGGAGCACACAGAGTTCCAACAGAAAGCCAGTCTTATTGGCTTAAAGATCAGACTGCAGAACTCAAGCCTGCCAGAATGGTTACACAGAAATGGGGAATTTCCATATCTGGAGGAACTATGTAGACTGTAAACCCTCAAATTCTTGGCTGAACGTACACTGTGTGAGCCCTAGGAAAATTTCAAGGAAAAGCAGAAACAAGACAGCAAAAATAATGAAACAAAGATTTCAGGTGCTGGCCACCCTAAGAGTAATAAGAGTTTGCAGTCTACATCTAAGCAAATTAAATGCTTCTTAGGACAAAAATCTGTGCTGCTCAGAAAATGGATAATAGAATATAGAATCTCTGTAATAGCTCAATAGCTAAAGTACAATTTTAAAAAATATTGGACAGAAGAACAAATAAGAGTAAATATTTGAAGAAATAATAACAAATTTCTCAACACCACACTTAGACTTAAGACAGTCAAACTGCTGAGATTCAAAGACACAGAAGTCTTCAAAGAAGCCAGAAGAAACGTCACTAATATTAGATAAGAAAAACAGTAACACAAATGACCAATGATTTCTGATTACAAATAACTAAGGCCTGAATACAATGGAATGGCAATTTTCAAAGGGCTGGAAGAAGGAAAAATACTCTTAAAAATGAAGGAAAAAAGTAAAAGCAATTTCAAATAAATGAAAATAGAATTTGTTGAAAGTAGACATACATGATAAGAAATCTTAAAACTCTGGAAATAAACAAGTATAAATGAATAATATAAAAATAGTGAATACATAGGAAAATAGAGTAGATTCTAACACGATTGTTTAAAGCAAAAGTCTGACACAGTATTAGAGATTTTTAACGTACATGAGTACACTTATCAGCATGACAACAGTATAGAAGACAACAGGTAGAAAATGAAATCATACTTGTACCAAGTTCTTCTATTTTATGTGCAGTCGTACAATATTAACTCTAAGATAAAATCACATATAATCACTGGCACAACTGCAAAAAAATTAGATATAATTAGGAAGACAATAAAGAACTACACTAGAATTTTTAAATTTTTATTAAAGCAAAAGAAGACACTAAAAGTGAAAGGAGGAGAAAGGTGAGACAACAGAAGAGAATGGTAGTTTGGGGGCCGGGGTGCAGCGCAGCGGCACAGTCCTGCCTGTCAAGCACGCGGTCCTGAGTTTGATTCCCGGCACCCTCCCCGCAAAGTGGTAGTTTTAAATATAAACATACCAATTATTCAACTCTGTGCATGTACAAGATATGTAATTTAAATATAAAAAGATTTAAAAGAATATATACTATGCAAAGACTAATTATTCAAAACTATAAGCCAGCATAGTGACACACGACTGTAATACCGGCGCCTCCGGAAGCTGAGGCAGAAGAGTTGCAAGTGCAAGGCCAGCCTGGGAAACTCAGCAAGACCCTGTCCCAAAATGACTGGGGTATGGTACAGTGGTAAAGCATCCCTCAGCTGTGTCTCCGATACTGAAGAGAAAAAAAAACTATAAAAAAAAAGCCATGAGTGGCTAGATTAATATTAGAAAAAATAGATTCAGCACAAGGAATATTACCAGAGTTAAGTGAGGAATTCCACATTAAGAATATTAATTCACTTAGGTGAATAAAACAACTACAAACATTTATGAAACTAACCACCACAGAAGAGCTAAACATACAAGGCAAACACTGACAAAACTAAAGCAAACAATGCATGATTCCACTTTGACCACTGAAGATTGTAACACTCTCAGTAAACGAAAGGACAAAACAATCAGTAAGTAGAGAAAATAAAAAGAAAAGAAAAATGTTATAAGCCAACTTCATTGAACATGTCCATGCCCTGCAGAAAGGGCTGCTGGGTAGAACAACTCTAGAATCTGTCTCAAAACACACCTGCCACTTGCAATGTATAAACTGTTCTCAGGAGAGATACCCTGTCTAATCAGGTATTATGCCAAGTTGCAATGTATAAACTGTTCTCAGGAGAGATACACTGTCTAATCAGATATTATGCCAAGTCATTTTCTTTTCCACTATTTTACCCTTAAACTGTATTTAAACTTTAACTTTGCTGTGTGGCACAGAATACATAATCAAAAATCAAGCACTTTTACTAACACCAAGTAAGAAAAAAAACCTAGTTACATCAAATTTTTAAAACTTTCCAGAACCAAAGCAGTATAAGCACAAGAATCATGTAGAAGCCACATCTGACTTTTTAACTTACTTATATATTTGGTAACTTGTTCTAATCTTCAGTCCACCTTTGATGAAGTTGATCATATTTTCATCCTGAAAATAATTAGAGCACTTAGTAAAAAATGTTACACTGTCCTGACAGTTGCCTATTGAGGGTATAATTTCAAAATTAACATATTCTTCTTGCTTTATATTTGAAGTATCTTTTTGGTATTATTCTTAAAAGTTACAAGACAACAAAAAGAAAATATTTTTAAAATCACTACATTACTTTGTATTTCTAAGGAAGTAATCCTACTAATTCAAATCCACATATCACTAACTGGCCAATCTTCTGGGTTCAATAGGATTTAAAACAGTTGACTTTAGGGATCCAAGGGTAAACTTTCTAGTTCACTGTACTGAGTAAAAAGGCCTATTTCACAGAGTACTTGAGCAGATGGTCTATTTAATATCATGAATTCCATTCTTACACATTTCCAGACCAAACACACCTGTCTGAACACTGAACTGGTCTGAATGTTGCAATGGTTGTCACTAACATGCAATTTTGTTTTAGTGAGGTGGGGGTGGAGGAACCATTATTTCTCTTTGCCTGATGGCCACCAGCATTCTAAGAGAGTCTCTTAATGAACTATACTAAATAACCACTTAAAGGTCACCCTACCAGTGCTAATAGAGATAGTCCAGTGGAAAAATTCCTTTGTGTTTACTTCCTATACACTTGAACGTCCTTCTGAAGCAAAAGAAAAACTGAATTTAGTTTACAAGTTTTATTAACTAAATAGCTAATATTCTGATTATTGGAAGAATCAGCAAATACTAAATTTGCTACTCAAATATTTACCTTGTTTTAAGGACTTTCATAATGGCACAAATTCCAATACTAGCCAGGAAAGAATTTTTTCACAACAGGGCATAAGGCCATACATCTGTAACATGAGCCCTTGAGAAGCTGAGGCTAGAGAATCCTAGCAAGTTCAAGGCCAGCCTGGGCTACACAGTGAGTTCAAGGCCAGCCTGAACTGCATAGTGAGGCCCTGTCTCAAAACACAACAACAAAATGAAATTTCCTCAGTTAGACTAATATCTGACTCTAGTAAAGAGTATTTCATTTCATGACTCACCAAACATCTATGGAATGCCTATTCTACACCAGGCATCTTAACATACAAACAAAAGCAAGTCAGTGTGCTAAGGGCTGGAGGATACACAGAATGGGAGTGTGCAGAGGGTCAGGAAAGCCCCCGGGAATAACCTAAGTTTAAAGCACAAAAATTAGTGGACGTACCCAAATGAAGGGAGGCAAAGCAGAGGTGAACACTGCAAGCAAGACAAACTTGGGTGGGAAGGCTGGGCAGTGTGAGGGGTTACGTCGTCCTTGGCCACCCGTGTGTACACACATCAACACTGCGGAAGATCCTACTGCGAGGAGGGAGGGGCACAAGGAGGACAGCTGCCTTGGCCTGTGCTGGGCAGCAGCCCCTGCGGTGTGTAAGTGGGAGGGCGGGGAACCTGGCAGGAGGCGTCAGTTCAGCTCCAAACGTCCTCCCCACTTGATATTCTGACACAGAACACTGCCGCCGCTGTGAGGGCTACTGAAGGCTGACAGAGCTGCAGAGAAGGATGGGATGGAGGTGAAAAGGGAGAGCTGGAGGCTGCTGTACAGTCCAGGCCAGGCAAAAGCTGATGAGCACCTCAACTTGAAGAGACAAGGCTGCAAAATCTTTAAAAGATTAAACAAGCATGAATACAAAAATGCCTGGGTAGGGGCTATGATGAAGCGAGGAAAATCACAGCTATCTCTAGATGTTTAATTTGAAGTCATCAGATATAAAATATTTTTAAATCTAGTATCTGGCTGTCAAATCCCTATTTGGAAAACACATCAGAAAAAAATGTGGCCTCTATGGCCAGCAGTATAATGTGCTAGTTTATGCTGTGACTGTTACCATCAACCAGACTCTGTAACATACAAGGTCTTAGCGAAGACCACAGTGATCCAACTGTACTAAACCAGAGTCCAACCTAAGAGGTCAATTTCTAGAAAAGAATAGAAGCCCCTCTCAAAGCAGTTTAGAAGACTGACTTCACACTCTCCATCTCACAGCCGTGTTTCCTTCTGCCTCCTCACAACCCTGACCCTCCTCTAGAGCCGTTGCTGCCGCAGAAGGCCACCATGTGAAAATCTGTATTTTTGAGTAGTGACAGGTGCAGACATAGGCTAGGTAATGAATGTAACAGTTCCTACAGAGTGTAGTGAAGTGTCATATAAAAGTAATTTACTGTTTTGTTCAATCACTTTTAAAACCTCTTCTTCTAAAGAAAAAATAAAAACTAGTAAAGAATGAGGACAAGAAGGAGGGGGACAGTGAAACCCGAAGCATGCATGATGCGTGCCTGTCTGTACTTGCATGACTGAGCTTCGCCGCAGCACAAGGCACAGGGAAAGGAAGGCCATGGGTCAGGAGCCTCAGCTGCCTGCACCTCTCCCGTGTGCAGCCCTCCACCACCACACCTGCAAACTACAGCACGGCTTCACACAGAGAAGCTTCCTGAAATTAGCTGTGGCATTTGCAAGGCAATCTCTTTAAAAGTATGTGATTCTCAGAAGACTGAAAAATTTGAAACAGATTCTATGTATTTGTGTAGGAATAAAGCTCTTCTGTTTTTCAAGAAAAAAGAAAATTTTAAGCATTAACGGTTCCTTTCAATAAACCACAGATATCAGCCATACACCTATCCCAACTTTCCTTGTATATACATAAAATTTTGTTTTTCACTTTAAAGAGAAAAGAAACAAAACAAAAAAAATACATAAACAACATAGAAAACCATAAAAATTATACAGAATTTCACAACAAGGTGATAGGATATTAACAATGGTGGTTATATTACATAATGTTATCTTCAAAGTGGTTGCTCAGATAATCAAACATAAGCATGTAAGATTGATCAATTACACATGAACTGTTCCTTTCAATAAGCCAATAGAAATTAGTAGTACAATTATCTTAGCTGCCTTGTGTGTGTGTATATATATATATATATATATATATATATATATATACACATTTTTTGCTCTTCCTTCTTTCTTCTTCCTCTCCCGTCCTTCATCCTAGTTGCTCCTACCTATATGAAGCAGTTTCTTTTCCTTTCACAATATCTATTGTACCCTTCAGATCTTATTTATCCTTTCAGGTTCCTACACTAGGGAGATAATATGATGTTTACACATGTGTCTGATTTATTTCACTTATGAGTATGGTCTCTAGTTACATCCATTTACCTATAAAAGTCTCTAGTTTATTTTCCTTTATAGCTGAGTAATATTCCATTGTATAAAAATACCGCATCTCTTTTATCCATTCCTCAGTTGATGGACATTTGAGTTGTTTCCAAGATTTAGCTATTACAAATTATACTGTTATAACATGGGTGCATATATATCACTGTGGTATGATGTTTTCAGTTCTTCTGGAAAAATACCTAGGAGGGGAATAGCTGGGTTGAATGGGACCTCTAATCCTAGTTTACAGAGGAATCTCCAGACTGATTTCCACAGTGGTTACCACCAGTCTACACTCCCACCAATAGTGGAGAAGGGTTCCTTTTTCCCCACAGCCTCACCAGCATTTGTTATTGGTTGATTTCTTGATGATAGCCATTCTTTAGTCATTAAAGAAATGGAAATTAAAACAACACTGAGACTCCACCTCACCACAGAAACCTCTCTTGATTTTTCCTCAGTGAAAGTTTATCAAAGTAACAAGTATCTTTCATTACCACTCTTAAAAGAACTAGAGCACCGACATAGAATGAGCCACACAGTTCTACGCTGTATTCCAGGTAACACCAACTCTAAGTCAAATGTTCATTACCTGCACAAAGGTGAGCACTGCTTTCTGCAGGAGACACTCAGCGTAACAGATCTCGGCGTGCATTTCCTCTATGAGAAACAAAATTACATTAAGGAGAATCCAAGGTCCTCAGTAATTGCTCTGAAATGTTCAGAGGACCAGTAGACAAATGAGCCCAAGAGAGACACAAAAACCTAGACTGCTTTGGTCCTTCCATGAAAGGAGAATGATAACCTGTGCTTGATCCTGCAGCAGGATTTCCCCACAATGTATGAAATGTTCAGGGAAGTCCTCATTGGTCACACTCACATATAATCACAGAGTCAGGTACTTGATATCAGAGACCCAAATTCAACTCATAAAAGGAAACCAAAATTTAACAGCTTTTAAAAAAAGAAAACTAAGCCAAAGAGATGAAAACTAAGGCATGTGGTGGTGCATGCCTATAATCCCAGCATTCAGGAGGCTGAGGCAGGAGAACTGCCTCCAGTTCGAGGCCAGCATGGATTACATAGTGAGTTCAAGTCCAGCCGGAATGATATAGCAAGATCTTATCTCAAAAACAAACAAAAAAGATACAAAAAGGGAACCACTTTTTAACAGTTACATAAAACATCTAACAGCTATAAAGACTGAAAAAATATTAAATTTATGATTTCTAGTTTCTAAAGTAGGAAGGTATGGGAATGATGACCACATGCATGACCACATGCACGATCAATCTAGACAGAAAGCAGCAACTCTCCAGGGCTCTCTGGGAAAGCCCCACCCTGCACAGCCCAGCCAGGACTCCACAGGCGACAGAGGCCGACACGGAGAGTTAGCCCCGTCCCAGCTGTAGGGTCGCCTGCCCATCCAGTTAGGTGGAGGAGCTGGGAGGAAAAGCTCTGCCATGCACTTGCTATGGAACCTTGCACAAGTTACCCTCCTCCTCTTCTGTTTTCTTCATTTATAAAGTCCACTAACCAGGTCACTGCTTTGCAGATGGAGAATCCAATGGAGCACTGCAGGCACAACGTACCGCACACACGAAGCACTTGGTAAATGCTAGCTAACTAAAGGGTCACTGCCCTTGGCCCGTGTCAGTGCTTTTTGGCAAAGCTGAGAGTAGAAAACGTCTTTATATGTCTGCGTTACTATAAAATGGTGCCAGTCAAACTAGGTAAGACTGTGCTCTTTCATTTATACATGCACAACGCACTGGCTCTCAAAATCCATTTAACTTCTGGGTTTAGCTTCTTGTCTTCCTCATATTCCAACTATTCAATTTATAAAGAAGTAATTACGCACCTAAGATCCCCAACAGCATGCTAACAGAGAGGGCCAAACCCTACCAGGCAGGACTCGAGGACCTACACCACCCGGTGGCACGAAGAGTCATGGTCACAGTCCTTTGAACATCTCCCCGCCAAGCATATCTTTTGACTCTCTCATTGCCTTCAGTGGGGTACAAACCAGTGGTTTATTTTTACTGAGTCACCTGAATATCCTCTTCCTCGGTGACTGTAACAAAGAGAACTGCTTGGGGTTATTAACTCTGAATGCTGGTTTGGGAAGACTGCTGACCAGGACACACACAGAGGGGATGAAGGCAGCACCAGTTAGGACAGAAAGAGCAAAAGCATGAAGCAGGGAAAACCCAGGGCTCCAGTGGGGACAGGGCAGCAGGGCTCCCTGGGCTGTAGCATAAGGTCTGTCAGGTGAGGAGAGTGTGACAAGGCTGGAGAGGTCAGCGGGGGCTACATTATGGGCGCCCCCAACACTAGGGTCTGGGCTTCACTCAGTAGACCTGGCCAAGATCTGAGCGGAGGTGGAAGGAATCAGGATAAGCTAGTAACGTATGAAGTCAGCACAGAGGCTACATAAGAAGGCAGAGAAGAAGCACACGAGTGCGAACCCTGCATTCTGAGTGTATGTGTTCGTCATACTCAGTGCCTCTCAATCTTAGCCAAAACATTTAAATACCCCTTTTTAAACTCATTCCAAACACGCACAGCACAGTCCACCCGCCTGGAAAGAAGAGCAAGTGTGTTCTGCATTAATCTCCTAACAGTTTAATGAAATTACTCAACTCCTGAAGACAACCAAACACACTCAAGGATGTAAATGAAAATTACCAAGAGGAAAACAAATCACATACTAAAGCTACAATGTTTTGACATGCTCCCTTTAACACAAAGTCTGTTTGGGCTGTGGTAACAGCCAAGCTCACTGGGAATAAAATGTAACTTAATTTATAAAAGTCTTATATTTCTTTGTGATCGATTTACATTGAGCAGTTTCTTGGTTCTCAAAATCAGTCATTGGGCATTTATGCCTGGACACCTGCAGAATCACCCTCTTGTTCATTAGTACTTGTTGTGGTGCACACTGACTCCACTTAGCATGGGTGTCAGTATGTGTGCTCGACAGCTCCGAAGGAAACGCACGCGTGACGTGCTGAGATGGTCACTGAGCATAGTTTTTTACATATAAAGTCTAAATAAGCATATTTAGGTTTAATTAATAAAAAGTAATTTTTTACTTTATTCCAGATTTCCTTAAGTGGGTTGTCCAAAGACATTACAAACAGATAACACAGAAGCACTTACTTTCAAGATTTGGACATAGAAATAATTCAACACTTCCCTCACACACAGGCAACACAGCTGGTACTCTCCTGCAGGAGCAAGTGTGGGTCCAGGGGAAAGGCTTGTGGTTTAGGGAAGAGCAGATCAAGTTTAAATCCTGCTCTGATATACGGGTGACCCTGGCCACTTACGTGTTCTCTCTGCATACCAGTTTCTGATTTACAAAGAGCAGGTTACATTGATTAGGCTGGTTAATGTTACAGAAAGCACCAAGAGAAGTTTCTGTTTTTCTGTTGTGTCATTTTTGTTTTCATTTTGCATGCAAGTGATTTAACGGGAGCAACACCTGTAACAAAGGAATCTTGCGTGAAGCAGGGAGGGCTGGGAAGAGGCAAGAGCTGAGAAATTCCGTTTAAGTTCTGGAAAAGATGAACTATTGAAGGTCTGAAAAATAAAACCCTTTACAATTCTAGTATTTAAGACCTAGTTGCCAACATGAAAACAGTATTTCATGTACGTCTGATGCAACTTTTTTGTCTACTTTTTAGCATTGTGATTCTGACGTGTCTGAGTGACAACTTCTCGTTTATCCTTTTCAGGGCTTGCTGAGCTCCTTGAATTTGTATACTTTGTTCTTTCAACAAACTTGGGGGGTTTTCAGACATTATCTCCCCAAATATGTTTCAGCCTTGAACTTTCTTCTGTTCTCTGGGACTCCAGTGACGTGGGTGTAAGAGCCTCTGTGCCACAGGGCCTCAAAACTGTGTTCAGTTTGTGCAACCTATTTTCTCTCTGATGCCCAAACTGGGTAATTTGCACTGATCTTCCTTTAATCTATGTTCTGTTATTGAACTCAGCCACTGAGCTTTTCTTCTTTTAAATCTAGGGTGTTTTTGTTTTTGTCTTTTTTGAGACAGGGTCTCACTATGTGATTCAGGGTGGCCTTGAACTCACTTTGTAGCGTAGGCTGGTCTCAAACTTGTGATGATCCTCCTGCCTCAGCCTCCAGAGTGCTGGGATTATGGGCATGCGCCACCATACCCAGCTTAAATCTTGGATATTGTACTTTTCAGTTCTAAACTTTCCTTTTGATTCTTTTAATATCTCCCATTGTCTAAATTTTCTAGTTTTCCATTTGTTCCAGAGTGTACCCATGATTGTCTGCAGGACAGTTTGTTGACAGTTGCTTTAAAATCTTTGTCAGATAATCTCAGCATTTATGTCATTTCAGTGTTAGTATCTATGGATTTATTTTCTCATTCAAATTGACATTTTTTTCCTTGTTCTAGCTTTTCCTGGTAATTTTGGATTGTATCTTACAAATTATGTGCATTGGGAGACTGTGGTTGCTACGTATTTTCTTTTCCCTTTATAAGTGCATCTGCTTATACAAAGTCATGGGTTTCATTCCGACAGATCTGTACATACACAGCACACTTTAATCACCCCCAAGGTAACTCCCCCCGGCCCTAACCTCCTACTTCATTTCACATTTTTGGAAAAGGTTTCAACATGTATGCATTTTGATCATATTTTCAATTGTATCTTTTTCAAATGAGGTATTATTATTTTAAAATTATTATCATTTACATTCACACCAAAAATATCATTCTTCCTAAAACTAAGGTAGAAAAAAACTCAGCAATGTCACTTTCATACTACAAAGCAAAAGGGAGGCAGGATCCTTGGGCCAGAGGAAAAGCCATAGAGAGACACAGACCGGAGAGCATAAACACAAGAGTCACATTTCACTGGAGCCCACTTCATCCCCACCAACCCTCTTCAGAGGCCTACTAGTGCCAATTTCCTTTGTTTTCCTCACATCAGATAGCTATGTATTGACATTGTAACAGTACTTGAAGGAGGCGCATCTCATGCATCTGGCATAAACACACAACCGTCACACTCAGGACCTGAAGGATCAATTTCTATTCTTATAGATACATGGAGGTTAATTTCTGGAAAAAAAAAAAAAAAAGAGAGAAGGGTTTCAGCTGCCTGGGGTGACCAGTGAAATATCTTGCTTGGAAATCAGTATTATACCTTCCTAGAACAAGCCCTGGAGATGTAAGATGTGTCATAACCCTCTCTGTAATCAATGCTCTAAGCTCACACCACGCAACTGGTCCCAAGTTCTCTAATTTCCCTAACAAGCTAGTAACATTTGCCTAATGAAACAAGCAAAACTTTGTGATAAAACACACTTGAAAATATGTGTCACATTTTTCCTTAACCAATAAGAATGCCTTTGACAGCAGTTTCCAGGATGGCTCTTGCTTTAACTAAATAGACCTACTCCTAGAGTTCTGTGTTTCTACCAGAGAACAGGGTTGACGATGAAAACAGGCACAAATTCTCCTGGGATGGTAGAAACTCTTAAAGGACGTTCTTTTGTCTTGTATAGGATAACCTGGATGTTCCTTCTGATAAACTTTTCTTAGTAGAGTATAACATTAGTAAAATAAGGCTGATTTTGAAACTTTTTTTTTTTTTGTCTTTTTGAGACAGGGTCTCACTGTGTAGTTCAGGCTGGCCTTGAACTCACTTTGTAGCCTAGCCTCACCTCGAATTCACAATGATCCTCCTGCCTCAGTCTCCCCAAGTGCTGGAATTACAGGCGTGTGCCTCCACACCTGGTTGATTTTTAAACTTTTACTACAACTTCTAGACATTCTTAAGATTCCTGATTTTCTTAAATGTCCACAAACTAAACACTTTCCATTCTGTGAAGCATTTTTACTTTTTAAAAAGGTATCAAAGTTACTTTTAATTTAGAAAAAAAATTCAGTAGATTGCAGAACACTGAGATTCTCATAGAAGGATGGTAAGAATATCCAATGGCTTAAGTTTTCATAGAAAAATGGCAATATCTGTAAATATTTCAAATTTTCAAACTATCTATCCTAATAATTCTACACTTGGAAGTCTACCCTCTGGAATATTTGAAAAAGGCATGAAAACACAGATATAAGAATTTTAGGGCACCATTATTTGTAACAGTGAAAAAATAAAAACTATGTACCAGTCTTCTGACAGACAAAAAGCAAATAAGGTGTGCTATGTTACACCCTGCCTGTGTAATACTACTGCATAGCTGTGAAAACGTTACGTATTCCGTTCGCGTGTCCTGAGCTGGGACAGCGTCACCCTGAGGGACATGTCTGACAGGAATGCACACTTGCAAACGTGACCAGCGTAAGGACAACAAAAGCCCTAAGCGCCCCTCCCTTCCGTGTCCTTGTACATGTGTGTGCTGAAAAGCCCACAGAGCCTCAACCCCAAGCACTGCTATGCTTACTTCTGGGGTGCGTGTGCAGGGGAAGACAAGAGACATTCCATCTACTTTCTATACTTCGGGACTGGATTGTATGAACACAAGCACCCTTTAATTTAAAAGCAAATTTTAATCATGTAAACGATTCTTACCTTCACTCAGCTGTTCTAGGGATCCTCGAGAAAGGAGACTCGAGAAAGATTCTACAACTGTGCATTTTTTCCTGTATCTGCATCGAACAGACAGAAGGAAAGATGAGGAACAAAGAAAAACACCAAAAGTCAGACAGAGCCAGTGGTCATTTCACATTTATTTCCGTCACAATCGCACCAAAGGGTCACTAACTAGAGCTCTAAACCCCAAAGTCTTCCGGGAAGAAGCCACCTTCTTCCAAAAGTGCACGCCCAGCCCTTGGCGCTGGGCTGGCAACTACAGACAATCATCATGTTGCTAAACACACATGTGGACAAACACGCACGCGCAAGCGGGCACTAGCCCTGCAAAGCACCTTCCTTTACCATTGTGGCTAAAACCAGTGTTTCTCTGGTGAGAGCGCCCATCAGTCACAAAAACAGAACTAGAGGGCACTATTTAGAAATGCTCTTCACTGGAATGCTTACAACATAACTGCGTGAGGATTAATTTCACCTATAGGTTAATAGTCACCAATATCAGTAATAGCTTATACTAGGGCTTTCCTATACACATAGTAAAACTTAAAATAAAACTAAAAAAAAACTACGTCATTTTCACCAATCAGAGCTGTCCAAACATGACCCTCTTAGGTGAATAAAGTATTCTCTTCTGAATGTGCAGCATCTCCCACATAAAACAAATACACTCCTGGCTGACCTGGCACGGCACGCAGCACTGCCGTCTTCATCTACCTCAGGGGGCCCTCGAGATACCCTTCAGTTGAAACTGCTGAAATCTCCCCCAGACTTTCTCTGTAACTGAAGTCCCAAGCTATCAAATAAAACTGGAAAGGCTGGGACCAGTGTTTACACACCTGTAATCCCAGCACTCGGGGAGGTTGAGACAGGATTGCAAATTTGAGCTCAGTCTGGGAAATTTAGCAAGATCCTATCTCAAAAAATTTTAAAGGGCTGGAGATATAGCTCAATGTGAGGATGCAGCCCTCAATCCCCTGTACGCCCAAAAAACCCACAGGGGAACCATACTATACTTCCTGATAAAAAAAATTTTTAATGATATGAAACTGCATGAGGCCAAGAAGCTTTCAAGCTAAAGTCCTTTTCCACAGCTCTGACCAACCTCACCCACACAGCTCTCAGTCAGGTAGACAGCACCCATATTATCACACAGGCATAGGGTCTGGAGTCTCATCTCAAATATTTAACGACTCAGTCATACTTTTGGCAGGTTTGCAAGGCGTCCTTCATGGCAGAAATGCCATTCTGAATGTCCTGTTGCTCAAAGGTCATGACAGCCTGCAGCACCACAATGGTGCTGTAGCCCAAGGCATGGTACATGCTCTCCTTGGCCCTGGGGAGGAGACAGGAAATTAGCTCATTTCAGCTCAACAGGAAAAAAGAAGAAATATTCCAGGCTCTGTCAGATACTAATCGTAGGAAACCCTAGTGAACGCACGTCCTGACTCTCACAGAAGCACCCTGCACTCCTTTACGGAGGTCAGGGCGATGAAGTGGGCTGAGAAGGGCATGCGCTTACACTCGCAGGAAGCTGCGTTTCCAATTTAGGTCCACAGGAGCGGACAAAATGCTCCAGGCTGAAACGAAGTGGACAGCATGCTTTTTCCCCGTTTGAGCACAAGGGGGCAGGCTGAGGATTCACTTCCCAGGAAAGCTTTCAAAGCAAATCAGTTTTTTCCAGTTGAACAAAAGGCAATGTATTATATCTTAAAACATGAAGTAAAGGTTAAAATAGAGGAGGAGAAATACATCTTGTGACAGAGTCTGACATGTTTTTTGAAAAAAAAAGGTTCATTTAAAAGCATCCCCTCTCGTCCTCAGCCAAAGGCCAAGAGGGAAGCAAGATTTCTGCAACTAGATGAGAAACAAAGGACCAAGGAGAACCTTCAACCTTGCCTCCAACCTAACCACACTATCTGAGGTTCCTAATTCAAGTTCTTGATAATTCAAATTATGTCAGTGAGAACAGCTTCAGGAATCTAGGGATATTCATTGTAATATCTGGTTGTGAACACATAACCATCTCACCTCAAAGCTTTGATGTCGATTATAATGTTTAAAGCATCAGCGCTAGGATAGGGGCGGGGCTCAGTGATAGACACACAGGGCGCCAGAGACACGGAGCTCAATCCCTGGTACTGCCGAAAACTACGGAGGGTTCTAGACTTTGACTCTAATGTTACTGCGCAACAGCCTGCGGCAGTGTAACAGGTACAAGCCACAGGCCCACAGGTCTTCTCACGTGGGTCACTGGGTGACAGTGTCATGTTAGTAACAGAGCCACCTAATCAAAAGAACCACAAGGAATAAAAACTGCCCAAAGCTAATCCTTAACTGTGGTTCCCAACTTCGAATTTTTAAATGTAAATTCTCGCAAGAGGAAAAAACTGATTCAGTTGGGAAAAAAATATTGTAATAGAGATTCAGGAACATAAAACAACTAACGGAACTAGCACATTTGCACTCTGTGTGACTCAGCGGCCATCGGTGCAGGGGCAAGGAGACTTGTCTGAGTACAAATACAGGACAGTGAGAGGGGACCTGGGAAAGGGGCAGCAAAAGAAATACAGAGGGGGACGAGCAAATGCTGGGACCACAGAGGGAGGCAGAGGGCTGAAAGAGAGACAGAGAAGTCTGAGGGCCCTGAACAGGGAAGGGGAGCTCAGGCAGCCAGGACAGCAGGGACAGCGAGACAAGCATCAGGAGACAACCCCGTACAGTCTCCTCACTCGTCATTACTTCCCACGCACCGGCTGACCAATCGTGATCACAGCGACTCTAAGTCTTAATAGTTACAAGCTCTTCGGGAGGTGAATTAATTCAACTCAGGTTGCCCTACTGTAGTAGGCTTTAAGTAAAGAATAGGATTCCCCACCTATGTACTCAAGTAATTGTCTAGAAATTTATGAGGTGAGTTCTAAGCTCCGCCTAAGGAAGTGACTGTGTTTGAAGGCACAAAATAAGATTATTTCTGTCAAGCTATAGTCATCCATAGTAGAGTTGGTGACTGTGGTCAAAGCGAGGGCTACTAAACAGGTTGAGTTTGTGTGGTGTGTCTGTGTGTGTGCGGTTTATTTGTTTGTTTGTTTGTTTGTTTGTCTTTGGAGACAGGGCCTTGCTATGTAGTTCAGCCTGGCCTTGAACTCACTATGTAGCCCTGGCTGGTCTCAAACTCACGGTGATCCTCCAGCCTCAGCCTTCCTGAGTGCTAGGATTATAGTGTGCGCCACCACACCTGGCTGCCTGAGCCAAGGTTCTGTTGATCAGTTTGAAAAATTAAGTTATTACCAATTGAAATTAAATTGCTATTAATTGAAATTAAATAGCTTAGGTTGCTTATCACATAAACAAGGGACATCAAAATTCCTAACAACTTAATTCTTTTCAGTATTAAGGTTAGCATATTTAGTTCTCTTCACTCAAAAGAAACTTTTGTTAAATGATATTTAAGAGGAATATACATAAAATATTTCACTGAAAAAAATAAAACTGACCTAGAAGACTATAACACAACAATATCTGAACAAGTACAGGTATTAAAATATGAGAATCAGAAATTTTCTACTTGTTAAATTTGAAACAACAGATTTCCTTTTATTCTAATTCCTGTTCTTTATGGTATATGTTCACAATAGATAATAACTACATAATTTAAGTGAATAAATCAGACACACAAGCTTGACTAGCACATGCTTTCTCATATATAAGAAACCCTAGGTCCAGGGATATAGTTCAGCTACACAGCACCTGCCTGGCAAGCGCAACGTCGTGAGTTTGATTCCTGGTACCAAAAAAACAACGCTGCAATCTTATATGAGAAACCCAAATTATAAACAAAGGGCAAAATAAAAAACTGACAAGAGGAAGTCGGAGACCATTTTCAAATGGAAAGGGGACTGAGAGATGGAGGAGCGAAAGATAAGAAAAAACAGAAATGGAAAAAACGGACACAGAGCTTTTGCAATTGGGAAGAGGAGCGAGCAATGGAAGGCGCCAGGAGGGAGAGGTAGGGCAGGGGACTAAAAGAATCCAGACGTGTTAGGCGTGGTACCAACTCCCCACCGGAAATGCAGCCACTCCGTATTGCAAATGTGTACTCATCAAAAGAAAAATAACCACATTCACACTGGGGAACTGGTGCACACACACACTGCATCCTAACAATTTCATTTTCCCTACTCTCCCCAGCCCACCCCTTCCTTGGATTCCCTTCCCATCATCACAGAC
Source organism: Dinomys branickii (assembly GCA_004027595.1). NCBI lineage: Eukaryota > Metazoa > Chordata > Mammalia > Rodentia > Dinomyidae > Dinomys > Dinomys branickii. The sequence goes on along the minus strand of PVLD010001741.1, from coordinate 35,565 downwards.
TCTATCTCTGTGCTTCTATCATCTCTTTTACTTACTTTAGATTATATCTGGAGTTTCTTACATAAAAGAAATCATGTAACATTTAGCCTTCTGTGTCTGATTCATTTTACTTAGTATCATGGTCTCAAAAGGCATCCATTTTCCTATGGAAATCAGTGTAAAGATTTCACAAAAAAAATAAATACAAATTCTCTTTGACCCAGCTATACCTTTTCTGGGTATTTTCCCCGAACAGTACAAGAGTTCATATCAGGCATACCTATGTTTATACATATTAGCACAAACTATATTAGCTAAATTATGGAAGCAGCCTATACGCCCATCAGCAGATGACTGGATAAACAAAATATGCTCTCTACACACAGTGAGTCCTGCCCAGCCATAAGGAATAAATGTGAACCATTCACAGGAAAATGGATGGATCCTGAAACGACATTGCTTAACTGATTTTAAAGCTGAACAAGAGTAAGGCAACTCAATCATGATAGCTTATAAATATTCAAATAGAAACAGGAAAATTAACTTACAAGCATGACATCAAAGAACTATTTGAAAAAATTTCTCTAAAAGAAATAATTACCATGGACGAAGCAATTCTAAGGCATCAGTAAATTTGTTACTTAGAAATAAGTTCAATGCCACTGCACATTCTTCTAGACCACTCTTGAGATCCACCTTGGTTGAAGATGAACTAAAGATTAAGAAAAAAATACAAAGAATTGTTATAATTTTCACTATTAGCGAGCTGTTCAAGGCAACATGTATGTGGACTCTGGAGAAAGAAAGGATACACTTCTAACTTTGCCACTTACGAAGGTAGGAGGCAGAGGGAAGTTTCCCTACACCCACCCCATGAAGGTTTGATAATCTCAGCCTATAAAAGTCAGCCATGAAAACCAGGTACAGTGGCACAAGCCTGTAATCGCAGCTACTCTGGAGGCTGAGGCAGGAGGATTGTAGCTCAAGGCCAGTAAGGGTAATTCAGTGAGATTCTGTCTCAAAATAAAACTTTAAAAGGACTAGGGATGTATTTCAGTGGTTGAGTGCCCCTGGATTCAATCACCACTATTAAAAAAAAAAAAAGTACACTGTCTCCTGGATTCACCCAGTGTCGTTCCCACCTCTCATGGGTGGCCTGGTGTCTGCAGACCAGCTTCTCCTACTGCTCCAGCAACTCTTTCCCTAGAATTCATTCAGCTAATTTTTATGAGCTGCATGCCAGGTACCTGTCCGGGTGCTGGCCATACAGCCACAAAAAGATGCACTGGATCTGGCCCCCGAAGAAAGGAGGGCAGACTTACACAGGGAGAGCAGACTGAACTAGGGTCCCTCAGATTGGGTGAGCAGTCTGCGGCAGACCCTGACTCAGGGAGCAGAGGCAGGGCAGGGCCGGGAGACTGAGAGGACTGAAGACGGTCACGGAAAGCCTTCCGAAAGGGGACCTCTGAGTGCTGCACAGTGCAGTCAGCCGTGGGAACTTCCAGGCTGGGAGCAGAGTTCTCATTAGAAACTCGTGAGCAGGGCAGAGAGTGGGAGAAAAGGAGGGCTGAAGCCACAGAGGGAGAGAGGCCAGATTCTGTTCTGAGAATAAAAGGAAGCGCTGCACGTTGCCTCGGAAACCCCACTCCCTCTCCTTCCCCTCTCCTTCCCTCTGTCAGTCTTACCTCTCACCTGATCTCAGCTTCACTCCCACCAGTTCTAAGATTACAGCACATCCCTACTGCCAGGAAATGGGCTGTGAACAGATGCTGGTGGCCCTGCCAACCCAACACCTCTGCGTCTCAGCTGGCCACACAGCCACCTGGGCGGATATATGACACCTGCCCCAGCTTAGAGGGACAGAGCAGGGCCTAACCACAAACATGGTAAACTCAACCCTTGTAAGGGTTCACTAAGAAACAGCCACCTCCACTGCACACACCGAAACAGTGCTACCAAGTGTTCTGCAGCTTAATCTGGAACAGGATTTCTCTCAGACCTATCTCAGAGACACCTGTTCCTCTCCATTTCCACTGTCATCACATGGACTGAGATGTGATTCAATAACAGGTCTGAGTTCTGACACACTCCCCAGGAACGCTTTCCTCACTCCTGCTTGGAGTATACGCTGCTCAGATTCAGGTACACTACACTCTCCTGGAGGCCTCGCCCCCAAGCTTGGGACTCAGGCCTGATGTGGGCCCAAGTGCACGATACTAACCCTGCTTTAATTCACCCTGGAAAGCTAAACAAGGAACAGATGTTCACGATACTGCTTCCTTAGATAAACAACTAACCGTGGTTGTGAACCCCGTCAGATAAATACAAACTGCTCTGCCTGGCTTCCAGGCCTAGAAATTGGTCACATCACACTGTCCACCCAGCCTGCCCTGGTGTGATAAAGACAGCTGCTTAACAACAGTCAGAGGCTCCTTAAGACGGCACCCCCTCAAGCTCAAGCGACGCAATGGAAAGATCCCGACTGGAACTCTGGAGTCAGCACTGTCACTTCCCGAGTCCTTAACTCCCCGGGTTCCTTGCTCCCCCATTTGGCAACTTCTACAAGAGAAACACAGGCAGCTGTGGCTAGGAGCCTGTTAGGTGAACTTCCTTCTACACAAAGTAATAACCACACCAATTTTTCAAAAGCCAAAGACACTCAGCCCACATATCGTATTCCAGGCCTCCTACAGCCCTGCCCCAGTGCCTTTCTTACATATATCCTCAGTAAGGTAAAGACTCCTTTTATTTCTGTTTTGAAAGATACATTAATAGAAGGCAGACTGTGTATTTTAGTCTTATTTTTTAAAAATATACAAGCCGGGTGTGGCGGCGCATGCCTGTAATCCCAGCACACTGGGAAGCTAAGCAAAATTGCAGTTGGAGCCCAACCTGAGCAACTTAGTGACTTACTGAAACCCTGCCTCAAGCTTTAAAAAAAATTTAAGGAGTTGGGACTACAGCTCAGTAGCAAAGCCTTGGACACAGCATCTTGTACCAAGAAAAGAAAAAAAAATTTAAAAAGTTTGGCAGCATATGGGGCAGCGCTATGATTTCATTCCAATTCCACTTTTCTTACTAGTAACATAATCAGCCTGGAAGAACAAAGCTGCGTGTGCTGCGCTGGAAGGACCCGGCTCTGGCTGCCAGGCCCTTCTGCTCGCCTCTTCACTCCCCCTAACTCATGGGGCCACTGCAAGTCGTCTCCCTCCCCTAGAACTCAGTGTCCTTATCTGTGAATGGATCTAGTGAAGCGTCCACCTCACAGGTGGCACCGTCAACACACAAAACGCATTTAGGGTAGCGTCCGAGATACCCAAGTGTCCAGTCATTACTGCCATCTTGCAAGTACCCGAAATAGCCTTCAATAATCCAGTGCCGCCAGGCGTGGGACAGTTAAAGAAATAATAAACTGTTCGCTTCTCGAATCAGTACACTGCTGGACAAGCGGCAATGCTCAGAATGGGGACAGCGTAAGTGTCAAGATGGAAGAGAGAATGAATACAGATAAGCTCAGAAAACCTGAAGCAGTATTTTCTAAAGAGTTGTTCTTTTAAAAACCTCCAACAGAAGCAGACACCTAGCCACTTGGAACATGAGTCCTGTTCCTTATAAAATCCTGAGCACCTGTAAATTTGTTTGTGAAACCCTGAAAAGCACACATGGGGGGCGCGAGAGGACTACGGCACAGACAACAGACTATATGCTGGGCTCTTTGCTACGTATATCCAGACCCTTCTGCTTTCCACTGGCCTCCAGGAGCCCTCGGCCTCAAGAGTGGCCACCGAACATTTCTAGTAAAGCACAGACGCCACGGAGACTGTGGCCCTGGGTAACCCAATCACAGTCACCCAGCACCACTTTCAGTACTTGTCTGGACACTTTGTCTCTGCCCTCTGAGAACCATAATTTGTGCTGACTTCTGTTGGGCAGGGAGAGACTGGGAGGGTGGACAGTTGCAGACGAGGGTTGGCGTACACAGGGGGTTTGATCTTACGGTATAATGCAGGAAAGTCAGCAACGCAGGTTTCCCAGTTTCTTTGGGGCTTCATTTCCTTACCAAAGAGGCTCCCACGTCATGTAAAACATGTTATAAACTTGTATGTATCTGTCTTATTAATCTATCCTTTACTATAGGTGTTTCAGCCATGACTCAACCTATGGGTGAGAAACTAATTTTTCCTGTTCTACTTTTTTTTTTTTTAGTGTTTTTGAGACAGGGTTTCACTGTGTAGTTCAGGTTGGGCTTCAGCTTACTTTGTAGCTCAGGCAGGCCTGAAACTCACAGCAATTCTCCTGCCTCAGCCTACCATGCCTGGATGTCCTACATTAACAGCTGTGAGACAGGGGCACATCCTCCAGGCCCACGTTTCCTCAATGGGGACTGTGCTGGATTCACACTACTGGACTCCTCTCCCCTCTATATTTCTCCTGAGTGGTGACTTGGAAAGAAAATCTGGGCATGAGGGGCCCAGCACCTTCTTTATAGGGACAGAGGTGCTTAACAGTCTCATCTCTCTGTGATGCAGTGAGCTGAGAAGGGCAAGCTCTCTCACACACCCCCACACAAAGGGAGGCCTCAACTTAGGGCCTGCATTCCATTGAGGGCTATGGCAGAAGGCCTATACTCCATGCATTAAAGCTCTGTCCTCCAATACAGTTTCCATGAATAGCAAAGCTGAGGGTTTGATCTTTGTAGGTCTAACCCCTCACCAATCTCTGACTGACTACAGGCATACGCCAAAGGCTCTTTCAAAGCAAGAACGAAAGAGAATTTTACACCCAGAACAGCAGTGGGACTAGAGTTTACTCCCCGGAGAACTTTAGTCCTGGAGTATCTAGGGTTTTTCCAAATGCAAGAACCTACCTGAGAACCCGGCTCTCCTGCCCTCAAGAGCTCCAGGCTGAGGCACCTCAGATCCCCTGATGCGGCTGTGTGGAGTTGAGGTCAGAAACACCCGCAGCCGGGCAGCCGGCCTGCAGGACTCACCACCCTTTCTTATCAGTGACTGAGAGGGGAAGGCCCTCGGAGTCCGCAAACTACCACAGCTGTGCTGGGTGATGAACCTGCTGAGAAAGCTGCGTCCTCACCTCTGAAAACCGATATGAAGACAGGGCACCACCTGCTCAATGGCATTAGTATTGCCGCTTTGACAATCAGGAAAGAGAAAAATGTGAATGCATGAAGACGCAACTAAGTCACGCACTAGAAGGAATGAGGCCAGTGTTATAATTTTCTAAGGGATAAAACTTCCCAGCCTCTCCTCAAGTGCACAGGCTGCTCATGCCGCGGGCCAGAACCAGGATGAGCGCTCTGGTCCAGAGCTACCCCACGGGCCACTGTGCACCACTTCACATCTGCATGCGTACGTCTGCTCAGGAACACAAGGAGGGGACTTCTGGTCATCTTTCTGGAAAACCCAGGGTACGACACACAAATTCACTTAAACTACGTGGGCTGTAGTGCCTTTTCTCCCTGTACTGACGGGTTAGGAAGTACAATTATAAGGAGCTGCTCTTTAATCGTATGGTAGTATTTCTGCACTGCCCAATATGTCTCTAATAAAACTGACTTTAAAATGTCTTCATGGCAAATACTGGCAAGTATCCTGGTTTGTCCTAGTAATGAAGATGCCGGGCATGTCAAATGCACAAGGGAGAAGCAAGGAGGCCACAGAAGTGCAGCAGGAAGCACAAACCCCGCCTCTGCTTTCTAACTCACCGCAGAGATTTCCCTTAGCCTCAGAGGGATCTTCCCGAGATGCCACGGCAGAGATGCCCAACAGCGTAGAAAAATATACCTCGCACAAAGAAAGAATTTAAAACAAAAGAACTAGGATGAACTTCATGAACTATGAGCAAGCTAACCTGAACTCTTTCCTATTTTTAAACTGTGGTAAAATATACTCAAAATTGACTCTTTTAATCACTTTTAAGTATATAGCTTAGCAATACTAATATTCACTTTCTTGTGCCATCTCCAGACCTTTTTCATCTTGCAAAACTGAAACTATCCTTGCTAAGCAGAGCTCCCCTGTCCAGCACTCCGTACTCACCAACGCAAGTGTTCCCCCTCTTCTCCCTCTAGCCCTAGTCAGATTTTTGCCATAATCTTAATGACGTGGCAACTTGAAAATTGTGTCCCATTGAAGATTCTCTGGAATTCAGCTTGTGGGAGTTAGGGACCCCCCTTCCTTCCATAATCTTTCACTGTCTACATCCCCAAAGCTTCGTTCCTCCACTCATTACCTTCTCCTGACTTGCTCTATCTTAGCAACAGCATCTGAAGCTCCTAACTTCCACAATTGCATGCATGCCAAAGATGCCCTCCACAGACCCACTGGGTGCTCTCTATGAATGTGTTCAGTGATCTGTATTTATTACCATTTCTACAATCAGCACCATCAGTGATGACACAGCCATTACCTAGCAAACTACTGAATGAAAGGGTAAACACTACTGAATTAGAGGAAAACGGGGGAGAGACATTTCTTTCTTAAAAAAAAAAAAAAAAAAAAGATTTTCCTGAGAATGGACACATTGAGTAAAAAGGTAATATGGAAAGTAAATAAATGCCCTAGCTGGGTGTGGTGCTGCATGCCCATAATCCCAGCACTTAGGAGGCTGACGCAGGAGGATCACAGTGAGTTCAGGTGTTTGAAGCCAGCCTGGGCTACACAGTGAGTTCAAGGGCCAACCTGAACTACAGAGGAAGACCCTGTCTCAAAGAAAGGAAAAAAAAAGAAAAGAAATGCCTTAAGATCCTTAGAAGTTATTTTCAACTTCATTTGTATTCCTCAACACTTTCCATATATTAAAACAAATTGCCAGATTCCTAAGTATAATGAGCTGAACTGATCTGCTGCATAATTTTAAAAATTTAATAACCTTTAAAAGGGGAAGAAAATCTCATGACAATAAACAGCTTTAACAAAGTTGCCTTGACAACTCATAGCAACCGCCATGATCAAGAAAGAATTTTTTAAATCAATTCTAGAATGGGTTAGAAAGGAACAGTAATTAACCATTAAATACACTGTAGAACGTATCTAGTGGAAAGGAGAAATGTCAAGGTTACAAAGATTACTAAGTGGTGTATTTAATACGATGCTAAGAAAATCATATCTCTTTTCTTTCTATCTTCTCCGATGTTTGGCAATAGAGTTATATTATTTTATGATAAAAATAATCATTTAAATATGCCTAAAAATAAAAGACTCACATGAAAGTTGTGTCTCTAAAACTGAATTTAGTTTTACTTTTAAATAACACAGAGTCCCTTAGCAGCTACTTGCCATCTGTCCTAATCTGCAAAGCGGCGCTGCAGTTGCCTAGGCCTCCCCTGAACTCAGAGGTCTGCGGCAGTGCCGTGCTCCCTTCCCTGAAAGGCTGCCCTATGCTCCCAGGGCCCGAAGCACACCCCTATACCCTTCTCACCTGTTCACATCAGAGCCTCTGCCCGGTCTGGATGCCTGTTTTGGACCACATGATGAGAAGTGAAAGTTGCTTGTTGCCATATCTGAGTGAGAAGATCTGTTAATTAAAAAAGCAAAGTGAGGGTTTCTGTTTGCCTGTTGTCTCACAGTACCAGGATCGGAGTCCAGGCCCTGGACACTGAGCTACGATCCAAGACCTTTTTTGGAAACAGAGATTCACAAAGTTGCCCAGGTGGGTCTCAAATGTGCAGTTCTCCTGCCTCACCCTCCCAAGTGCTGAAATTACCTGGTATTTCTTTGTCCTGTGAGAAAAACCTACGTAAGCACAAGTATACTATGCAAGTATACCTCGCCTTTCTCTCCTTCAGTTACTTGTGCACCTCATCTCCATCTCTCATCAGTTTTGATAAGTAACACAGGAATTCACTGAACATTCCTCAAGAACAGCAATAAAATACTTATTTTTGTTTTTATTCTCGCATACAAAATGTAAACTGCAATCTCCCCGCAGCTCTCCACCCAGTTACTTGTAGTATACTTCTAGATTTTTCCCAAGTATTTATACAATTTTACTACAACTTTATTGAAGATATTTATATTTCATTAAAATGGACAATTATATACTGTAATTGTCCTAAATCTTTTCTTCTCAAAACACAGAGCCGCTTTACCATCGCAGCTGCACAACATCCTACCAAGAGAAGTACCACGACGTGGCACCTGTCCTCCTCCCAGGCATGCCAGTTGCACCCACGGGTTCACTATCACAGTGTGCTGTAACCAACCCCCTTACCTGCTTGCCTAATTATTACCTGGACAGAAATTCCTGGAGGCAAAAACATGTAATACGTAAGGTATTTTGTTTGTAACATGCTCCGAATTCCCCATTTTATAAACCTCACAGACGACAACAGGAAGACAGAGAGGGTAAAGACCAATCTGGGTTTGCAAATTGGTCTCTTACTGGTCTCCAGACTCTTAGGCCACTTTGACCTAGAGACAACCCCACAAACATACCTACAGGGCAGATTCTCTCAGCAGGTTGTCTCAGAAACTTCTAGAAAGAGTTAAAAATAAGCCTGCCCTGAGCCGGGTGCACACCTGTAATCCCAGCACTCAGGAGGTTGAGGCAGGAGGATCACTGGGAGTTTGAGGCCAGTTTGAACTACAGTGAGACCCTGTCTCAAAAAACAAAAAAGAAAAAAGAGAGAGAGAGAGAAAAAAGAATAAGCCTGCCCTGCATCATAATACAATGCCAGTCTGCTTCAGCTTCCTTCACCTAAGAGTACACAGTCCATAAAGAAAAGCTAGCCTAGTTAGCAAGAGGCAGAACATAGCATGACTGTCCCTCTGTGGAAGCTTTTTTCATTTTTACTCTAAGACATATAACGCCCTTAATTAAATCGTGTTTGATTTATCCTACTTTCAGAATTCCCAGTGCCCTGTAATGTTTTATATTCAGCATTCAGCTTATTTTGCATGCACCAAATTCCTTAAATTTGGCATCTGTCAGAGGGAAATAGAGGTTCTTCCTACAAGGTGGGGTGGTATAGGAGGAGACAAAACACACATGCAACTTTGAGGGCCTCTTTTCCAACGCGAAGACTTTCTGCTGGGTGAACAGAGGGTGCACTCACACAAACAAGGCCACAGAGCAGTAACTGTGGACCTTTTGTAAGGAAGGACTGAAAAGGCTGCCCACCCATCTGGACCACGCTCTGCCCACCCGTTCTCTCACCACCGCATTTATAAGGGCTGGAAACAGTTTCTGAAATGTACTGTTTCCATGCACCCCTCCCCTCGTTTGCCCTACCTTCAGATATAAAATTGTCCCCAATGGTTATAATTATATTTAATCAAAACCATAACTTCTTAACATGTCTGATTTTGGAATCACACATAGATCACCTCTTGTTCAATGATTTGATATGCTGCGTATTTAGAACACTAAACGTTTAGTAAGTCTGTTGTGCCAGGTAAATAAATGGTACGAGGTGTTCACATTAATTGGGACCCCACCAGGCTAAGATGGCTCCAGCACCTTGGGTTGCTACATAAGAAAGCAAAACCCTACTCAATGTAAACAAGGAAAGGACACAAGTTCAACCAGTCAGAAAGCACCAACTAACCTCTAACAATACCAATCAGAAATTACCAAATATCTCTAAATAGCAACTTGCTACTTTAATCAATCAAGTATTTTCTTTGTGAAAATCTTATGGAAGTTTCTGCACTGGGTGGGGAGCAGTCCTAAGTGTTTACAGTATAATTCTGCCTGATTCATGAATTATGAATGCGCAAATAAATTCATTAAAATCTTAATGTGGCCAAATTCTAATTTTAATGTGTCTGTGTGTGGAAAGCAAGAGTGAAAACCAGAGACAGACAGACAGACACAAAGAACTGAACCCCCAGCCTTCACAATGAGCAACCTACCCAACCCTTTTTATTTTTAATTTTGATACAGGGGCCTGCTCAGCTCAAACTTTCAATCCTCCTGCCTTAGCCTCCCAGAAGGCAAGAATCATAGGTGTGCACTATCACAACCAGCTCTAAGTTATCTTCTAAAAAAGTCTGCAATTACTGATCTTTACCTCACACAACAAATTTGAGTTTAGGAGAATGCAGTGATTAGCGAAGTATTAGATTTTATTCATCTTTTCTAAGATATGAGTTTAAATTAGTTCCTTCTAGTCTTTTATGCTTTTATACACACTGAAGTCCCAGAAATTCTACAAAATTTAAAAATTGACATTAATACCACAAGAAGCCCATCGTGCCACAAACTGCTGTGTACTATTCGACAGTGTCATTTTTTCTATGCTTAGGTATTTTTCCTAGGGCAAGTCTGTGTGTTCTGCAGCCTCTCTCACTTGTAAGCATGAATGGGCAGGGTCTGGGTCCCCCCGTCCCCCTCCCATGGGACGCTCCCGGGTCTGGTCACAGTACGCAGTATGCCATCACAGTGGGGGCGAATCACCTTCCTTTCTGGCCAGGGCCAAACTCCAGTCTTAGGGCAGTTTCCTTCTGCAGCGGCTTAGCCTCCCTCGCCCTCCCCCTGGTCTGCCTCCTCTTGGCAAAGTAATCAGCATGTGGTGCCTTCTCAGAAAGTGAGCAAAGCACCATTCAGGAACCTCAGACATTTCCCCTAAGAACTACCCCTGGAGAGTCAGAAAAGACATATGGCTGTGGGCCCAGGTGCCAGGAGTTTTCTTCATCACACATACCCTTCCTCCTTTCATTCTTCAGAAAGGGTTCATCATCAGTATTTGTACAATGTACCAGCATCTGTCCTTGAGGACACACTAGGCCTTGAGGTGGCACAGGGCCGGATGAGAAAGCAGCACCTTCTGTGGCCAGGGCACAACCATCCCCTGCTCAGCCTTGGCAGGGGCTCGCAGTATTTTTTAATGTGGACCCAATGCGCTGATTTAAACCACTGTCTAGTGTGCATTCTAGTATTTCATCAGGAACCATTTACACCACTGTCTAGTGTGCATTCTAGTATTTCATCAAGAACCATTTAAACCACTATCTAGTGTGCATTCTAGTATTTCATCAAGAACCTATCTTCTCCTTAGAGAGACAGAGACAGAGACAAAGACAGACAGAGAGCAGCTTTTCACTACAGTCTGTGCTAAATTTAATTCCACCCCATACATAGGTAGTTAACTCATCCCTCAACCGCTTCTTAGCTAGAAACCAGAGAGAAGACGGCGGCACACCCTCACAACGTCATCCTGGGGCACTGTCTGACAGGTAAGGAATTTCACTCTGTACGGAATCTACCTTTGACTTGCCATTTACTACTAAGATCTACACAATACAAAATTAGATGTTAACCTACAGATATTTCTGGCAAATATGCAAATAAATTGTGTCTGAAAGAGTTATGGTTTTATTGCCTTTTAGAAGACAGCCAGTTTTGTATACAACAAATCTTTTTTTTTTTTTTTTTTAAGGCAACCTTGTTAGGTAGCCCAGCCTGAACTGGAACTCACGATGCCCCGCCCCACCCTCCCAAGGGCTGGGGTTACAGGTGTGCTCCACCACGCCTGATTCTGTGCCATAAACTCACTCCAAATCTTCAGTTCCTCAAATGCTCTTTGCGCAGTTTTACCATCCTAATAACCTCCTCGCTGATGATTAAATCTCTGACGGATGCTGACTCTGTAATTGTAATTCCCTGCCATACTGTGTTACACTGCGGTCTTCAACACAAAGCCAGTTGCCATGTGTGTGCAGATCCGTTTCTGGGCTTTCTTCTGTTCTACACGCACTGGGGCCCCCGCTGCACCGTTCCTTCATTATCCTGTCTCACCGTTCCTTCATTATCCTGGCTTTCTAATAACTGTAAATCAATGGGAGCACGATCTCCGCTTTATTAAATAAGTGGTGAGATTGGTATTGTGGTATTTTAGGTAGTGAGACTGCTATTATGCCTCCACTCTTACCTGTAAATTTTAGAATTTTATAGCCATAAGTGCTTCAAGATAGCTAAGATAATTGTACCACTAATTTCTATTGGTTTATTGGAAGGAACAATTAATGCTTAATTGCTTGATCAATTTTGCACGCCTATCTGGTAATCTGAACAACTACACCGAAGATAACAATATGCAACGTAAGAGCCATTGTTAATTTTCTATCATCTTGTTCTGAAATTCTCTATCTTTTTATTCTTCTTTTTAAAATTAAAAAAAGGAAAGTGCTGTTAGTGTTCTGACTATGGTTTCATTACATTATTAAGGAAATCTTCATGTCCACACACAACGCTGTAGTCTGAACGCCGTTTGAGTCATGTTAGGAGTTGGCAGAAAAAAAAAAAAAAAGGAGTTGGCAGAACTCTGGGAAGTGGGGCCTCATGGGGAGTCTTCACTGAGGATGTCAGGCTGTTCAGCTTCAGCCCCGAAACCCGAGTTCTCAGAAGAGCACTGCTAGGAAAGGGGCTGGCCTGGCCTTTCCATCCGTCTCTGCACCTGCTCGGTATGTGCTGCCTGATCCCATGTGAGCTCCCAACAAGACGTGCTGTCTACCTGCCAGCCTCACCCGGGCACACACCCATGGGTCACCTACTCTTGGACTCTGAAAACTGTAAAACTGTGTGCTAGGCAAACACTTCTTTTCTTTCTCCCTGAATATAACTGTTGTTTCTGGATTTTGTTGTTGCTCTTCTGTTTTTCCACGTTTGCAGTACACTACTGGATATTGTCTCTGTTTTGTTTGACAGTACTGAGGACTAAATGCAGGGCTTCCACAATGACATACACCCCAGCCTTTTAAGACCAGGTCTCATTAAGCCACTAAGGAACCCAGGCTAGGCTCAAACTTGTGTCCTGCTGCCTCAGCCTCCCAGACTTAACTTTGTTTCTCAGTAAGTTAATTGCCTCAGGTATTTTGTTAAAGCAACACAAACCTGACTAAAATAACACACATTTATACAATTCTTCCTTACTTCCTTCAAAGTTTTTTAAGTATATGTACACTGCAGTGATGTGTATGTACCCTTTAATTAAAAGAGCCAAGGTATATGTTATGGTTCTAATGTAATATAATGGCTTTGTATCTGGCAACTGGTTTAAAGAAATGTGTCTGGTTGCCAAGTTGACAAGGGGTGGAATGTTATGGTTGATACATTGTGTCAACTTGGGGAATCTGGAGGTTTGGCTGAGTCATTCAGCAGGAAGCCAGGATGCTTGCTTTGTACACATCCTGAGCCTGTGGAAGAGGAGGGCATGGAGATTGTGTGAGAGCTCCACGCACCTCGGTGGGGGTAGCCTGTTTACAATGTAAGGGAAGGAGAGAGGCTGCTTGCCTGCCATTCCTCTCTTTTGCTGGTTGTTTTTGCTGTGTGCTGCCACCATGAACATTAGCCATCTGCCATGTGCCACTCAGCCTCTGAACCAGCCAGATATGGACTGAAACCTCCACAACTGTAAGCTAAATAAACCTTTCCTTCCTTCATTTTGGGCGTTGGGTATTTTGTTTCAGCAATGAGGAAAAAGTAACCAAGACAGTATACCTTTATATTTCTCTTTTTTTGTTGTTGATTTTTAGTTTTTCTGGTTTTTTGGTTTTGGTTTTTCAAGACAGGATCTCACTATGTTGTTCAGGCTGGCCTTGAGCTCACAAATGTGGCCTAGAACTCAAGGCAACCCTCCTGCCTCAGCCTGGAATTACAGGCAGGCACCCACACCCAGTTTGCTCCAGTTTTAGAATCTGTACCACCAACATAACCACATTTACTAGAAAATACAGCTGAAAAAAATACTTGTTTGTTCCATTCCTGAACATAACTTAGATGTTACACTCACATGTTGGAAAAAAGGTATTTTTAACTAACCAAAAAATATATTGCTATTTGGCTGAAACAGGCTTTAAAAAATACCATATTTCAATTACAGATATTAGTGCAATAGAAAATATACCCTTATTTTGCCCTTAAATACACCTTCATTTTGCCCTGTTTATGCACCTTTAATTTTTTTTAGATTTTTGAATGGCTTTGAGGCAGAATTCACATTTAAAACACAGTGTAATTTTACAACATTCTGTCAGCCAAGTGTATCCACCCACTGGCAGTGACTCTCCCCTTTCCTATTATCTCTAGTTCTCCAGTAAGACCAGTCTACTTTCTGTATCAATAAATTTGCTTTTTCTGGACATTTCACGTCAGTGGGATCACAGTATGTGGTCTTTCATAATTGGCTTTTTTTACTTAACAGGTTTTCAAGATTCATACGTGCTACAGGATGTAAGAGTACTTCATTCCTTCTTTCCTAGGTAATATCCCATTGTTTAGCTATACTGTATCATGTTTATCATTTCATTTGTTGTTGTACATGGATTATTTCTAGTTTTGGACACCATGAAAAATGTTTCCATTAGCACGCATGTGGCAAATTCTCATTTGAGCACAGAACTGCTAGGTCATACTGTACTCTACACTTGACAATGTGGAGAACTGCCAGACTGTGTTCCAAAGTGGTTGTGTGGTTTTATATTCCCACCAATAATGTATGAGAGGAGTTCCAATTTCTTCACAGCTTGGCGAATACCTTTTATTGTTCATTTAGTGAGTATGGTGGTATCTCATTGTGGTTTTGACTCGTATTTGTCTCGTGACTAATAATGGGGAGAATCTTTTTAGGCACTTACCAGCTATGCATTATCTTTTCAAAGAAATGACTATTCATATTTTTCTCCTTTAGTTGGTTACCTGTCTTATTATTTCCCTGCTCTAATCTTTCATCACTAGGTAGAACTACTTTCAAATAAAAAGTTCACAGCTATCTTTGTTTATACTTTTAATTAAATCAAAATGAGGGGCCGGGGAAATTGCTCAGGAGCACAAGTACCTGCCTGGCAAGCACAAGGGCCTGAGTTTGATTCCCCGTACCAAAAATAAATAAAGTTTCAAAAATTAATAAAAATATACCTAATGTTCTTAGAATATTTTCATGATTTCTCCTTAGGGGAGAAAAGACCTGAATGCAGAGAGCCAGCTGACCTGCTCCAGGAGCCACCGTCAGCCCACCATCGGGACAGCATCCTCTGAGCAGGGAACCTGCTCAGGTAGGTATGCATTCTCCCAGCCAATAGTCAGCAGGAGAAGGAGGCGCCACTGCCAACTATGAGAAAGGAAGAGCAGCCCAGACTTCAACAGACAGGCCCCAAGTGGTACTTTACTGTCACACATAGCCTCATTTTACCTGGCCTGACACCAAACGCTATCAAACTCAAAAGAATGTAAATCCCACTTTTTCTCTGAAATCAGCCTCCATCTCTGAAGACAGAAAAATGCAGTACATGAGCCAGTGTGAATGTCAGCCAAGCATATGTCAGTGTCGCCTTAGCCCTATATAAAGAAGGGGAGAGACTGGTTCATTCAAATCCAGTCACTCCTTATCCATGGGGGATACTCCAAGACCCCTAGCCAATACCTAAAACCACACACAGAACTAATCCCTCTGGGTATATATTGTGTGTTCCCTATACATACTTACAATTAAGTTTAATTTATAAATTCAGCACAGTAAAAGATACATACTATATATTCCCTGTACATACCTATGATAAAGTTTAATGTACCAGTTAGGAACACTAACACATCAACAATAACTAAGAATAAAATAAACAATTATAGCTAGGCATGGTAGCATATACCTATAATCCAAGCACTCTGGGAGATTGAGGCAGGAAGATTCCAAATTCAAGCTCTACATAGGCAACTGATTGACTTATCAAGATCCTGTCTTAAAATAAAAACTTAAAACTTAGCTAAGGATATAGCTCCATGCAAAGGCCTAAGTTCAATCCTCAGTACCAGAAAAAATTTTAACAATATATTGTAATAAAAATTGTATGAATGTGTCCCTTCACCCTCCCTCCCTCTAAAGTATCGTGGTTCTTCAGGGGACTGTGGTATTTTCAGACCATGTTTGACTGCAGTAGCTGAATCCACAGGTGAGGAAGGACTGCTGTGTATGTGGGTGGACTCAGAACTGCTTACCAGCTTTGCTCCAAAGACGCTTTCCTTTACTCTCTCCTGTTTCATATTTTTATTAGAAACTGAAATTACAATAGAAAAAAACAAGATAATGCCCTCTGAAGAAAACAATGAGGCTGGGCAAGACTGCAGTCAATGGACCAATGGACCATGACTACAAAGACAACACTCTAGCTAGGTGGATTCTACGTAGCAAAGGAAATTTAATTTTCACCCATGAACATTTTAGGAACTCCACATTCCAAAGACTGTACCAGGTTTAAGACATACAAAATCACCCAGTCACTGTTCTCAGAGATAATACCAGAGAATGGATTATAAACTCCTCAATTTGGATCAAAAAGTTCACCTATACAAAAGCAAGGTAAAAGATGTATGAGTTAGCAACATGACAGTGAAAAGTTGTGAATTATTTAAAAGAGAATGATTAATACAACAGAATGTTAACAAGGATGCAATTTAAGCTTATTAATAAAACAGTATCTTGAATGAGGAAAGCCACACAACCTGTCCTAATTTTCGTTTAATTGGATTTTTTTTTCATTATCATCTCTTGAGGTCAGGTTGTAGCTCTGTGGTAGAATGTTTGCTTAGCAAGGCCCTGTGTTCTATCCCCAGGACTGCAAAAAATAAAATAAAAACCAAAATGTTTCCCTCAGGTAGAAACTTCTTGAAAGCAGGATCTCATGCCCACACCTGCAGAGCGCCTTGCCGGGAAACCTTCCACCTGTACTGACTGACTGAGTGATCAAGGAGCGAAATAAAACAGCACTCTCCTCCGGCAGGACTGTCACACCTGGCCGACCTTATGTCTGAGGACCAATAGGAAATGTGACCACAAGCCAACCCCAGGGAGAGAAGCACTCAAATCCCGTTCAACAGAAGGAAGACTTAAAACAACGAAGTTTAACTTGATAAAAAGAAAGAAGGCAGAGAAAAGCAAACAATACGCAAGCTCCCTTGTTTGTTTAGAAACTCCAAATTCATCCTTTTGGCCCACCTTCTCTGCAGCCGCATCCTGTTCTCAAGCGGCACAGAAAAGAGACACACACTAGTAATATATATATGGAGAAAATAACAAATGCGACAAAACACAAAAACCAGCTGAAGGGCATTCACAAGTTCCTGAATTAGTCTTGTACTTTTTCTGTATGTTTGGAATTTTCACAAAATAAGACTCTTAATTGTTCAAAAAGAAAGGGGAACTGGGGGTGGGACAGAAAAAAGTAGGAAAAGAACGATTAAATGGAAACAGCTTTGTAAGTGAGGAGCGAAAGAGGAAACAACTATTTAAATTTATCACTTTTTTTTTTGGCAGTACTGGGGATCGAACTCAGGACCCTGCGCTTGCTAGGCAGACGCTTATTCCACTGACCTATATCCCCAGCCCCCCCCAAGGAGCGAAAGAGGGGTTGACGGGAAGGGAGGGGGATGGGAGGGGCAAGAAGACAAATCCAGGCGTATTAGTTCAGGTGCAAATTCCCTGCGATGAATGTGATCACTGTATTTACCTAAATTAAGTACCAATAAACTTAAATTTTTTTTAAAGCTTAGTGACAAAGGGCAGAGAGAGAGACCAACTGGGAGTAAACACTGGATCTCAGGCATCTGTGGACCAACTAACACCAATGGAGACAGCAAGTCCACAGGGTCACTGCCACACCAACAGTCCCAGAGTTACAGAGGCCACAAAGCAAGAGGTCAAGGCAAAGACCCTGGACCAGAGGGAGAGAGCAGTTCGCAGGCCAGCGCTCTGCCTCTACACTACTTCTTCCTGCACCACCGTCATCTTAGAGGAAGGAGAGCCTTGGAGAAGGGAGACTGAGGTTAAATGTTTACTTGACTGGGCATTTGCCTTCCCTCACCTCCCAATACCTGAGTCACTCCAAAACAGAGAACACTGAAACTGAACAAATGTTATGATCTTTAATTGACACTTAGCATGCTGGGTTTCTTGGTTTTGGTGTGGGTTTGTATACATATCTGTCCATCCTCAATGGCAATGACCACTCCAGAGCAAAGTGAAAACAGTGGAAAAGAATAAAAGCTCATTTTCATATAAAAATATGACCCATTTTCAAGCCCTACTCCCTAAGAAACTAAAGGAAGGGACTGCTGTGTCTTTTGAAAAGCAACTATCCCCGGAAGAGGTCCTCCTTACCCACAGGCACAGCATCTCACCAGCAAAGTAGGAACCTGACACCACAGCCAGCATCTTTTAGGCAAAGTTAATCATATTTCTTCCATTATTTATAAGAAAATACAGTTAAATATTGAGTTGATGAGCAATGTGTATGGCTCCTGTCTTATTTTGATGAGTTCTCTTTGCTGATCTTTTTAAAAATGAAAAACAAATCCCCAACCTACTGGAAGGCTCACTCACTTTTCACAGAAAACTTCCCACCTGATCTGTGACCTGACTTTCCTCACCACAAGACTGCAGTGTGACTCAGGAGCGAGCACACGAGGACACTCAGAACTCCACCAGCCCTTGCAAGCAGTGTGAGTCTGGACCGTCCCCTCCCAGTGCTCTCATCCACAAGGCCAAAGGACAGGCGGTTCCTGGCTATCTACCTCACAGAGATCTGTAAGGAAGAAGTGTGCCCATTTTATAAGCCACCTTTTAAATCAAAATATCATATAAATATGAGGTATCGTAAGTGGTGCCGGTGGCATCAGAAGTAGTGAGAAGTGTCAAGCACATGCCACCAGAAGGACCAGGACAATCCTGCGCTCAGGAGCTCCACTCAGTCATGAGGCGGAGACTGCATTTTGTCAATTTCACCATGCTCCTCCAAGTAGGGACCCAAATATTCGCAGGACACAGAGCAAATGTAGGTTTTCAGTATGATACAAGTTCTCTTTTAAAGCATTATAACCTAAAACAAAGAATAATAATTTTTTAAAAACAACTTTTCCTTTCATTTGCCTCCTAATCCATGAAAAGAAGAAATTAAGGCTACTCAAGTCATTTTCTGAGACTAGACAGTGTGTCTCTCTGCTGGGCTCTTGGGCTACAGCTTACAACTCACCACAGGATGACTACTGTCTTTTTAGCTGTAGTGAGTAGCTTACGAATCTCCTAAGGGCAGGTATTATCTTAGTCCAAGGATGCTCAGTGTTTGGTAAATGAATGACATTTTTATTGATTCTCTTAGCACCCTTGTGCCAAAAATTCTTCCCATGTGGCATTTTACATCACATAGGCAGATCATGGAAAATACATTACTCAGAGACCTCCATCACAAACAAGCAGCCTTCAGTATGTTCAAGGGCTTTCCCTAGACATCTGTTAGCAGGAGAAACAAAACAGAAAGAAAAGCACATATATACTTAAGTAACTAAAGCCCAGAGCTTAATCTTCTTTAGCTCTTCAATGTGTGGCTATTTTCATAGTCAATATACATACTTATGCAGCCTACAGTATGAAGCAGGCATATAAAATGGTTTTGCTATACAGAAATGCTGCTGCTTTTAAAAAACAAAACAGCAACAAAGCTAAGCTAATCATAAGGTGACATAATGGCAAATAATTGCTAGTTGTTAGGTTTGCTGGGTCACAAAAAGGCTCAAATTCTGTCCCACCCACCAGCTAAGTTAATGAGTATAGTCCCAAATCACAAGAGAAATTGAAATCTGGGACCTCTCTGTTTTCTAAAATGCAGTCACCTGTAAAAACCTCAAATGAACTATTCAATAACCCCTAACCTAAAATGATCACCAAAGAAACCCATTCACACCATACTTCAACCGTCAGTAACGACTTTCTGCACCTGTGGACTGATGGAATATCAAAAGAAAAGTAAACTGTGTATGCAATTCCCATCACACTCGTGTTCTGTTTAGTCTTTCTCAATTAAGCACCTAAATCTCAGTATGGCAGAATAGCATGACTGAGCCATTTCTTATCTGATTTCGTCCCCAGAGCCACAAGGTGTTTTGATTAATGCTTTGCTGTTAGTTTACTGAGACATCCCTAACACACACAGCTCTAGCCTGTTCAACATGTTCATCATGTCCTGAGTGAGGGTACAGTAAATATTCTTACTATGTATGTGAGGGACACAAAGGATGGACCATTCACGACACACATCACAGTCAAAATTCAAATAACCCTAAAAAGACTAATGACAGGAGAAACAATGGAAGAACGAAACAGCTCACCTAAAATAATGGTCCTAGCACAGAATGGAGAGACCCACCTCGGCAAGAGCTTAAATATACCATTCAAGCTTTAGCTGAGACTCAAAATGTGCAATGTAGCTAGAAAGGATAGAGGCACAGAGACAAATAATTTGCTAAGTACAACAGACTACAGATGGGCACAAATTCTGTTATCCTTCCAGTGAAGAACAAGCTCTGGGTGGTTCCTGAGGCAGTGGTCTTCTTGTTACTACTGATCAGTAAAATAATGTACTATCTGGGAGGCACAGACCTTAAAGACTAGTGGCTTCAAGTTCCTGTCATTGGGAACACTAAAGCTCGCAATCATGCTGTGCCATGAGAAACCTCAAGCAACCCCATGAAGAATAACACAGAGGCTGGCCAACTGTGTTAGGCAAGTTCCCAGCCAACAACCAGCATTAACTGACAAGCCAGGTAAATAAGCCACCATGCAAATGATCCTCCAACTCCAACTACACCCCCCAGGTGATTCCAAGGATATGCTACCCCTTCCAAGTCTACCAAGACTGCAGACTCATAGGCAAATAAATGATTGTTTTTGTTTTAAGGCCACTTACATTCTGTGCAGGTTTGTTACACAGAAGTTAACAGAAAAAGTACCCTGAGCCATAAGAACTTTCAGCTGACCACATTATACATAGAATAATGAGCCCAGTGTTGGTTGTCACCATTTAGAGACTATCTTAAGTTAAATACAAAGAGATCAGAATGCGGAGAGAACTCTGGACTATGCCAAATGAGGAAGAGTGACAGCACTAAGCCTAGAGGTGCAGAGATGCACAGGGAGGTCAGGAGGGCATTTCACACATGTGAAGGGCTACTTTGGAAAAGTACCCAAACGACTGTACCCTGCTATCAGGGTGAGAGAGGCTGTGCAAAGTTTATCTTTGTTAGGGAAGAACTTTCTAACAGCCTCTTAGAAATGGAATGCACAGATGGCTTTGGGGATCACTGGAAATCTGCTGGAATATCTCTCATGAGAAGTTATTCTCTACCCTCATCAGTTCTCAAATATGCAAGAATTCTCAGATGAAGTCTGTGCAGTTCTCCCCTCCCATCTCTCAGGGGAACTGCTGACATGATGGACAGCAACAAGAGCCTAAAATCCTTCGTTCTTCCCAGCAGCACTCCTCGTGCGGGCCGCACTTCTCCATGCGCCTTAACCGACCTGCCACTACAGAATCATTTGCCCTTAAGTCGCAGCCCTGGTCTTTCTACAATAAGCCAAAGACTTACGTGTAGTGTTAGCAAGCGGAAAGCAAGTGCAATTGTCAGGGTGATCTCTGGGCGTGAGGGGAAAGGGAACCCTAACCACGTTTATCTTCCGCGATGCATAATACCTACAAGTTCGCTGTGGCTCAGAAAAGAACTAAAGAGGGAGCTCCCCCAAGTCAACCTCTGATTAAGGAACACGATGTAACCGCTTCAAGGCACACCGGCTCGCCACCTCTCCCGACACGGAATCAGGGTCAGCACGCCGAACGGCCTGGAGCACAGGGTTTAACCTTTGCGTCACCCATTTTCTTCACCTGTTAATCCAGAGTAACGAGCCAGTGGTTAAAGATTTTTCAGAAATTCAGATTAACCACAAGTACCTAACCTGGCGCAGAAAACATCTGAAAACAGATCCAGTTCATTTCTTCACCTCTAAGCTGTAAAAACGATAACTTATGAACATAACCAACCTCCCTTCCTCTCATACTAGACTATGAGCTCCTCCTCACTGCTAATCTACACCCAGCACTTAAAGTGCCTATCACATGCTTTTTGAACCCACGAAATTATTCCTAACCTGTCATTCCAGCTCAAACGTTTGAAGAATCTGTGGCTTCAGATTCAGGGACAGAATCAGTTGCAAATGTTTATGTGTCCTATGTATGGCCACAAAGTACCTATACTTCTACAGCTGAAAAAAATTACCACAATTGTAATGAAACTATTCCGTTGTTTTTAAATGCTCCCCTTACCTGCTATAATCATAGGCTCCATAAGACCAAATATATTTTGTTCACCATCACCTTCTCAGAGTTTGGTAAAAGCTTTATAACAAATGTAAACATTTGTTGAATGAATCAGTGAATGAATAATACCTGAATGAATAGAAGTTCTCTGCAAGTCTAAGTGAGGCAGAATTTCCTAATTTTAGCAGCCTTCTTAATCGAATTCAAAGAAGCTGCATTTAGGTATGACAAAATGTTGAAAAATAAAACCAACAAATGTTTGATCCCTGGGTGGTAAAATAATTCTTTAAAAAAAAAAAACCCTTCATTTATTTTATGCTGCAGGAAGTTAACCAAAATCCACCCCAAAAGCTCATATAATACATCAGCCTAAGGCAAACATATTCTGCATCTACAAAGATAACTGTTTCATATTTAGAAGTGTTTTGACTACTAACCACTGAACATATTACCGTTTTAAAAATCACTTTAATGTGGTTGTAAGATACAGGGATGATGTGAGTTCACTAAAATAATGTGATTCTCTTTTAACAAAGATAACATATGAAGGTTATGCTGGAATAAAAAAATCAGCCTCTCTCCTTACAAAATGCCTAAAATTCATTTACTCCTAACTCAGCAAGGGTACAGCTGTAGCTGCCAGTGAATTCCAAAGCCTGAAAGTAGGACATGATGACTAAGGATAGATGTTTAGACTTCAGGGTCTGCATCACAAAAAAACAAAACAAAAAAAACACACTATTGGAAAAGGGTGGTCATATAAAGGTCGCTTTGGGGGAGCCTGCCCTTACTGTAACTGGCTACAAAGCGACTGGCTGAAGCCCACATCTTCTAGTCAGAGGCAAATATCCAGGATGATAAGCACAAGCTATTTATGAGGGCATGCCCCTTTACTAATCACTAAGATTTCAGTTACCCTAACAAAACAAAATACCACAAAGCAGCCAGCAGAGGACATAAGACAACCACAAAATCAACCATCCTCACCCTGCCATTGTTCTGCAGCAGGAGTCTCGGCAGCCCCCCACAAGGCACACCTTGCAGCAACAATCAACCAGCCTTGGCACCCCCCAAGACCAGATGCTCCATAGCACCAAGAGGAGCTGTTTTCGCCAGTTACGCCGCTCAGCCTTGGAAAGTTAAAGGGGGAGGGGGAAGGGGAAATCCTAGCAAGCTTGACAGAAGCTTTAATGAAGACGTCATCTAACAAACCTCCGGGTGCCCCAGCGACATTTAACTCTGGTTTAAAATTTTTATATAGGTTTCCTTAAATCCTCACAGATTTAAAAAGAACCTTGTAATCATGCCCCCAGGAACTGCTGAGTAAATACCACATACTCACAGACTTAGAGCAGCTGTAACTCTGGAGGAATGAGTACAGTTCTACTATGAAGATGTCTTTCCCTCTCTTCTACCAGATGTTTTTAAAATCCGACAAAAAGAAGAGACAATCCTCAATATGAGAGCCAACAAAAAGATTGAATTTCTGTTTTATTCCTGAGTCTCCAGTGAGACTCTCAATTACCAGACACAAGCAAAGAAGTTGCCTCTGAGGCGGCTGCCGGCATGCCCGAGCTTTGCAGAGCAGCATTTAAGACATGTCAGTTAAAGTGGCAGCTAAACTGCGCTCACTGCTGTAGCGGATGCTTCTGCAGGAAGGGATGCCGGGAGATTTTCCTCCCCAATTGCTGCTGCAGCCTGGTTCTAATCCATCACTGTTTAATTACCCCTGAGAAACAGGCAAGAAAAATACAAATGGTTTGGATTTATAAAAACTGCGGAATATTCTATAAAGATTTTTCACCTGATCTAGGGACTGATCTCCCATCTGAAGAAGGGCAATTAAAGAAAAAAATTACTTTTTTGTTTTAAGGAAAACGTGAGAACAAGCTGTTATTCTCAGGTCAGAGTTGGATTTTTATATACCAGACTGTAAAAAAAAATTAAGGGAAAATAAATTTGTTCAGTTTCTGCACAAAAGTTAAGTTAGTGAAGTGAATTAAAAGCATGTAAAACGTAACAGTCATACCACCATAGTTTGAAATGGCATCTTTGAATTAACACCTGATGAATATCATTTACAGTGGTTTTGATGAAACAAAAAAAAAAAAGAGAAGACTTCAAAAGGCCTAACAGCATAATTGTGAAGTTCATTTATACTTTTCTTCTTTGAATAGCTAAAAGCTCTCCTCCCAGATGAGACAGTCCGTGACCTAGCAAGTTATCTGGTCTTACTAAGTGCTCTTGCCCTAGAAGTGAAACATTTTTCTTCCGGGGCTCACCATCTACACATTGGGGAAAAAATTTTGCCAGCTACTCCTCAGAGGGGACTAACACCTAGAATATACAATAAATTAAAAAATATTAGACACCCCCCCAAAAAATAAAGACCCAACCAAAAAATGGGCAACTGAAATTGACATTTCTCAGAATTACAAATGGCCAATAAATACATAAAAAAATGTTCAACATCTCTGGCCATTGCAGAAATGCAAGTTAAAACAACACTGAGATTCCATCCAGAAAGAATGGCTGGCATCAAAAAATAAATACTGGTGAGGCTGCAGGGAAAGTGGGACCCTTCTACACTGCTGGTGGGAATGTAAACTAGTACAAATACTACGGAAATCAGTATGGAGGAGCCTCAGAAAACTAAAACTAAACCTTCCATCCAACGCAAATACCCCTTTTAGGTATTTTCCCAGAAAAGTTAAAGACATCATATTACAGTGACACATGAAACCCATGCTAACAGCATAACAGCTGAATCTTACAAGTGGTCTGTATGTCCACCAACAGATGACTACACAATGACAATGTGGTGTCTATACACAATGGAGTACTACTCTGCCATGAAGAAGAACAAGCTTGAATCAGTTGTAGGAAAACAGATATGCCTTGAAACCATGATGTTAAAATAAATCAGACACACAAGCTTAAACACTGCATGATTTCTCTTCTATGGAAAACCCAAAATATAGGTAAAGAGCAAAATAAAAGATCAGTAACAAAAAATAGAGAAGTAAGATCTTTTGCAAATGGGAGGAAGCCAAGAGATAGAAAGAGGGGACGGGAGGGGAGAGGAGGGGAGGGAAGAATTATGCACAGTATGCACTGCCCCCCCACCGTTATGTACTGCAAACACATGCTGATTCACTAAAAAGGAAAAACTGAAAAAGAGAAAGTAACACCAGGTAATACATTCTGGTAGGTCCAGACTATAAATAATCAATTCCTTGAAATGAATCAGAAAACAAAGAAAATAATGAAAATCTGTCATCCTCTCATAACCCACAGATAATCGTGGCTGGGCTTTTGTAATAATTTACTTTTTAGTCATCTCTGATACACATTATATGAGGGGGTCTGATACATACACGTACCCTATCTTGTGAGCAGATCTGAAAACTAAGGAACTAGGACAACTCTATGTATTTTTTCATTAATACTATTGTTCTACCTGCTGTATATTACCATTTTCAAAAAGAGTTAAGATTATCTGCCCATCTATGCGGCATATTATTAACCACTTACATTTCTGAAAGTGCTCTAAAGAGTAGCACCTGGAAGGTCTTCACCTGTGTGCCTACTATGTGCAGGCATAGGGGACACAGTGGGAAGCACGGTTTCTGCTCACCTGAGGCTCTCAGTCCAGCAGGAAGGCCAGCAGTCTGCCAAATGCGAGCCAGTATGAAGGGTACTGTAGTACACGTTAGCACCACACACACCAGGATCCCTGTGGCACCTTTGTTCACGAACTTAATTCTTCCCAGATACTGGTTGCCACCCAAATTGGATGAGAACTGAATCAAAGTCAAGTTAGCTTCAATATTGACCTTATGGGGAAACTTGATTTGGTTCTCATCCAGTTCAGTCTGCAACTAGAATCGTACAATTTGTGAACCAAAGTACCACTGGGTAAGTAACCTGGTCTTCTGAAGGCCAGAGCTTCTCAAGGGAGGAAAAGAGAAGAACAAGCCCAACTGCAAAATGGTCAGTATAGGGTACTTCATACTTTCACCTTTTGATCAACATAAACCTCTAATCTAATATTTGTACATTTTTCCTATATCAATACAAGTTGTAAGTCTAGCATCCAACTATTTTGTGAATAATTAAGAAATTACAAAAGGTAAGCCACTGTGTGATTTCAGATACCCCTAAAGTGGCCAGTTATTACAAGTTTCTAACCATCTCCAACTTAAAATTAATGGCTCACTTAAAATTAATCTCATGAAGGCTCCACTGATTGAAAAGATGCGACAGCTTGACATATACGCTTTACACAAGCACCATAACAGTCTGCATTGGTTTGGGGATATTGCAAGGGAACCATATGATACAGGACACATATTTTTTAAGATTATTTATAATAGTCACCTGAAGAATGAATGATATGCAAGAGTGTGCAGGAAATCTGTCCACACACTAAGACCAAAGAATCTAGCCAAGGGCCTGGATCCCACAGAACTGTCCTGCATGAGTCCAGCTGAAGACCTAGCTCATAACAATGCTTCTCAGGTGTACAGCTGGAGGCTAGAACCCATAATAATACCTCATGCAGGACCGTTTCACAGGTCTGCGCTGAGAAAGCCCAAAGGTCAGTGGTGGAATCTAGGAAGTCTGTGCCAGCGGGATGAAGGAGCTGTGCTAACAGGCTGAGGGATCTGCACTGGAGCCAGGAAGTGATGCGCAAAGTAGGACCAGAGCTCCCCCGAAAAGTACCACAGCCATCCTCAGCCACAGTGAGGTTCCGAGCTCCTCCAATGATCAGGAAGGCCAAATTCCCACCAGAAAGCCAATGCAGAAACCTTCTCAGGAGACTGGCAGTGCACCATCATCCCCTCCAGAGCCAGGAAGCAATGCTTAACGTGAGGACCAGAGCTCCCCCAAAGTGAACCAAAGCCATTCTCAGTGCCAACAAGGTCCTGAGCTCCTCAGAGGATGAAAACAGCCAAGTTCATCAGGAAAACCAGCACGACGAGCTCCTCCAAGAGAACCAACAGCTCGTTAGATCTTTTCCAGCTCCCAACAGCCTCTTCTTCTCCTCCAGTTCTGCCGCTTATGCTGCTGGCAACAATCCGCATCTGAGCCTCTCACTGCCAGCACCACGCGACTCAGCTCAGCTGAGGGTGTAAGCTGACCACCAGCTGTCAATCCACTACGCAATCCAAGAGGGGAAAAATGCCCAAATAGTTTACACAGATACTCTGCTCTAAAGAAAGAGGAGCACCATTCCCCACGCTCCTGAAGAACGGGCTGCACACAGTGACTTCCTTGCAAAGAAGGGAGAGGAACGGAGTTTACAGCGGAAAGGCCTGACAAACGGTGCCCCTGCCCTGCCATCCAGGTCAACAGTGACACTGGTAAGTCATTTGACATCATGTATTCATGACGGGATATGACAAAAATGACTCTTCAATTCACATCTTCCTTCCAAAATCCCACATGAAACACCAGTCCAACCATGAAAAATTATGAGACAAACTTCAGTGAGAGGGCAACCTACAAAACACACGACCAGTGCTCTTCAGACCTATGAAGATCAAAAAAGGGGACAGTCTAAGAACTCACACGGCCAAGGGGAGAGTCTGTGAAGACCTGACAAGTGTCCAGGGATACCCTGGATGAGATCTTGGAACAAAAAAACATTATTAGGTAAAAGGTAAGGAAATGTGGAAACGGTATGGACTTCAGGTAACAATAACATAGTGGCGCTGCTTTATTAACTCTAACAAGTATACCACACTATTATAAAATATTAATAGGAGCACTCTCTAGTATTTTCTAATTTTTCTGTAAATCTAAAACTGTTCTTTAAAAAATAAAACTGTGCGAGCCGGCCCTGGTGGTCTGCAATCTGAGTTTGAGGCGAGCCGGGGCTACGTGATGAGTTCAAGATCAACCTGAGCTGCACAGCGAGACCTGTCTCAAAAAAACACAAAGTAAAACTATGAAAAAATATCTCCTGAAGTGAAAGCAACCTTGCTTCTTCTGATCATTAATAACACACATCCTGTAAGACAGTTTGACAATACACTGGGCGCTCCGGTGTATGTCTGTGATCCCAGCAGTCAGGAGATTGAGACAGAAGGATTGCAGCAGGTTTGAAGCCAAGAATTCCTTTTTCCTATTGGTGTCATGCTTAAACACACTAGCCTAACTGAAGAACACAGAATTATTTGCCTTGATTTGCCTTTAATATTCAAACAACAACAACAAAGCTCTATTTTTTTTACTTTAGTACTGACACTGTCCACTGCAAGCCCATGAACCTCAGTCTTTACCTCAGCACTGTGTCAGCACACAGGCCTGGCTGAAGAACACGTCTGAAGGAGGGAAACAGCGGCTTCCCAGACATTGTTGTCTACGTCTGCATGCTTTTCCAAGTTGGCCCCAAGCCAGCTGCCACAGCTTAGATCTAAAGTGGCCCTGAAAGTCTCATGTGTTGGGGTGACTGGATGATGTGGGCATTCATGGGAATGTAGCTGAACAGGTTGATAGGAGTGGGGCCCAGCCTGAGGAGGTGGACCGCCGTGGACCGCTGTGGACCGTCAAGGTGTCTCTTTCTGCCTGGCTGCTGCTCCTCTCTCTGCCTCCCGCTCACCATGACGTGAGCAGCTTCCCTCGGCCAGACCTCTGTGCCACACATTTCCGCCCTGGAGCCAGGAGACTGCAGGCTAAGCTGTGGGCCAAAATAAAGCCCTCTTCCTTTAAATTTTAGGTGTTGAGTATTTAGTCCCAGCAACAAGAAAGTAACTAAGACACTAGCGCAATACCTGATATATGAATGTGCTTATTAGCAGGTATTTGTTAAGCCTAGGGTATCTTACAATCCAAAAAGATAGCCTTGGGGAAAAAAAACATGAAAGAACAACCACAAAGCATGTTGTCCTTCTCCCTGGTTAATGTGGTAAGTCTCAGAAACGCAGAAATGAGCACAAATAACAGTTTCATTTGTTATAGTTTCAAAATAAATTTTGTTTTTTCTTTTTTTTGCTTTTTAAAAAGTTTTTTATATTTTAGGTAGTCACTATAAGGCTACATCAAAATAGCTATACAATTGTGGCACACCCTTATAATCCCAGCACTCAGGAGGCTGAAGCAGGAAATTCGCTGTGAGTTCAAGGCCAGCCTGGCCTACACAGTGAGTTCAAGGCCAGCCTAAACTCTTGTCTCAAAATAAAGCAAAAAACTGAATAACTGTATCAAGTGTCTTGCACCTTAGGAGAAAAGATTTTACAACAGTAATGCTTCTTAATACAACACTGCACAGTAGCTGTGTGTACGCATATATATGTGTAAACATACACTCGTAACATTAATTTTGCACTGTGCAGTTTTACAAAATGTTTTCAAAAAAATATTTCACAGGTTAAAGACATGTTACAAAATAGAATTTTATTTGTATGCAATGTATGAAAAGGCAACACAGATAAACACACAAAAAAAGAACTTACATTATTTTAGTGACCAAGTTCCACTCCAAGTATAGGATCCAGCTGCACTGATCTAACAAGAATGCTCTCTGTAACACGTGTGCTTTCATCAGCCAGTCACAGAATTTATTTTCTTATAGTGATCATACTGATAGGGCAAGAGAGACTCCATCTTCTCTTTTTAACTCCACATTAAAAGAAGTCACTTAAAGTTCCCTTAAGCTGTAGTTCACCGCAGTAGCCTTGGTTGGTTATCAACCTATCAGAATAGTCATAAAATGGGAACAGAACAAACAGGACAAACTGGGAAGTGGGCTAAAAGTTAAACTGCAATGGTCACCTGGAACCCGGCTGTCCGACCTCCTGGGAGAAGTAACTTTGTGATAACTGTGTGACATTCTTATAAGACTCTCCAAAATGAGGTAATAGCTACTATGGAAACCTAAAATGTACTTAAACTGAAGGTGAAACCCAGATCAAGGCAAACATTTTCTCTGGCTCCTAGTTACAAACTGTCTGTCAGCCGGCTTAATAAAGCTTTGTTTGTTCCTGCCTCTTTGGTTTTCTTGTGGGTGCCCTTCCTATTGAACTCGCTTGCCATATCAATACAAAATTATTTTAATCAAAGCAAATATATTTTGTCCATTTAACTTCTTTTAAATTGGAGCCAAAATTTACAAATAGCAAAGAATCTTTTAAAGTCAATGAGAAATCTGCAATGCAAAATTTGTACGTATACACGCTGTTTTAACTGCATAAGTGCAAGATCAAGTTACCCTGGCAGAAAAGTTTCCTAGTGACCAAAATAAATAGAAAGCAAAAGCTTACAACTTCACTGCCTAGAGAGGTGACCAAAACTAGGCTCACACCTCCCTGAACAGGGTGCCTCACGAGAGTTATGAACGGCTGTAACATTTCTAGCTCTAGTTGTACATTCTGCTTATAGGTAATAAAAGAGACCTCTTCCTGACTTGAATACTTTCATTTTGGACAATAAAAATAAATAACATAGAAACTATTCAATAATAAAAAGTTACATATAAATCCCCAAATATCTCTTCAGTTTTAAAGAACTACAGAGTCCTTCTAATTTGTCAATGATTATATTTTCAGACCATTTATTAAACATATACAACACGTGATACTGAACCATACATTATATAGAAATGTCCCAAAACCAAGCACCACTATCCCTTTGAGGAATTCTATGCATGCTGCTCTAAAAATGAGAGTCAAAAGAGGAGGAGGAAAAACAGAAGGCATCTAGGAAATGGATTAATTTTCAAAAGACATTAGTGGTGACGTTTGGCACATTTCAAAAGATAAACTTCCCAAGTCCTGTCTGCTTTTAGTTGTTTTATTAGTCCTTTTAAGTTGCTATTTTCAGCAAGAGATAGATAAAAGGGGAAGGAGTAGAAGGAGAAAAAACAGAAAAAAGACAGCAGGAAGTTAACAAAAGGCAGTTAGCTCACTGTGTCACTTAGAAGTCTGACTGCTCATGAACTTCAAATGAAAATTGTCATCATTGAGAAAAGACAAAGGAGACACTAGCAGTCCTGAATGATGTTTACTCAGCCCGAACAACTGGACATTACTTAATAATATACAAATACAAATATATATGTATTTGAATTGATAAACACAGCACAAATTATTTTTTAACCAAAGCATACATATATTCCCAAATACCCCTTTTCTCACTCAACTTTTGAACAATCACAGCCATCTTCCCTGCACACGACACTACTAGTTGCTCAGTGACAGCTGCATTTTTTAAAAATCTACTCCAAAACCTCACATTCTGCTCTATTTTCTGAATATTACAAGCTACAGTCTGAGTATCCGTGCCCCTTTAAGATTTATATGTTGAAACCTAACCCCTAAAATGATCTGTAAGAGGTGAGACATCTGGGAGGTGATTAGGGTGAGAGGGCTATACTGCTATAAATGCCCTTATAAAAGGACTTGCCCTCTTGTCTCTCCTACTGTGAGTCCACACAGCGAGTACCACCTCTAAGAAACAGACCCTCATCAGACACCAAACCTCCAGGTACCTTCCATCTTGGACTTCCTGGCCCCCTGAAAGATGAGAGTCTGTTGTTTATAAAATTACTCAGGCATTTTTGTTATAGCAGCCCAAATGGACTGACAGTATATTTAACAAATTCATTAATTTAACCAATATATATTGAGCACCTACTGTGTGCCAAGCCTGGCGCTTCAGTGCAGACTACACCATGACGAGCAGGGACCAGGCTCCTCCCAACATAACTCGGAACCCAGAACAGATGAGCAGAAACAAGTACCAGCTACAAACTCAGAAAGAGAGTGAAAAAAACAAACAAGACAGAGAAACGCGGGGAGGCCAGTATTTTGCGTAGTCACTAAGACAGTGGGAAGAAACATCAGCTAGTAAAACACTAGAAGGCCTTGGAGGAGGAGGAGGAGGCACCTCCAGCAGGGCAACCTGCAAGCCCCAGTGCAGAGCAGCCAGGGGCCTCGTCAGTCAAAACCTGACGCAGCCGTGGCCGGAGAGCAGGGCGTAAGGGTGAGTTCCCCAGACCAGGGGACACACTTGCCCAACTCAAGCCTTAAGAGTACGGGGGAGTGGAACCTTCATCCTACAGAATGCAAATTCATGGACAGATTTTAAACAAGAGTGACACCATCCAATTTTCTAAAGGGATCACTTTGTCCTCGTTCAAATGTGCTGTTAAGAAATAAATTATGAAATAGGGAAACCTGAGAACTGACAGGTTACTTCCTAGGTATAACAAACAGTCTTATGAGATCTTTTAAAAAGAGACCTCATAATGTGTGAACTAAAATAGGGGAAACAGTGCCATAAAAGGCGTAAAGATTAGGTAACAGTTCTGTATCAGTATTAATTTCCTTGATGTCAAGTGATAATTATATAAGAACATCTTGGAGTTGGGGAGATACGTGTTTTTGTTGGTGATGGAGTGATGGTGGTAGTTTTGAGTTTTGTCTTTCTTTTTTCTTTTCTTTTTACATAGGGTCTCACTATGTAACCCAGACTGGCCTTAAACTCAGTATGTAGCCCAGCTTAGCTCACACCCTCAACTCTCTGTCCTCAACCTAAGCTCTAAGTCATGATTATAAATAATCTAGGGATGGGTCCCAGATGAAATAGGTTGGTGCTGAGGAGACAAATGTTAAAGGTGAGTGACGCATTTATAGGGGTTCAGTTTGCCACCCTTTTTACTTTTTATAATATGTTCAAAATTGCTTGTACTAAAGCTTTTTTTTTTCTTTGGTACCAAGAATCTAACTCAGGACCTTGTACTTGACAGACAGGTGCTTGTCCCACTGAGCCACATCCCCGGCCCTAAAACTTTTTAAAAACAAGATCATTTTAACTACTGTGTAGAAAATGAGTGGGCTGCAGTTCCAAAGACAGAGGGACAGAGAACAAAGGAAACAGAAAAACATGTTGGCCGGCTCCTACAGTAGTCCAGAAAAAACGCTGACAGTAATTTAGAGCTAATGTAAGAGAGTCAGAGAGAGAACAAACAGATGTGAAATAATCCGGGGGCGGAGCTCACCAGGCCTGGCACTGTGGAAGTTAAAGGGAAAGGGTGAGGATGTGGGCCAGGGGTCTGCTCCGAGCAAGTGGCTGACTGTGGGTGGAGAAATTCAGAGAAAGAGAAGGCTGCGGAGAGAAAGGTTGCAGACCACCAAAGAAGGTGGGGGCTGAGAGTTCAGTCTGGAACACAGTGGATGACACGCAAGGGGATGAATTCAAGCAACACTTGGCTCTCTTTCCTGTTACAACTAGTGAAAGAGCCCCAGGAACAGAGACACATGGAGTAGTATCTTTGCCAAGGGAGGAAACCGTCAGCGGGGGACAGGAGAATCCGAGCAGAACTCTCTGGCTTTCAGATACAACCTGGGCCTTACTATCCTGGGCTGCGGGTCAGAGAGGCTCCTGAGCTTGCAAGGGCAGCGCATCGGCAAGGGCCCTGTGCACGGGGTTCCCAAGTCATGCACTTGCTGCTACAAACATGCTCCCCAGGACCGCGCTTCCTACTCTGCTGGGCCTCCTCCCTAAGACCAAAAAAGATCTTTTTGGAGCTATGAAATCCTGGCCCTCCTTGCAGTGAAAGGAAGCATTGAAAGGACTGGGATTTTCACTTAAAGCGTAAACACACACACTTCCTCCCCCAACAGCTTCATATAATGAACTTGGGAAAGTCTAAGCACAACAGCAGACCTCATACTACAAAAGACACAAAGAACCAATGAAGTGTAATAAATACAAGAGAAAGGCACCGTGGATGTGACTCACTGTAGGTGATTTCTCTCCATTCACTTTGTATCACTCGCTCAGAGCACACTTTCCAACGTGGCACGGGCCTGGAAGGTGCATGTTGCAACTACTGACAGCAGCTTTGACTTGGCTGAAGCCAAAGTCAGTGCTTAGGGAAAAGATCTACATTTGTTTCTGCCAGTTACCTGAGAGCACCCCAACCTTCTCACTTAAAATTAAATTACCTACTTGTAATCAGAACTGCAATTTAAAGGAGGAGAGCTGTTTTCTGTGGTACTGGGGGTTAAACCCGGAGCCTCCCCACCAAGCTGCATTATTCGTTTGCTTGTTTGTGAGACATGATCTGGGTGGTGACTAAGCTGCCCCAGGTTGTGCTCAAACTTGTAACCCTCGGGTTTGAGCCTCCTCCTGTGCCGCTGCACCCGGCTAGGAGGAGAGGCATAATGTGGGTCGGAGTTTCGGGAGGCTCGGCCCACGGTCAGGGGCTCCATGGTAGGAACACAACAGTGAAGGGCATGGTGGAGCAAAGACAGGGAAGCAGACACAGTACCCATGGTCATGCCCCCATGAACCACGCAGCCTAATCCTTAGGGAGCTCCCAAGACCAGCAAGTGGCCACAGTTAAGTTTAACCACCATAGCACTTGGAGATGTTGGGGCCACACCAGTAACTTGTACTCAGATCCCAAACCAGCTTATGGTTCAAATTCTTAAAGCAATAAAAAAGATAAACAGACTTACCAAATAATCCAGCCATTCCACTTCTAGGTACATATGTCACAAAACTGAAGATCTAAATTCACACAAAGACTACACTCAATTATTTTACTAATAACAGTCAAAAAAGTAGAAACAACGCAAATATCCATCAGTTTCTGAACAAAATATGGTTTCTCCCTAGAAATCATTACTATTCACCCATAAAAAGAGATGAAACACTGATACACACCACAACATGGATGACCCTCAAAGGCCAGATGCAAAAGAGCAAAGTACAGCGGGCCCCGTGGCTCAGCTGGTCAGAGCCCGTCTAGTAAACAAAAGCATAATATAGATGAATTGTCGATGGAGGTAAGTTCTATGGACAGAAATTAGATTAGTGCTAACTATTGCTGGAGGTGGGAAAGGGGAGTTACAGCAGAAAAAGGCTTAACTATCTGTTTAGATTTACAAAACGTTTTAAGCTGGGTGTGGTGGAACACACCTGCAATTGCAGCACTCAGGAAACCGAGGCAGGAGGATCACCATGAGTTAGAGCCCAGCCTGGACTACACAGCGTGATCTTGTCTCAAAAAAAATTTTTATAGATACAATGCAGTGGTAGCTATATAATTCTGAAACTATAATAAAACTCATTAAATTATATACTGGACAGATAATTATGGGATAAAATTAATATCGCAATAGAGCTGCTCTTTAAAGTTTCTTCAATGGGGTAAATGGCATAGGAAGTTTGTTCCTCCCCCATACGTCACACCAAGGTTAAAACAGAGGTGGGTTTTCTTGTTTGGTTTTGGTTTTTGTTTGTTTGGGGGATGGTTTGGTTTGGTTTCTGGCAGTACTAGAGACAAAACCCAGGTGCTCCACATTCAGCTACATCCCTAGTCTTTTTTAGACTTTATTTTGAGACAAAGTCTCATTAAATCACTAGATTGCCCAGGGGGTGCTCAAATATGTGATCTTCCTGCCACAGCCTCCCAGAATGTTAGGATTACAGGTGTGCACCGCCATGCCTGGAAAGTCTCTCAGTCTCCCCTCGGTCTCCT
>PVLD010001740.1:0-189206 GCA_004027595.1 Dinomys branickii | reverse complement strand
CAGGGTTCCCTGCAGGTATAGGGATGGATCTCCTCCCCCACTCGGTGATCTGGTCGCGAGCGCCGATATCTCACCAGTTATTGGAGTCCCTGCAGGCATGAAGGTTCCAAGGTGCCAGTCTATCCTTTG
This sequence comes from Dinomys branickii, assembly GCA_004027595.1. Lineage (NCBI taxonomy): Eukaryota > Metazoa > Chordata > Mammalia > Rodentia > Dinomyidae > Dinomys > Dinomys branickii. The sequence continues at coordinate 189,077 of PVLD010001740.1, read as the reverse complement.
GGGCTTTCTGCGCGGCCCGCCCGATGCGCACGAAACGTGAGACCGCTGGGCGTTGCCGCCGCCAGAGAGCGGATCTCTGTCGGGAGTCGCCGGAGAGCTGCGCCGGGTCGGGGGGCGGGAGGGATCGAGCTGTCTGTATTCTCGGGGCGCTAGGACCCAGCAAATCTTTCTCTCCGCTTCTGGCGGCGTTTGGGGCCCTCCGCGCGGCCCGCCCGACACGCGCGAAACGTGGGATTGCCGGGCGTCTCCGCCACTAACAAGCGGATCTCTGTCGGGAGTCGCCGGGGGGCTGCGCCGGCTCGGGAGGCGGGAGGGATCGAGCCGTCCGTGCTCTCAGGGCGCTAGGACCCAGCAAATCTTTCTCTCCGCTTCCGGCGGAGTTTGGGGCCCCCCACGCGGCTCGCCCGACACGCGAGAAACGTGGGACCGCCGGGAGTCTCCGCCGCCAACAAGCCGATCTCTGTCGGGAGTCGCCGGGGGGCTGCGCCGGCTCGGGAGGCGGGAGGGATCGAGCCGTCCGTGCTCTCAGGGCCTTTATTTATTTTTTTTGCCCAGAATTTCTTTTGCTATTCTGGGTCTCTCATAGTTCTATATGAATTTTAGGATGGTTTTCTCCAGTTTTGTGTTGAATGTAATTTTTATTAGAATTACATAAACCTGTATGGCTATTTTGACAATATTCGTTCTGTCTATTCAGGAACAGGGGCTATCTTTCCATTTTTCAGTGTTTTCTTTGATTTTCTTTTTCAGAGTGCTGCAGTTTTTGTTGTAGAAGTCTTTCACTTCTTTAGTTAATTCCTAAGTATTCAATTTTTCTTGGTGGTACTATGAGTGGTATTTTTTCCTAATTTCCTTCTCAGTGGGCTCATTATTAGTGCAGAGGAATATCATTGATTTTTGTGTGTTGATTTTGTGTCCTGCTGTGTTACTGAATTTGATTATTACTTCTAAGAGTCTTTTAATTGATTTTAGAGGGTTTTCTATGTAGAGAATCATGTTATCTGCAAATACAATTTGACTTGTTCTTTTCATATACATAGCCTGTTTATTTCCTTTTCTTGCCTGATTGCTTTTGCTAATGTTTCAAGTATTATGTTAAACAGGAGTGGTGATAATGCACATCCTTGCCTTGGCTTCTGTTATGGTTGATACATTGTGTCTACTTCGGGAGTCTAGAGGTTTAGCTGAGTAACTCAGGAGGAAGCTAAGGTGCTTACTTTGTATACATCTTGAGCCTGTGAAAGAGGAGGGCATGGAGATTGTGTGAGAGGTACACACCCCCTGGGTGGGGGTAGCCTGTTTACAGTGTAAGGGAGGGAAAGAGGCTGCTTGCAGCCCTTCCTCCCTTTTACTGGTTGTTTCTGCCGTGCTCTGCTGCCATGAATGTTTACTCTCTGCAATGTGCCACTCTGCCTCTGAGCCAGCCAAGTATGGACTGAAACCTCCACAAACTGTAAGCTAAATAAACCTTTCCTTCCTTCATTTTGGGTGTTGGGTATTTTGTCTCAGCAACAAGAAAAAAGTAACCAAGACAGCTCCTTAGTTCAGAGATGAAGCTTTCAGTTTTTCCTTAGTTAACGTGATGTTGGCAGTATGTTTGTTATAAATTTATCATATTGATATAAGGTCCTTCTATATCTTATTTTCTTCAGTGTTTTTATCATAAAAGGGTGTTTGATTTTGTCAAAGGCTTCTTCTATGTGTATTGAGATGATCATATGAGTTTAATCCTTCTATTTACATTTATTGATTTGTATATGTTGCACTATCCTTACATCCCTGTGGGGGGGGAGCCTAATTGATCATGATTTATGCTCTTTTTTGTGGTTCATTACATTCTGTTTGCCAGTATCTTGTTGAGGATTTTTGCATCCATGTTGATTAAAAAGATTGGCCTGTAGTTCTTTTTTTTTTCTTTGTTGGATCTTTGTCTGCTTTTGGAATCAGGGTAATAATAGCTTACAGTAATAGCTTTGAAGTACTCCTTCCTTTGCAGTATTATTAAACAGCTTGAGGAGAATTGGTGTTAGATAATCCCTGAAATTTTGCAGAATTCAGGAGTTAACCTATTCAGACCTGGATTTTTCTTACTTGGTAGGTATTTTATTACTGCTTCCATTTCACTGCCTATTATTGGATTATTCAAGGTTTTTAAATCTTGATTCAGTTTTGGTCATTTATATGTATCTAGTGATCTATTTCTTCTGAATTCTTCAATTTATTGATATAAAGGATGCAAAGTAGTTGTTAATACTGTACTAATTTTAGCCATGATTTCACTTTTTCTGATTTCACTTTTTTCATTTTTAACACATTGCATTATTTAGTTCTTTTCTGTCCTTTTTTGATTAGATTGGCTAAGGGCTTGTCTAGTTTGTTTATTTTTTCAAAGTACCAACTCTTCATTTATTCTTTCTATATTTTTTGTTGTCAATTGCATTGATTTTTGCTCTGATTTTTATAATTTCTTTCCTTGTACTAGCTTTGCATTTGGATTGTTTGTGTTTTTCTAGGACCTTGAGCATAATCTTTGGTTATCTATTTTGGTTTACTATGTTTTTGTGACATAGACATTCACAGCTATAAACCTCCATCTTAGGACTGCTTTAATTATATTCCATAGGTTCTGGTATATTGCACTGGCATTATCATTTAGTCCTAGAAACTAACATTTGATATCTTTTGTAACCTATTTATTTCAGTACATATTGTTTAATTTCCATGCATTTGCATAATTTCTGTGTTTTATTGTTGATCTCTTCATTGCATAAAATCTGATAATATATACATGATATAATTTTAATCTTTTACATTTGCTTAAACTTGTTTTATTGGTAGTCTGTAGTCTATTTTGGAGAAGATTCCATGTCCTGCTGAGAAGATGTGTTCTGTTGTTGGATGGGATATTCTGTAGATATCTATGTAGTTCATTTGTTCTGAGTTTATTTTTTCAACTCTGATACTTCTTGGTTCATTTTTGGTCTAATTGATCAGTCTATTTTAATAGCAGGGTATTGAATTCTCCCACTGTAAGTTTGTTCATGCTTTATGAAGTTGGATGTGCCATTTTTTGGCACATGTATGTTAATAATTGTCATCTTTTTTGTTGGATTATTGCTTTAGCTAGTATGTAGTAATTTTCCTTGCCTCTTCTTTTAAAATCAGGTTTGGGGACTGGGGATATAGCTCAGTGGAATAAGCACCTGCCTGGAAAGCACAAGGTCCTGAGTTCAATTCCCAGTATTGCAAAAAAATAGTAATAATAATTTAAAAAATCAGTTTTGGCTTGAATTCTATTTAGCGTAATACATCATAGATATGCCTACTTTTTTGTGGGGTCCCCACTGCATGGAACATTGTTTTCTGCTTTTTGATAAAATTATAGCCAGTAAGTTTCTTTTTGAATATTTTTTAACTTAATACTTTAAAAAATGTTTTTATATAAAGTACCCATTGGATTTTGCTTCTTAATCCATTGTTCTGGTCTTTGTCTTTTCATTGGGGAATCAGTACCATTCACATTGAGAGTTATTACTGATAGGTATTATTTATAATTGGCCTTGTCTTATTTTTCTATTGCTGATTTTCTATTTCTTTCCTATTTAACTGCTCACCTTACCTGGAATATTCATTCTATTAAATCTTTTGTTATCATTAGCTTTATTGTCTCTTTCTAGAATATCCTTGAGGATTTTTTGGAATGTTGGTTGGCTGGCCATGAATTTCTTTAGATGTTCTTGTCATGAAAATATTTCATTTCTCCATCAATTTTGAAAGATAGTTTTGCAAGATATGTGAGTCCGGGTTGGAAACTGTTTACTTTTGGGACTTGAAACACTTCATTCCAAGGTCTCCTGGCCTTTAAGGTTTGTATTGAAAAGTTTGTTGTGATTCTGATGGGTTTGCCTTTATGAATAATTCATTGTTTTTCTCTAACCGTTTTTAAGACTTTGCTCTTATGCTGGATATCTGGGATTTTGATTATGAAGTGAAATGGTGAGGTTTTTTACTGCATGTGGCTATTTGGAGTTCTCTATGCCTCGCTTAACTGTATGTTAATTTCTGTTCCCTTATTTGGAAACTTTTCTGTTATTATTTTAGCAAACAAGTTTTCATATCTTTGTGTTGTCATTTAATTTCTCATTAATGTCAATTAAATTTAGATGAATCTTCTTTATATACGATAGGAATTATTGGATCCATTTTTTATGTTGTTTTGTTATTTTTAAGGTATCTCACTAATTGGTCACAAGTCACAGCTCTTTTTCTAGTTCTGACAGCCCATCCTCACATAGGTCACTTCTGCTGCCCATACTTTCAGCAGACTTTATAGTTTCTTAAATTTCAATTTGGAGCCCTTTTATGGGTTCAAATTCTTTCATATACTGGTCATACATGTTTTGAATCATTCTGTTTAGCTCTTCTATATTTTTGTAAGTATCTTCTGTAGACTTGCTGATCATTTTGTTTATTTGGCCTAATATCTTCATACTTACATATTCTGTGAGCTTACCAAATACCTTTTTATCTGTTTTGCTATTTCCCTGATATTATTTGAATAATTCTAGTGTGTGCCTTTTGGTTTTCTTCCCTTCATTGCCTCATGGATCAGCTTTGGGGGACTAGGCAGTTTTGGGCAGCATCTTACTGGCTTGTCTTTTCATGCTTATTTTTATTTTTGTTTGCTGGTGTTTTGTGTTGAAGCTTGCATGTTCATTTTAGTGTAAAGTTTTGTTTCTAGTATGGAGGTCTTTTTAGTTAATCTTCACTTTTCAGTGGAGTCCTCTGGCCTGGTTATCTATTGGACTATGCCTCTGTCCCAAGATCCAACCACCTCCATTATTTAGACGGGAGGTTGAGGCATATTTAGCCCAGAACCCAGTTCTATATAAATTAGCCACAGTATTATTAATTACCCCACAGCAATCCAGATATTGGAGTCACAAGAAAAATCAATTACTAATAATTGCTATGTCATCTTGGCTATAGTAATAAAGTCGGCATCAAATACAGACTGAATGTTGACAAATTCTAAGCACCAGTAAAGTACCACCTCTGTATAAAAGTGATCTTTACTTGGAGTAGGAGCACAAAGACATATAAACTACTGAACTATGGTCAACCTACAGTAAATATCCACTAAATGGAATAATTTTGCCTCTACTAAAAATAGCTCAGTACTAAACATCAGTAGCATAATATTAACTACTACTTAGATATTTATAAGGCTTAGAAGTTACATTAGTAAAGGTGAAGGCAACGGGGAGCCGGAGGATGAAAAAAACAAAATTAGAAAAATTAGTGGGATATAAAAAGGAGGAAAGAAAAGTAAGATAAGACATCTTCTTGAGGAGTAAAATGAAATTAATATTTATAGGAAACAGTGGCTGGAAGGAACAAAGAAGAAAAGAAAAAAATGATAAATAGTGCAAAAATAAGAGATGGAAGAAAAAGTTGGAAGGAAGAGAAAAGGAGAAAAAAAATTAAAAGAGATGAAAAGGAGAAAAAGCTAAAATTCCCCAGAAGTCCAATGAAGGAAAGATAAAACTAATACAAAATAGAAAAGAACAAATAGAGGCTGGATCAAAACAACTCCTGCATTACTGAATGAGTCATTTCTTTCCAAAATCTGCCCTCTTGGGACCCAGCCAGTTATAATTTTCTATGCCTAGCTTTAGGGCCTATGGATTTTAGAGTTGGCCATAAGCAGAGGATCCCCTGTTTGTTTTCCCCAGACTATGGTTGCTCTCCAAGCCAAGGCACATGCTTCTTCCTGTAAGCAGGTGGGCTATGCAGTCAGCCCTCTGATCGCTGGGTGGAGGACGCAGGACATGGGTTCTAGTGGGCTGGGCATGGGATGTTGGATTTACTGTCCTCAGCTGTGGGCTCTAGTTGTTTTCCTCAGGTGATGCCTCACCCCAGAGAAGGTTATCTGGTTATTCCTCACCTCCGCTGCCCTGTGCCATGCACCCTGGGGAGGGCCCTGCTTGCCCAGTGTGGGTTTGCTCGCTTTCTTACTACTCCTTCACGAAGGCTCTTCTAGATCACATGGGGGGGGGCACTGTTTTGCTAGTGCAGGTCTGTTTCTCTTAGCTGTTCTTCATCTTGATATTTGTGAAGATCTTTGCACTACTTTTGAAAGTACGGTATGCCTATTTTATCTTCTCATGGTTAAGTTCCTGCTACAGTTTTCCTCAGCTGAGCTTTGGGTCCCATCACTCTGGTGATATTTGTGAAATCCTACTTCTGCCTTGTCTTCATTCTGTGATCAAGTTTTCTATATTCTATATACAGGAAAAATTTCCTTTCAGTACACTGAAAAATATATGCTGACTGTAAAATGGCTTATGTGGACATAATTATTTTATTTTCTTCCTTTAATTGATCAAATGATCTAAGTATTATCTTTTCAAAACATAGAAATTTTCCATCCAGAAAACCTAGTACAGTTTGAACAACAGCCAAAATTCTTTTCTAACAGCTAAATACTAGGCCTATTTGTGACAATTTTGGCAATTGGACACTTTAGAGATGTGTATCCCAAAATTATTTAGGATCTGAATTCAATTAGGATAAATTTTGAAAATCCAGTAAATGCAACCATCCAGACAGTCTCAATCTTCTCATGAATAAGACAAGCTCCTAAATTAGTTCACATGATTTTTCTTTCTGAGCAATTTCTCTTCTTGGAAACACTTAAGAGAAGGGCGGCTCTATCTCACTGGAGTCCAAACAGCCGGTGCTTGGCATTTCCGACTTCCCAGTGGTACTTTCAGCTCATTGGTAAATCTGGCAATTGGTTCTTGGCAATGTGTAAAACTCAACTCACCACTCTAAGGTCAGTAAGAGGGAGAATTATACATGGAGATAAACTTTTAATGATTACCTTTGTTTTTGTGAAATTTAAGTGTGGTCAAGATGTTCAGAGTCAAATTAAAAACTCCTCGGCGTTCACTGTGGTTTGTAAAAGCAGAGCCTTTGTGTTCTGAGTTAGGCAGTAATGAGTGCCACACAAGACACAGAAGCCCCTGGTAACCTGAGCAGGTTATTTTATTTCCCTTAATTTTTTCCTTTGTAAAATGAGAATAATTATATAACAGAGGCAATGTATGGAACTGTTGGAAAAATGGTACCAGAAAAACCCATGCACAGGTTCCATAAATATTCAATGAAGACAGTGATCACTTAAGATTTATTGTGAACTGCTTAACCCCCTTTCAGACAACGGACGGCCTACTGATCGAGCAACAACCACCTCCACTTGCTCAAAGCAACCTCGACGGGATATTATGATAGATAGATAGTGCCTCTCAAAGTTTGCTGTCAACCTGAAGTAGGATTTTTGAGAATATAAACAGACATTAGGATGAAACTCATATTTGTGGTGTCTGATAAAAAGATGAGGTTTATCTTATGGACATTCTTAAAACACAGCAGCATCTTGTCTGGGGTGTCTCCTGTATAGATCTTGGTTGCCCTGCACATGTTGGGCAGATACATATGTGCACGCACGTTACATGCACATGCATATGCACACCACATACCAAACACTCTCTTTCCCCCTGACTCTCTACCTCTGTCCCCTGATTCACCTTCCTAAAACCCAGCTCTGCCTATGAGAACCTGGCCCTGTACTTCCCCATTGCTGATCTCCATAGTAAATCATATCAGCTCTGGTCTTATCCAGAGAATCGTCTTCCCAGTGACCTAAACTGCTTACCCAGCCTGGTCTAAGGAGACAATGAACAATATAGTTTCCCTTCGCTTGCCTTTTTCAACCAAAGCTTCCTGCTGTCAGTGCTTTCGAGTCTCATTGCCACTGCTGAATTTGCAGGCTTTGAGATAGATTTTTCTTCATCATGAATCTTTCCCCATAGGCAGATTCTTTTTTCCTTCAGAATTCATGTTTTGCTTCTCATTTTTGTTTACATGATTTTCCTTCTTTCTCTCCCTTTCCACTCTGTGCTTCAGGGTTCCTTCCTCCCATTCCACAATCATCCCTTTCCTTGTCAAGAACACTTGCTCACCTTTGTGACTGATTCCCTGGTTCTTTCATCCTTTAGTCTTGGCTCTTCCTATCACTTTTAAGTGCATCTTCCAAGTCTACAAAAGATAAGGCATACTCTTCTTCCTCTTTGCAACAGCCTGCCACTTAGATGGGAAATGGAGCGGTCACTGGCATGGACTTTTCTTCAGGGAGCAGCTGCTTTGGGGCCTTACTCACTGTAGAATAGAGCTGTCCCAAACAATATCCTTGTCCTGGAGGGCGTTCCAAATTGTTATTTAGTTACTTCCCTGCCTTTGTGCATACGTGTGCAACTTCTCTCTCTCTCTCTCTCTCTCTCTCTCTCTCTCTCTCTCTCTCTGTCATGTACACACGTACATATTTACTCTTACAAATAAGATTTGGTGTAGCCTTTAATATGCAATTTGCCTTTAAGGAATTTAGTTGCAGTCCTTTTAGATATGCCCCCTCAACTGAGTCAGTTTTAATAAACCATAAATTAGTGGATGGGGCTTAAATATGCCAATCCAGATAAAGTACACAGGCGCATTGTAACGTGAGCCTTCTAAATAAGAACTTGCTGGAATAAATATGATGCCTTGGGGAGAACTTGGCAATATCAGCTAATTAAGGGGAAAAACACAGTGACACCACTTTTGGAAGGAATCTAAGATGCCATATAATTCCACTTTATTCTTGGGAAACCTTGATGACTGTGACATAGGTGATCCAGATAAAACATCAGCTTTGAGACCTGGAGTGAGGGAGAAACTGACTTGTTCCCAGTTCCACAGATATCAGTGGAAGGATCAAGACTTGATCCCGGTTCTTGGCAATTTGCAAGTCAGACATTTGGAAATTATTTTTTTTCCGAGAATTTTGCCTTAAAGTCAGTATGAACTTCTTTATTCCCCACCACCCCCTGCTTGATCCGACACGGTTAGTGCTGCTATTGATGACAGAATTTTGTTTTCCCCTCTGGCAACTTATTCTCATTAGGCTTACTGGATGAAAAGAAAATAACTTTATTTTGGAATTGACAAAAGTTTAATGACCTTTAAATTATTAAGTGGCTTGTCTCTTACTTATATGATGAGCAATCATTTATAAAAAGTGATAGAAATTTTTGTACAGCAGATATATAGCACAATTTTGTCTCATTGGCTCAATTTGTGTGCTTTTAAAGGTTTGGGATAAATTTGGGCAGATTACAGCAAGTTTTATGTTAGCTCATTAGGCTGCCTAACAGTTTATGAATCATACATATAAGATTCAAAAGCAGAGTTTAAAGCAAGAAGGGAACTCTTCACACGCAGTCCAAACCCTCATAAAGGCAGGAAGGTCGGGCAGGGTTATAGGAGGTCTCCTGACTCTACGCTTGCATTTTCTGTCACCTGGAAAAAGGACACTGAAGAATACATTAGATTTTTTCTGACACAATAAGACACTGGTAATTGTTTTTTTCAGAACTAAGCAATTCCCCTGGCCCCAGTTTTTCTTAAGACCAAGGACTAAAATTTGTGAACAGATTCACTGGGACAAGATATACAGGCTGTGGCCGGAGAACATAGGGTATTTCTTGTGTGAAGGTGAGTGGCTTAAGCAGAAATTGCACCCCTGATTTCATATTGAGAGTTAAATCTTCCAAAAATATGGGTTGTGTTGCCAAATATCTGTGAAATGCTTGACATCCATGAAAATGGGAGGAGAGATATACTACCGAAAAGGAAAAACACAGATACCATAGTGTTTAAATTTTAAATGCACTGGATCTGAAAAATCCACAGGCTTCGGCTGATTTTTCAAGTCCAAAAGATTTTTCAAGTCTATTTATTTATTTATTTATTTATTTTTTGCGGTACTGGGGATCGAACTCAGGACTCTGCGCTTGCTAGGCAAGCGCTTATTCCACTGAGCTATATCCCCAGCCCCCTCAAGTCTATTTATAAACATAAACAGAACCTTGTAAAATTGCCTTTGTTGTGGGTCAAAAATGCTCAAATATTGGCAATTTCTTATAGTTCAGCCTAATACTATACTGTGCAACAATCTTGGGAACCTAGAATGTGGATATGCATTTCAGGGACTATGGCTTGTGCTCTTATGCTGGGTTCCTTAACCATTAATTGGATTATTCTACACTGTAGTTAACCGCAGTGCATTCACACTGATTCTGAAAAAGTGGCAGTGAAGAGACGAGCCACACCGGGCTGCTGGTTGCAGTGTGCGACCCGAACCTGCCTGTCTTTCCCAGCCCGCCTCACAGCCGCAGTCCTCAGCCTTCTCACTGTCTCGCTGCCTGCGCAGGGCCCAGGCAGTCCCCGCGCAGAGCCTGTCTTTCAGCACCCTTCTCTTCTTGGCTCTCTCTGAGCTGCTCCTAGAAACGCTGCATTGTCTCCTGTCGTGCGTGCTCCAACGCTTCAGTGCTAACTGAGGGCTAACAGCGGAGGGATAGGCTACCAGCTGTTGTGGGTGCTTTGTGTAGAGCCCATCTGACCTTTTTATTACGGAAAGGTGTTAAGCCAGTTATTAAGGGAAGAGAAACTGAAAAGAAACCTCTTTTTTTTAAGTGGCAAAGCAAGCCTACTTACAAATCACCGACCTTTAATTATCTGGGAAGTGAGAACTTCCTCATTATGAATGATGGAAGAAAGTAAAGTTACAGGCTTATCGCCTAATGATAACCCTGCCTAGTCTCTATTACAGGTTTTCTGGATTAATGCACTGAGATGTTGATTTTGGGAGCTCAGACCAGACTTCAGTGGCCAAGGAGGCAGGTTACTCATAGCATAGTACAGAAAAGCTGATTCAAACCGTAGACCCTGCCGGAAAGGGCACCAAAACTTGGTTATTCATGTCTTGGCTTAATGCAGACACCCTAGGTGCTGTAACTCAGCACAGGAGCTGACACCTGTTTGAAAATGTCCAGCTTCTACTTCCAAGTGCTTTCTGTTTCCCCTGTGAAAGTTAAATTCCAAACTGGGATGTTTTAATTTTGTTTTTGGTCTCAGGGCTTGACCACAGGGCCTTTGTGTGAGCTGCGCTGCTAAACTGGGCTTCTTTCATCTCCTTTCCTTTCCTTTACTTGTTCAGTATATAGTAAAATTTTAGTTTGAAAATACCAGTTTTTGTTTTGTCAAAAAAATGAGGAAAACTTACTCAGACTTTTCAAAATGTATCTTACCCCTACCCTTTGAAACTTCATCAAAAGCATTTACTAAACTAAATAGGTTTTGCTTTAGGTTTGAAAGTGTCTTTTCTTCCACTTTGGTGCACTTCCACATTTCAAGATATAGTTTTATAAATTATTTTTTTGTCTTTTTGAGACCAGGTCTTATTATGCAGTTCAGCTGGCCTTGAGCTCACTTTGTAGCCCAGGCTGGTCTCAAACCCACAACAATCCTCCTGCTCAATCCTCCTGCTCCTTTCTCAGCCTCTGAGTACTGGGATTATAGGTGTGCAGCACCACGTCCAGCAGGTATTATAAATACTACGATTTCCAGGTCAAACACAGGTAAAAAGTCCTGGAAGTACACAATTTTGCAGACTAAAGATTTTTAGAAAAAAATTAGATAAACTGTGTATAAGCATCTCAATTTTGAGGTGTTTAAAACAGAAAGTATCAAAATGTATCACTAGCCCAAATTCTCATCTGACTCATATCTTTCCATGGTTACTGGCCTGAAGTTTGCCCCTCTATTAGTCTGTCAAGGACCCCCGTATTCTATTCAGGATTGATTTCTTGGTTTTGTATAATGTTTCTGAGGCAGCTGCTGTTTATTTGGTAAGCCTTACTAATCCCCTTCCATTAGAACAAAAAGAAATCACAGTATATCAAAGAAGTAAAAACAGACTGTGGCCAGATATTTTCACATGCTCACTGGCCTAGGAGTCTTGTACATTTTGTTTTCATGAGATATCTAAGTTACATGAATAGTACAGGGGGAAACTGGGGTGATTTCTCAAACATTGCTTTTGGTAGCTCCAAAACCCAAACCCAGGAGGAATGTATAAGTGTATGATCAGTTCATCACGTTTCCGGGGGGATAGGAAAGGAAACATTATTTAATCCACACTCACAGGCACCTTATTAGGGTGCTGCTAACCTGGGGTGTGTATGTTGTGCAACAGATTCTGTTAAGGTCTTTAACCTTTTTGATACTGTCATTCAAAGATATTTTGTATTATTTTTTATTTATCTGATTTGATTCCAATCCATGTTGCGGTATTGGCTGGGTTTTGGGGTTGAGTCAAATTTTCCGTACAACCCCAGATGCCTTTGCTCTCTCTCTGAGAACGTTCCTTAAATGAAGAATAGAGGCTGAGGAGGAGCTTGCATTAACCTGCCCGTCTCCTCCCCTCCCCCATTTAATAAAACTAATAACTAGAGCTTTCGGGTGGATACTGGAGATGTTAAAGGTGGATGTGAAAGCGCATGGCAGCCGCTTAATCACTCCGGAGCTTCCTAGTGGCTCACTCGCCTAATGCTGTTTAATTGATGGAGCAGACATGCTGAGTATTTGGAGATGAACTGATACATGCCTGGATTTATGTAGCCTAGAGGCTGAGTTTGAACTTGTTAGCTGGCAGAGAGCAGAGAGATCGATCTCCTTTAGCTGGGGCCGGGGCTGAACTGCTGTTGTGTGGTTCGTTCAGGGAGAAAAGTTAGTTACCGAAGGGCAGTTCAGTCCACAGCTGAACCACAACTTTTAGTCCTCTGATAGAGCAAAAGCAGAACCAATGTAATTATCCCGCTAAGTCAAACCACAGATTGTTTCAGACTCTAAGGTCACCGTGAAAGGTTACTGACAGCGAGCCCATGCATGTCTCTCTCTTGACATGTTTCCTGTCTCCCTAAACCTCCTGTTTGCCAATTCCCCCTTTTCCAAGTGTGTGATCTCTTTGGGGTTCCTGTCTTGCAGCCCCTTGAAGGCATGTGAATTTGGGGAGCTTACTGCTTCTCTACAAATGAGTGCAATCCCCCATAGTACCGCATTGAGCCGATTGGCTGATTGATCCTGGTATTTCAGTTTTTCGATGGAGGAAAGAATTAACAAGCAAAAGGAACTAAAAAAGCAAAAAGGAGGAAGGGGCACTGATATTTTCTGAGAAATTTCTATGAGTCAGACATTCTGCTTGGTATTTTAGGAACATCATTTCGTAAACATCTTTAAAAACATCAAGGTATTATAAGTTGAAATTATTAGGATAATTTTCTCTATTGTCAATCATGACTTAGCCAGTGGATTCAGCTTTATGCTTTTGACCTTCCTCTGGATGGCATCCTAAGGATGTCTCCTACTTGAGACAAAAGAATATTTAATAGCAAGCACAACTCTTTACACTGCTTTGAATACACATAGTAAACCAAATAGCTTAAAGAGGCACTGGATTATCGTGTTCAGGAGAAAGTCCTGAATTCAATTCAGAACTTTACATTAACTAGCTATGTGAACCATGTAATCTTTCTTTACTTATGTTTTCTCACTAGAGTGATGGTTATAAAAATAGTACATACCTCATAGTGTTGCTGTGAAAATTAAAATAGCACTTCACAGTGGTAGGCATTTTTATTATAATTATCCAGGTCAATGCATAAGCAGATACTCATTTTCAGAATACAAAGCTATACACAACGTTATAAAATCATACACAATGTGGGGTGAGAAAGACTATATATGGAAGGAACAAAAACACCACAGATTTTCCTTAGACAGTCTCAGGTTTCTCCTTTTCTGCTGCCACAGTTAGTTGGGTACCACTACCTCATACCTCATCAGATTCCAACTATAATAATGATTTCTGAACTTTATTCATGTGTCTTACTATCCCAAATGCATCTTTTTTCTGTCATTCGCCTTACCATAAAACCATATGTTTTCCTCCTGCCTTTCTGTTGAAGGGCACATTTCTTAGTCTAGAGATAAAAACTCTTGCGATCTGAATCCATTTTCCAATTGTAATTCTGTTTCCCATGATTTCTTGCATTACCGCTCTGTTTCACTTGGCTTGTAGCTTGCTATGCCGACTTCATTGCTCTCTCAGCCCTGCCATAAACATCTGATGCTCACGTTGTTCCCTGGACTGACATTTACTTTCTTTTCCTCTTCATTCTCCCAATTCTGTCCATCACACGATGCCCATATCTCTTGTGTTATTTCCTGATGGACTAAATGCTAATACAGTAAGTGTGCATAGGACTTGTGGGTAAGATGGGATAACCACCTCCTTGATTAGGCTGTTTTGCATACTGTACAACAGTCATGGGCGAGTCACGCTTGTGATTGTGCTATATTAGTTAAGATTCCTTAACAGACTGGCAGGACAGAGTTGAAGCAAGAGAAGTGCTTTCCTACTGGCTTTAAAGAAGCAAACTTCCCTGTTGTAGAGAGAGGGTGTGGCAGGAAGTGGAGAGTAACCTTTAGGATGTGGAATCAGCCCCTGGCTGATACTCTATAAAAAAGTAGGAATCTCAGTCTTACAAGAAACTGAGTTTTGCCATTAATCAGTGAGCTCAGAAGAGGATGCTGAGTCTCAGATGATATCACAGGCTCAGATAGTATCTTGATTTCAGGCTTAGGAAACTGAGCAGAAGACCCTGCTTAAAAATATCAAACTCCTGATCTATTAAAGCTACAAGATAATAAATTGAATTGGCTTAAGCAAAAAGAAAAAAACATAATTTGTGGTACTTTTGGTATATAGAGACACAAAACTAATACTGTGGGTAATAAATCCATCTAGTTCTGGGCTTTTTTTCATTGAGAGGCTTTTAATTACTGAGTGAATCTCATTATTTGCTGTTGCTCTAGTTAAATTTTCTGTTTCTTCATGAATCACTCTCACTAGGTCATATGCAAGAAAATGAAGTGTAAAATCAGAAAGCTTTACTAGTGAGGTCCACCAAACATTTAAAGAAAAATTAATACTAAATTCTTCCCGAAATCCTCCAAAAAACTAAAGAATGCAGAACACTTGCTCATTTGGAAGCCAGCATTGTGCTGATGTCAAAGCAACACAAAAACAATGAAAGAAAACTATGGTTCAGCATCTCCACTGAACATAGATGTGCAAGAAAGTGTTAGCAACTTGAATTCAATAGTACACTGAAAAGCTTATACATCACAACCAAGTGGGATTTATCCCTGGGATGCAAGGATAGTTCAACATATGCAAGTCAATTAATGTGATACACGATATTAACAGATTTAAGAGCAAAGGTCATATTATCATCAGATTTAAGAATAAAGGTCCTATGATCATATCTATATACATTTTATGCATTTGGAAAAATTCAGCAAACTCCTATGATACAAGTGCTCAATAAACTAGATACAGAGGAAATTTACCTCAGCATAATGAAGGTCACATATGAAAAGTCCATGGCTTAACATCACACTCAATAAGGAAAAGCTGGAAGCTTTTTCTTAAGATTAGAAAAATGCCTACTCTTTCAACGCCTATTCGATATATTACTGGTAATCCTAGTCAAAGCAACTAGGTCAGAAAATAAATAAAAAGCATCTGAAGAAGAAACAAAGAAATAAAATTATCTGTTTGTAGATGACAAACATATATAGTAAATGGTCCATAAAACTGTTAGAACTATTGACTATAGTAAGATTGCAAGACACAAACTTAGCACACAAAAATTACTGTCATTCTATCTACAATAATAAATAATATAAAAAGCAAATTAAGAAAATAATCTCATTTATAGCATAGAGAAAGCTAAATTATTTAACATTAAACAACCACATAGGTGACAAATTTGTACACTGAAGTTACAAATCATTGATGAAATAAATTTTAAAAGAAACAAATAAATGGAAAGGCATACTTTGTTCATGGGTTAGAACACTTACTATTGTTAAAATGTCCGTAACACCATGAAAGACCCTAACTAGCTAAAGAAATCTTGAGAAAGGAGAACAAATCAAGAAGAATCACATTTCTTGATTTCAAAATATATCACAAAGCTGTAGTAATTAAAACAATATATTATGAGCATAAAAAGACATTTAGGCCAATGGAACAGAATACAATATTGGAACTCAGATATAAATACACATATATAAAATCAACTCATTTTTATCAATAGTGCCTATATCATACAGTGGGTAAAGGACAGTCTCCAACAATGTTGTTGGTAAAATTGGATGCTCACCAAAAACAATGAAACTCTTCTTCTGTCTTACACCAATACACAAAATCAAGTCAGAGTCAAATCAAATCAAATCAAAATATTTAAATGTAAGCCCTGGAGCTGTACATAACACCTACAATAAAATAGAGGGAAGGTCTTATAGCACTGAGATTAGCAAAGATTTCTTAGATGTCACACCAAAAGCACAAGCAGCAAAAGCAAAAATAGACAAGTGGAATTATAGCGAACTAAAAACTTCTATCATACACAACAAAGGATGCAATCAACAGAGTATAAAGATAACCTACATACAAAAAAGGGGTAAATATTTGCAAATTAATGATTAATATCCAACTATAGAAGTAAATTCTACAGTTCAGTAGCAAAACAAGCAAACAAATGAAAATGGGCAAAGGACTTTATCAAGCCATTGGGAAAGTTCAGGTTCAAAGAGAGAATTTGAGAATTAGCGCGCTGAGCCGCTTAGTGGGTCCTGGGGGGGACAGAACTCAGTGCTAGCAAGAGCTGTGGGGAGCGACTGACAAGTCCTTCACCTTGGACTGACAACAGTGGACCGACAACAGTGGACTGCCAGGAGTGAAAACCCACTGAGACAGTAGGTGCAGGCTTTTAGGAAGAAGTACTGTTGAACTACAATTAAATGCAATAAAATTCTACATGCTTTTTAGTCTACAGTTTGGTGAGTTTTGGCAAAGGTATATACTTGAGTTACAATTATCCCAATAGGTATACCCTTGAGTTACAATTATCCCAATCAAGACATAAAACATTTCCATCATCCTGAGAAGTGTTCTTGTGTCTCTGCTGTTGATAATTCCTCACTCTTTTCCCAACCGCTTAACTGTGATCTTTTTCAGTCACTATAGCTTTCTCTGTTTTACAATTTCCCATATTTGGAATCATATGCTATGTACTGCTTTGAAATGGTTTTTTTTGCCATCGTAATATTTTTCAGGCTTTCTTACATCCTTGCTTGTATCAGCAGTTTTTCACTTTTTATTGCTGAGTATCATTCTATCACATGCACCACACATGCATCATTTAAAGGAATTTTAGCAAGTTGATTTTTTTAGTTTTTCTAATTTATATATACACAATCATTCAAGCAAAGATAATTAAAGAAGATATATAAATAATTTTAATTATTGAGATTTGATTAATAACCTGGATGTGGTATATTTTAGGGATTATTCCATGTCTGCTTGTTACCAGTACATGCACTGCCTGCTCTTGGATGGTCTGTTATAATCATGTCAATAATATCTTCACAGTGTTGCTCAAATTTTCAATATCCCTACTGATTTCCCACTGGCATGTTCTATCAGTTGCTCACATGGGAGAGTTGATCTTTCCAACCATAATTACTGTTTTGTCTGTATCAGTTAGGTCAGTATGTTAAAGCTCTGAAATCAGTCACACACATATTAGGATTGTTACGCATTTGTTGTGATTTGACCCATGTACTATAATAAAAGGTTCTCCTTTGCCCTGGCATTATTATTTCTTATCTAATTTATTTGATATAACCACAATAGCTTTCTTATAAAATTTTTATGGCATATCATTTACCATCTGTATTATTTACACTTCTCTAGAGGAACAGGATTGACATAAAATATATGTATAATTATATAAATGATTTATTAGGCACGCTTACAGGATCAGAGTGGAAGAGTCTTCTACAGGAGCAGAAGTACTAGAAGCCAAAATGGTCATCACCTGCAGGTGAGCCAGGGGACCCAGTAACTGTCAAAGGCTAAAGTCCTAAACACTCACTGCAGTCACTGGTGGAATGCTGCATTGAAAGGATGAAGAGTCTGCACTAGAAAATTGGAAGCAAATGTCCAAAGGGAATCTTGAAGACCAGAACTCTTTTCCCCAACAGAAACACTTCTTTCCTTTTTATTCAGGCCAAGCTACAAGCCTACTGGTTGGTGCCACCCACATCGGGGGTGAATCTCCCACCTCAGCTTGCTGCCTGGTATGTCAATCATGCACAGACACACCCAGAATTTACTAATCTGCTAAGCAATTCTTGCTCATGTCAAGTTGACATATGATGATGATCAGCTACCCTTTTACCTTAAGTCTACATTTGTCTTTATATTTCAAGTGACTATCTTATAGCTCCTTTGGGGACTGTTTGTTTGATTTAAAAATCAATACTTTTAAATTGATATTTTTAGTTCACTTACATTTAACATAACTAACATCATGGTTACTTTAAATCCATCATCTTGTCACCTCTCAATGTCTATTTTTACTGTTTGCTCTTTTTTTCTCCCATTTTTGATACTGTTTTCTGTACCTTTTTAGTGGTTGCTCTGGATTCAAAATATGTAATTTGTGCTCTTGGAAGGCTGAGGCAGGAGTACTGCCATGAATTCAAGGCCAATCTAGGCTACACAGAGAGTTCAAAGTAAGTGTGAGCTACAAGCAAAACTCTGTCTCAAAACAAACAAACAGACAAAGTATACTATTAAATCAAACACAATCTTCTGTCAAGTATATAACACCTCATAAGTAATCTAGAAACTTTCAAAGCATATGCTTCCATTCCCCTTATGTTTTGTACTATTGTCGTAATGCATTGTATTTCAGTGTGCTATTATCCTGTAATCCACAGTTGCTATGGATATGATTTGAGTGTGGACCCTGAAGTTTCTTGTGCTGGAAACATGGTCCCTTGTGGGCAAATGTTGTAGACTGCAGGACTTGAGGAGATGGGACTTTATCCAAGGTAATTAGGACACTAGGTTGCTGCATTTGGAAGGATTTAGTGTAGTTCTTGGGTGACTCAGTTAGTTTCTGAAGGTGTAAGTTGTTGTAAAAAAAAAACAAACCTGGTTCCTACCTCTCCTCAGCTTCCTGTCTACTACATGGTGTCTTCTGCACATCCTCCTACTATTTAATGCTCTCTGCCATGAGGCCCTCAGTAGGGGCTGACAGATGAGATGCCCAATCTTGGACTTTCAGCCTTTAATATTGCAGGTTGAATAAACCTTTTCTCTTTGTAAAGTATCTAGCCTCAAATATTTTGTTGTTGTATCAACAGGAAACAAAGGCAATTGTTAGTATTTAATGTCATATTCTGACATTAATTTTTAAGAAATCAAAACTAAGAAAATAAATGTTTTATACTTTCCACGTATTTTTTGACCCTTTTTTCCTTGTATGTAAATCTGTTTTCATATGATTTTATTTTCCTTTAGCCTAGACATCTTACCTAGGAGGAGGGTCTACTGGGGACATCTTACTCCAACTTTGCTGAAAGACATGTATTTTTGATTTATTTTTAAGCATTGTTCTGGGTGGGCCTACTATGGTCATTATAGTAGCATTGGTTCAGCTCTACTATAACTTGTGACTTTTCTGAATGCTCCACTAAGCTCTCCAAACATCTGTGCTGTCCTTCTGCTCTAACTGATCAGAATAGCGATACCTGGTATATGCATTAGGAGGTGTTAACCCTGTACCTTCTCCGTAGTTTTTCTGTCTGGCATCATGGAAATTGGGCTACAGGATCATAATGTAATGCATATTAATGAATAAAGGACCCAAGTGGACCCCTGGTGTTCTCTCTTCTCTCTCTTCTTATTTTCTTCCTAAACTTCCTTTACCCCCAATTTCCACTTGGCACATCCTCCTCACATTTAGGTTTCTGTCTTTATGTGTGTGTGTGTGTGTGTGTGTGTGTGTGTGTGTGTGTGTGTGTGGTACTGGGCATCGAACTCAGCACCTTGTGCTTGCCAGGCAGGCGCTTATGCCACTGAGCTATATCCCCAGCCCCAGATTTCTGTCTTCTCAGCTCAGTATGATATTGTCTTGTGCTGCAGGCTGGGAAGTGCCTCAAGGCAGAAATCCAGCTTGATGTGAGGTTGTTCATTACTCATTTCTTCCGCTGGAGATCACAGTCTCTTTCTGCCTGTTTTCCCAAGGTCTGAACACCACTGTCTTGTGTATTTTGTCCTATTTTTTAACTGTTTATGCTGCAACATAAGTCTGGTATTACTTTATCCCATTATGTAACACATACGTGTCTTACCAAGGTTCTTAGAGTAACTGATATTTCTTTATTAATGTTCTATCAGCGCAATAATTTTCATGGGTTTGAACAAACTTTTTTTCTGGAATAGAGATGATCAAGTCCAGCAGACTGAGTTATGAGTGAGTGTGGTGAGTTATCATAGTCCTTAATTGTGATAGAACAATGGATACACAGTAATACCTAAGTTCACAAATTTTTCTGTTCATGAACAGTTAGGTTTACACATAGAAGCCTTCTGCAAAATTTTGGTTCTGTTCACGGACTGTGCATTGAGTGACAAACACAAACGGAGCAGGCCATCTTCCCCAGAACTGTGGAACGAACTGAGCTCAGGAACCTAGGTACCATTGTATTTCCGGAGCCCTTCAAGTTGAAAGCACAATGTGTAGTATCTGTAGTAATAAGGAAAACAAGAGGAAATGTAGTGACATTACTACATCAGTAAGTGCACCTGAGGCTCTAAGAGATGGGTTGTTTTGTTCTGCCAAAGAAAATGCATGTGTGACAACAACTGCAATTTGAGCCATCACCTACCACTTTTTTGAATGTAGGAACATGAACTGTTGTTTTACAGAATCTATCTGTTTTATGCACAAGTTTGAGAGGTTATCTGATTAAGAAAGTGGTACTATGCACCATCTCTGCTAAATCAGTCAAGTCTATATGGATGTTACTATTCTCTATGGTCCTCCAGAAATGGAATCTTGATTTTGGTTTAGTATTTGATAAGTGTAGGAGATTATGGGGCTGTCCATTTGGTCTAACTTCCTATAATCAGTCTTATTGCATGCACTGGAATACCAGTATGGGAGTTCAGCCATTTGTTGAACATGTATGTTCCAACTCTGTGCTGAAATTTGGAAAATAAATATGTGATAGTTTTGTGGTCCCATTGGCTTTCTTAGAGACAGTCCTTGGTCAAAACGACATTGATTACCTGACGACCTCCATTAACCCTTTTTCTGACTGGTTCTGAGCCAAAGTGACTTTTTTTTTTCAAAGTGACTTTTGATCTCAGGATGCAGTATCAGTTCAGAGCCAGTACCCAAAAATTTTCCCCAAATCCTGGTTATTTGACCTTCCTCAGTACATAATCATTGTGATAAATAGCTATACACTATTTGGAGAACAAGAAGTACAATATAAATTTTTAGCATTACAAGAAGCTGAATGATGGTTCTTTTCTAGAAGCATACTATATCTCAAAGCTACCATTTTCGCCGACATGTTCATACCTACACTGATATTTCTACATTCCTCATTCAAACTAAGCTTCTTTTTCCAGGTGGTAGACATTGGTAAAATTCAATTATATGAATCTGACCTCTACAACTTATACCAATATTTCTTCTCATAGTCCTTCAGACTGTATAATACAAGCTTTCTACTTTCTTTTCAACTATGAAATGGACTTTTCTTACATCATACTCATCTGTGGGCAGCGTAGAGAAGGAAACTTTTCCCTCTACTGTTTTATACCCTGAAACTGGGTCTCTGCCAATTATACTCCCAAAAAGAGTAACAGGACAAATGGCTTATTTTGTAAAATGGAAATTGCCTTAGTTACCCTCTTGCTATTATAACACAATATCAGATTCCCACAAGTTAAAGGAGGAAAGATTTATTTCAACTCACAATGTGTAAAAGTTTCAGTCTATACTCTGTTGGCTCTAAGGCAGGGTGGCATGGCAGAGGAGAAACAGCGTGTGGCATGGCAGACAGGCCGGCAGCAGTGAGCCGCCCTTTCCCTTTTATCCCACCTGGTGTACAAGCCTGTTAAGGTGGACCATCCCATTATTCATAGCCAGAACCATGCCAAACCAATAAATAGACTAGTCTAGTTTAGTCCATATTCACACACCCTAGATCCAACCACCTCAGAAAACCCGCACCTATGAGTGCGTGAGACCTTGGGGAAGCATCTAGACGTAGGCCTTAACTGAAACCCTCATAGGAGAGAAGGAATTGGAGACCCAGGGAAGCATTAGACTCAGGGGTTTACCAAAGGGCAGTGAGTTGTGGCAAAGTAACTTGACAAAGGAATTTAGAAGAGTGAATTTCTAGGGAAAGTAAATTACAGGAAGAACACAGGGTTACTTAGTAAGGTTTATGGTGCTAACACAGTTGGTGCTTTATTCATTAATAAGTCATCCTCTTTCTAATGTGATAAGACATCTCTACAAATGGAATTTTGTTATCTTTAGAAAGAAAATTTTGTGCCTTGCCTTCAGACTGAAAAGTACAAGAGCTGAGAGCTTCTCCTTCATCTGCTATTTCTTAGCCGACTTCAGCTCAGAAGAATGCATAGGTCACAGTCACACCTTCAGAGGTGACACACTCTGGTCTTGCGAGTGACATCTGTCCTTCTCTTCTACCTAATCCATAAAGGCTGATGGGAAATGCAGATCAATCAGGAAGACATAAAGTATCATCTGTATCACAACTTTTTATTAGAACATTTATTAGGCTTTATTTTGATTTTGACTAGAGCAAGGGATCATTTTTCATCCTAATTCCATGTTGTTGAATGCAGAGTATGAATGTATGAGTGCAAATGTAAAGTGGTATTATTATTAGTAACAAGCCTGAGCTTAATTTTAAAGTCATGTTGATTAGCCTGGACTGTTAGTGACTACGGGCCACTTAGCTGAAGAGGTTTTTCTAGGGAATTAACCAAATCAGAAACCCTAGGAATGAACATCTTGATACACAGAAACCAACTATGTGAAGAAGGAGTTGCCAGAGCTATTAAAGCAAGTAGCCGGGCACCTCCAGGTTTTAGAGAACAGAACCCAGAGTCAACACTAAGGGTTTTAATGATTCCATGTTTGAAGTCTGCAGTTCTGTGAATGATTCACCTCAAGCATGTTTAAATTTATTAACTCCTTTGCTTCTGACAGTTTATTTTTGAAATGTCTTCCTTAAGACCCAGCTGGGGAGTGTGGTAAGTAAGCACACAGCACAGTCAGAGCGAAGCGAGCAAAGGGAAATGTAAGCAGTGTCTTCGCTGGCCGTGTCTGTTCTGCCTCATCCTATGACTTTTCTCCGTGAGTGGATCAGTCCCAGTTATGGAAAGGAACTCCAAAGTCACTCCTGCCAGGAAAGAGAGGGGCAGCCAGTAGCAGAGCAGAGCCAGGCCTGGTGTGCCTTGATGACTACCCAGGGTCTACCAGTTGCAAAAAGATTATGTTCCATTTCTTCACTTATTTTGGTCCCAGGCACAAGAATAAGCCATTAGCAGGAAAGGGAGTTCTGCCCCTTTTTATTTTATTCGAATCTCTCCATTTTAATTCTTTTGTTTCTCAGAGGTTTAATTCTTAAACTTTCATGAGAGTAGGAAATATGTGTGACTTAATCACCATTTATGCCCACAACCTTGTTTATAGAAATAAAATTTAATATATTACTCAGTTTAAAATTTAAAGTGAAATACATGTACATGTATTTTGTAAAGACAAGCAATGCAAAGAATATAAAATGCCAGATATTTTATCTTTGCTTCTTTAATTTCTTTCTCATTCCCATGCCCTCCAAACCCACCAATTCTTGTTTTCATTTGTTCAGATCAATCCCTTTATATTTATTAATTTACTAGTGTCACATGATAGCTTTGACTCAACATTACAAAAGATGAGAAATTTATCTCATGTATACTGACTCCCAACTCTTCCTTTTGCATTCCAATTTTTAGAATTCTGTTGCTATTTGTGGACATGCAGTGCTGGCTAAGTGAGGAAGTGCAAGCGTGGGTGTCCATTCCAGCTCCTTCTAAGCCCTGCAAGCCGGCCTTCCATTCACCAAAAGAGTTCCTCGTTGCTGAGCTTTTTGAGGTTTTTGTCGTTGTTGCTAAGTTCCCCCAACTAGCGCAGGGATCTCTCAGCTAACCGTAAAGCCTTGTTTTTCTCAGGAGCATCAGAGGTTTAACAGGACTCAGAGTCACAGATGAAGGAGGAAATGCTGGTGTGAGAACTATAAGTCATCAAGACTCGCTCTCCCCATCCTCTAGGATGTCTTGCAGCTCCTTAGTGAGCTGCTGACTTGGGCCGGGCAAACTGGGAAAGTAGTGCAGCTTATGCTTGGTAACTGGGTCGGTCACTGTTTTGGTTATGTCCACGTTGGGAGGCTCTCGCGCTGGCTGCTGTCAAATGTATCAAAACAGAACATCTCCAGGAAAAAAATTTCAAAGGGCCTAAAATTAATGTGTTATTTCAGTTTTTTCCTAAGCCAGCAGAAGACTATCCCTCTGACTAACGTCTGATAATGCAGCCTCCGAGGCCGCCCTTTAGCATGCTGACTTGGGGCTGCTGCCCATTTTCCTCTTTCCTCTTTTCATCTTTGTCTCTCTGATGCAATCAGCGTGCTGGCCTCAGGCTCACCTCACTTTTGTTTTATTTTTTAAGGGGGAAGAACCCTTTTGGTTTTACAACAGATTCTCTAAATCTGAGAGTTTGAAAACTTTGATTTAAATCTTGCTTTTGAGTGGGTCACAGAAAAGAAAATTGTCATCATTTATCTATCTGGAACCCTGCTTGAGTCTCAGCTGCGGTGTTCTAGGAAAAATATTCAACTCAACATTACAACTCAGAATTGAAAAGCCTTATTTGAGTCCTGAATGTGCCATTTAATTGCTGTGTGGTGGGTAAACCATTTCAACTCTTTGAGCCAAGTTATCTCAACTAAAAATGAAGATGGTTACACAGTACTAATGCATGGCTGTTGCGTGGGTGTGTAATACGTGTCGATAGCCATATCTCATCTCAAATTTAACACATCTCAAATCAAGTTTTGAACTTGTTTCTCAATCCCACTGTACCTGCAAGTCCTCCAGTCATGCTTGACGCTCTCCGTTCTCCTGCTCCAGGCCCAGTATACAAAACCCATTTGGCTCCAACCTGAAGAAAACATTCTGTCTTACACACTGCCTCGTTTCCACCACTGCGACTCCTGTTCAATGTGAGCAAGGTTCAGAGGCCAGATGTCTTGCTGATCACTTAGTATCTGCACCTTACTTGCTGGTAAACATTTCAAATAACACCTGTGTGTTTCTAAAAATAAAATCCATATGAGTGAGATTCCTTTCTTCATCTTTGAGTACATTTCCCATACTCTCAGATTGTCCATTTCCCGTAAGCCAGGCCTGCTTTTGGCATTTCCTCAATTAAGCTAAGTGCGTTCCTGCCTCAGATCCTCTGCTTTGCTGCCAGTAATGGCCCAGCACCAGATACCATCTGACCGGCTTCATCCTCTTCTGCAGCCTCCTGCTCGTGCATCGCCTCACAAAGGCACTTTCTGTGGGATTTAAAACCGAATCTCTTCTCCGTCCCCTACTGTGTTCTCTGCTCCTGTCCTCAACTGTTACTTCCCCCTCCGTCCACTGTCTCCTTCTGACATGCTATAAACTTCCCCTGCGTGTTATTCTATTGTCTATTCCACCAGCTAGAATACAAGATCCCTGAGAGCAGGAATTTGTTTTGTTTCCTGCTTTACCCTCTACTACTCACAACAGGGTCTGACACATAGTGAGCCCTCAATAAACACTTGTTGGATGAATCAACTAACTACTCTGAGCTCTTCCCCACTTGAATTACATGAAAAATAATGCATCCCAGATAAACTGTGAAGATTTAATAATTGCAAAAGCATCTTGTAAGCTATAAAGCCCTGAATAAAAGTTAGCTGTTATCAAAATTTTTGTAGGTCCCAGCACCATATTCTAACACTACTGTGTACAGTAGCCTCCACGTTTGAAAGGACCTCTACATAGCCTGCCCTGGCATGCCAGTTGCCATTGCTCTCCCTGGCTCAGGATGGTCCTTGTGTTCCTAATCCCGAATGGACCGGAGAGACTTCTCAAGTTGCTGGACAAGGGAAGTAGATCAACAGCCACATAAGCACATAGCACGTTCTCACGAGCCCTTTGGTGTGTCTCTGGTGGTCACAGATGTGGGCAAACAGTCATCTGCATTCTGGTATTTGTGTCAATAACCCAGTAAAGGGGCACACACAACCAAAGAGGAGAGAACTGACACCTGCTTTACACCCTGTGTCCAGGAAGCAGGGTAGTGATAGGTTCAGCATATAACAATCTCTACCTAATTGCCAAGGAATGTTTTTAAAAGTAAATATTCGTTTCAAGAGGCCTTTTGCAGACATGACTGAGAGTCACGGTAAGGACAAGGAAAAGCATGTAATGAACTTTGGGAAAGAAAGAGTGGAAGTCTGCTGAATCTCTATTCTGCTGCCTTCTGTGATCAATTCTCATTTTGTAACAATTGTAACATACACACACACACACACACACACACACACACACACACACACTTACACTCACACTCACACACGAGTAGCACTGTCTGTTTGGAGTCTAGATTGTAGGCCTTGCCCTGAAGTTAAACCTACGTAAGGTTTGGGAAGACCTGTAGCCCAACCCAGTAAGGGCACTATCTCTCCTGACACCCCCCACACTGTACCACCACAGTGCACACTTGGTCGTTCAAAACAGACGAGCTAGACACTCAGCCTTCCACCACTTAAAAGATAAATGAGTGATTCTACAAGGATAGGAGTCTTTAGGTTCAAAAGGGATGATACATCATTTTAAAGTAGTGGAAAATAATTTTGGAAAGTAGATCTCAGTTTCCATGTCATAAAAATATTTCTTTCTAGTATTTTATCCTGACAGCTGAAGCAAATATAATATGAGAATACTACCTGTGGGTTATTTTTTTCCTTTTGGTTTCTAATGCTGAATTTATAATCTCTTCTAACATTATGTGACCACACTGTTTAAAATTCCTGTATCACTTTGACTTGTTGCCATATTTCCTTCTGAGTAGCAAAGGAAGCTACAGACCTCAGATGGCTTTTACATTGTTGGCATGGTAAGTGCACTGAACATATGGAATATCAGATGCTTCGTCTCAAGGCTTCTCTTGACATTGCTTTTGTTAATGATTCTTCCATTTGGGAATATTTCTTTTCAGTACCAAAAGCATATCTAAGGGGTGAAGGAGAGTGGTGAAAATTGGCACTGCATAGACGCCAGCAAGTCTCCCAGTTGGTCGTGATCACCACATCATTCCAAAAGGGTTGACTGGGGGTAGGGGGGAGAAATAAAAACAAAATTTGGCAGACCCAAGCTTAGAGGAAAAACAATACTTTCACCGAATTTAGCCTCTGCTCTCTGTCATAGAACATTATAATAAGTACAAGAGAATTGCATTCAATTTTGGTCAAGTATTATTCTTGGAATATGCATTAGTCAGAATTGGCCTCATTAGAAGGGCACTTTTTGAACAGCAATGCAGTGGTTCATGAAGCATGTGCTCTCCTGAGAGGGTGTGATGCAAGTTTAACGAGCTTATTTCATGTCTGATACCATTTGCATTTCAAATCGGGACTCAAACCAGTACATATACTGCAAACTGAAATGCCAAGAGGTGGAGCAAAACACATTCATGTATGAACATGCAATAATGTGACCAGAATTGCCACTGCCCATTAACTAGAAACATAGACCCAAGTATCCACATGATGGCCCAGGCCACTGGGCTTTCCAGTCCATCTTCTCTTAAATTACATTTTCCATTGAATCTACACATGCACTAAAATTCACATACTAGCCTACACTGAGGCACGTGTTTTCATTTTGCTTCCCTATTTATCATCTTTATTTTGAAAACAAGAGTTGTGGTTTGGGTTTACCACGGGGCTGAATTTTACACTTGGAAAGGCTCAGATTCATTTTCCCAGAGGCTCTAAAATCATTTTCAGCTATATTATCTGATTTGTGATCATCCTATTAGTATAAAGCAGATTCAGCATATTCAGAGCACATGACCAAATATATCCCACTGATAAGGAAAATGAAGATATAAGAAAGTAGCTCGCCAAAGCCAACAGTCAGATTTTAGGGGCATCTTAGCTCAAAACTGAGCTAAGCAGTAGAGTCAGAGAAAGAGACATAGAGAAAAATTTTGCCTACTTCTCACCAGAAGTAGAAGACTGGATAAATTAAACCTGTCATATATCTTGTCCACTGATAATTTAGAAATTTGGTAACCAAGAGCAGAGGACCCAATGATATCCTTGCAGAGATATCCAAGTTATTTACCCAAAAGCAGTATTCTGGAGAAGACTCTGGAGCTCTCAGGTAAAATCAAAGTCATATCCAGCTGATTGGGGCTTCCCACTTAGAATATTATTGTTGCTCTTTATTTCTACAATAGAGACAAACTGTTTATATCTTCAAGACTGATACTGATTCCAACTCTAACACAGAGGTACCTTTTTTTTGGTGAAAGTTTCCAGGAAAAAGAGATTGACCTAACTGAACACATTTGAGTTTTATCCAGGTTTAAGGAGTGTATATAAACTTCTTAGAGTTCACTGGATGTCTCTGAGGTAGCAGAGAGCTGGGTGCCTTGTTAGTTACTGCTGTCTTCCAATCAGTGTTTCTCATAGGGTTCTACCACTCGGGCTTAAGCCAGGAAGTGCCCAGGTGTGTCAAACTCAGTATGAACATTAAAATCTAAGAGCTTTTTAGACCTCACATGTTCAAGCTTTATTTTATTTTGGCAACTAGGTTTTAGGCAGGTTCCAGGTCATCTGGCCCCTATTTTCCATCAGCTAACTTCAGACTTTTTAATTCTCAGTTACTTTCTCTGCTTAACCACCCCTCCTGCCTTGATGCTCTGCTATGTTATGCCATATAAGGCCTTGAAATGTGCTCACCTTCCTTGGTGGAAATCCCTTGGGGGCGGGGGGGGGGAGCTGCCAGAGAATTAGAAATGTGGTCTAAAGTTGCTAGGCTGGAGTTGGTTACATCCAGGTTAGGAAGTATCAGGTATAAAGCAAGAAGAAAATGATCTCACAGCACTTATCAAACCATCTTCTTATACAACTTTTTCTTGTTTAGCTTTTAAATTCATTTCTTAGTTTTTTTGGGGGAAAAATGCTGCAGTTATGTTGTTCACACAGCCAAAAATCTGCACTTAATTGGGCACATAAAAAAATAGCAGACAGGAAGTCTATTTCCTCACAGAGATATTGTGGTTTATGGACTCTGCTTTCATACTGCAGAGCCAGTGCCTTGCTTTATTTTTAATACACTCCTGCGATTAAGATGTCCCTGGCAACCACAAAGCTGTCTAAGTGCCCACCAGAGGCAGCATCAGCCTAGGTAGAGGTTCTTGATCACAGAATATTAGTTTGTTCTGGGTTCGATTGGGCATCAATCTTAAATTCTTAAATTTTTCTGGATGCTAGAGAGATCTAGGATTTAGAATTTGTGTGTGCTCTAAAACATATATACATATTCTCTATACATATTCTCTGGATAGCCAGCCTGCAGCCCGCAGGAGAGCCACGTAGCCCCGCCAGCCGGCAGAGCAGAGAGAGCACTTAAGTGGCCTGCCCCATTGTGCACACACCGCCCTGGCCCTCCGGGGGCCCAGGCTTCCTGAGAGCGCTCAAATTACAAAGGAGAGGAAGCACTTCTCCGCGGATTTCCGGTTGTCTCTCTATCTCATTAGCTCTATTTTACTCCTTCCTCCTCGTATTTACATCTCCCGTACTTGAGGCATAATAATTAAATTGCCAAGAGTACAAATACAGATTTCTGGAGTGTTGGCTACCTTTTTACAGATGTAGAAAGTGAGATAAAAGGTAGTTCAAGGTGGGGATATAGATCAGTGGCATAAGCGCCTGCCTAGCAAGCGCAGGGTCCTGAGTTCAATCCCCAGTACCACCAAAAAAAAAAAAAAAAAAAAAAAAAACAAAACAGAAAAGGTAGTTCAATGCTCCCACTCCCCGCCAAAGACATGGAGCCCCACTAGCTCCACGGGACTAAAGCCCAGCTCTCCCTTTGTGTGGGTGCGAAAACAAAAATGAAATTGCTGTTCTCTTGTCCTGAAGCGTGAGCCATACGGATGGGCACATTTGATTCTAGTCCCTTTCTATTTGCCTGTTTGGGGCATGGTGCCTCCTAACTTAGAAAAATTACATCAGACCCCAGTTTTTTCCCGGGGCATGTGAGAAACTGCCACTAGTTTTTAGCAAACTAGTATCATATAAAGGTAGTGTGGGCCTAATCTCACAAAGTTAAGTGAGAGCTTTTTAATAATTATTTTGCCTTCTAATTCAGGCTAAACTGTAGGTGATATCTTTCCCTAACACCTCAGCCATTATCAAATGAAAACTCATTGGTTAGCACAGGTATTACTAGCTTCAGACTGAACTTCTCTAATGCTCTGGTCAACTCAGTCCCCTGAGAGGACTTGCATAGTGCTAATGTTTTTGCATAGCCCCTTCCTTCTTTGGGACTAATTTTGGTGCCTTGCCCAGCAAAGAAGATAAAACTTGAGTCTTTCTTCAGTCACTCCCTAGTCCAGACTCTTGTGTTGGGAGCTTAATCAAGGGTAATCAGAGAGCTCAGCCTCAGTCCCAGTTTCTCTAACTTGTCTCTGACTCTTTGGCACATTCTTCAAAGGAGCAAACTTAACAGGAAACAAAACACTGGTGGTTGTAGCTTGATTTGGAAGTGATGCCCATCTTTGCTCATTATATAGGAAAATCATGTGTGGGGCTGAATCCTCTGCCAGCTGATGTGAGGATTCTGGGACAGGGAGTGGGGTGGGTGTTTTCATTTCTGCAGCAGTGACTGTTCTGGGTTTTCTTGGTTGTGGCTTGGTACCAACCACTGCACACAGAAAGGAACAAACCACTCTAATTCTTATCATTTATTGTCAGGTTTTTACCGTGTACCAAGGCTGATTCTTGAGTCTTCATTTTATTACCTTATACTCTGAATCACTGTATGGTGTAGTTTTTATTGTCTTTATTTTCTAGATTAAGGGAGTAGTAAAGTCCAAATCTCTTAACAGAAAGAGATAGGAATGTGTAGCAGTTAAGGGTATGAACTAAACAACTAGGCTGTCTGATTTTGAATGTCAGATCCCATCACTTGCATGTTGCACAAACTTAGGCAAGTACTTACATTTTCTATACCTCAGTTTATGCATCTGTAAAATGAGGATCCAATATCCTATGACTACTATAGCTTTGACCAGTCAGTAAATTTAAAGTGGGTAGTGCAGTGCGTGGCATATAGTTCTAAATTCACTGATGTTGTTAGTAGTCATAACAGTAGCAGTCGCGGAGGACAGTTGAATGAGACTTTTGTCATATCCAGGTTTAGCTAAAGCTATAACTTGGGCACTGTTATGGACAATAAGTACTTCCAGTTTCAAAGAAGTTCAGCTGGACTGACTGAAATGTAGCTCAGGGCTCCTGCTTCTACTACTTACCAACGATATTTAGAGAAAAAAGACTAAAAATTGAAGAATCTTTTGATCCAGAGAATTCATGGAACGACTGCACTTTCACTCCCAGGACAAGTAAGAAGCTGCAGACACCGTGAAGTCCTTAGAAGAGAGCAGAACCTCTTCCTCATCTGGAGCCCCCTAGGCAAGACACCCGCACACAACTGCAGAGCAGAGCGAAGCTCTAACCCAGCACGTCTGGGCCCTGATACTCACAGGCCACCATGCTTGCCTTTTCCCTGGCGGATGCTGAAGGAGCAACCCCTGATGGCAGAGTGGGGAAGGAGCCTAAATGGCAGAGCTGTGTGCGTGCATGTCTGTGGCCCTCGTGCACAGTTGTGTGTGTGTCCGTTCATATACATTTATAAAAGTTATAGAATTAAAGGACCTGAGGGACATGCAAGTAATTGTTCCAAACTTGTGAATATTAATGAAGAAAGTAGACTAGAAAAGTAAAGCTGCCGTTTTAAAATCTCTAAGGATTAAGTGATAATGTCTTTTTATTCCAAGGACCTAATTCCTGCCTCATCACAGTTATTTCCCGAGCCCTGCAGCTCAGGGTGCTGGGCAGAGCCGGAGAAGACAGGTTTCCGGATAAGAAACCGCACCAGAACCCTTTCCTAGAGTTCTGGCTGGCCTGCACCTAGGCAGCCTCAAATGAGGGCTTCTTTCATTTGGAGGCTTAGAGACCAGAAAAAGACTTTGCTGAAGACTTGGGATGGGACAGTGATTGTTATTGGCAAGCTCGGATGGTGACAACACACACTTGTGGACCCAAGGACAGCTTGGAGCCCCGTGGCCCTAAAACCAGGGGCTGAGTGACTGTGGCTAGGAAACAGCAGCACCTACCAGCACTCAATCACCCACCAGCACTCAATTGGAACAGCAAGTTAAGATTTAACATCATTGTCAATATGGAGCAGGAAAGGGGAAGAAAGTCCCCACCAAAAAGCGTCCTTCCTATGCGAACCCGAGTGACAGTGAGGCCATTATGAAGACCAGAACCTTTCTCTCAAACTCTGTGTCAAGGCCAGAGCCCCGGCTGTCATCGTCCACACATGGAATTGAGCAGAAACAAGTGGGTTGGAAGGCGTTCTTCTAGTTGTGAGGGGATTGTACTACCACAGGAGCCAGAATACTGGGCTGCTGAAGCCTGTGACAAATCAAGCCAACTCTGGGATCCCTGAATTTAAATTATCAAAAGGCAGAGTCTGGAATTTGTGGTGACCCCGGCGTCTGCTGTAGATGTAACCAGGGAGGACAATGGATGAAAGAACTCCTCCTAGAGCACCAAAGTCACAGCTACCAGACCGGCTGAGCAAAGGACTTGCACCACCAGGGTTTGGAGGTTTTCACAGTTCTTTTCCAATAGGACTTGATAAATCTTGTAAGTTGATGATAGCTGTGTGTTTCTCATTTTCCCTTTTCAGTACAAGTTTTTATGTTTGATCACCCATCTCCTACTCCTTCACTTTACATTGGATATTCCAGTGGATGTTGCTTGGCTGTCAGTTTGTAGCCCAACATATTCTGTACATCCACAGCACAATATGATGTAGAAGGCTGGTCTCACCCAGAGAACCCTCAGACTTCACCCGCGTACAGGAGCTGGATGGGGCAGTGGGACTGAATTCTTAGGGAAGCAAATATGGACCTGCTTGATGGATGATTGATGGATGATGGATGATGGATGATAAATAATGGAAAACTTCACAAAGAGACACAACTTGGCCAAGAACTTGGCTTTTGTTCAGGGTCTGTTTTGTACTCTTTCTTTATTTTAGGCACAATGACACTCGGAATGAACATATTTTCCAGGGTCCTTCACAGACAGAGCGGCTATGTAAAGTTCCACCTAATGGGTTGTGCCCTGAAGTAGAGAAAATAATTTTATGTTCACGTCTTGCTTCATGGAAGGAGATGCTTCTTCCGCCTTCCTCCAAACTTTAGCTCGGAATTTAGCCATAAGGAGTTATCCTAGACTGTGCAGCACAGAATATCCTAGTAGCAGCTGATCTATAAGACCTGAGGACCTGAGTCCCTGGCCAGCTCTGTGGAGTCTTGGGCT
Organism: Dinomys branickii; assembly: GCA_004027595.1. NCBI lineage: Eukaryota > Metazoa > Chordata > Mammalia > Rodentia > Dinomyidae > Dinomys > Dinomys branickii. The sequence continues at coordinate 155,468 of PVLD010001740.1, read as the reverse complement.
AACCACCTCAGAGAAGTTATGTGAGAAAGACCTTCCAGCCTCCTCTCTGCAGACACTAATTTCAGTCTCTGTCTACACAGCCAAATCTTTATCTTTTCATATAATTTTTAATGTATGCTGTCAGGGAGTTTACAGTTCAAATCCTTCTTTCAACTCCTAAACATTGAGAGTGTCTCTATATACATTTTCACTAAGCAATGTAGAGCTAAATTATAAATTGTGTGAGCTCAGGGACTTCGCTGGCTTGTTTGTTGCTATGCTGCTGGTACTTGCTAGGCACTAGTCTCTATGGCTTTGTTTCGTGCTAGTAACGGAGCCATTAGTTAACCATTCAGACATGTTTATCAAGCACCCAGTATGTGTATAAGATTCTGTACTCAGAAATATAGAGGTCAGAACTCACAGGGGTTGTAAGGTACCATTCATGAGGCAGCATTCCAAGTATTTTACATACACAACGTCTATGCGTTTAGTCTTGACCATAAATGTAGAAGGCAGGTCCCATCACTGTGCTGTGAAGTTAAGTGACAGTAATAAAGGAAGTACCCAGGACTAGAACCCTAGTTTTCCCCAAATTCTCTCCCCTCACCATAATACTCTACTATCTTTCTAAAGAGTACTGAGCATCATTCTTCCCCATGAGAAGTTAACCTCAAAAGAGCCTAGGCTCTCCCATGCATGTTGTGGGTTGGTCACATTTGAAAATTATGAAGCCCATTTCAGACAAACTGCATTATGAATTTGGCTAAAACATCAATTATTCTGTCAGATACTAATAGAATTGCCAGAAAAACTCATTTTAATGCAATGGAATTGATTTTCTAATACACAGAGTTTTTTTTTTCCCTTTTTTTGTTCATCTTTTTTTTTTAATGAGGGTCTTCCTATGTAGTACAGGCTTGCCTTGAATTCACTGCACAGCCTAGGTTACCCTAGAATGCAGGGCAATCCTCCTGCCTCGGTCTACCATGTGCTGGGATTGCAGGTGTGTGCTCAATGCAACCATTAAAATAATCATACTCATATACCCTGAAAATGAGCTACAAATCACAGTTTCAATATAATTTCTGGAAATGTTGGTTAGATTCAGACTAATTTCACCTGTGGCAGTTTGATTTCCTGAACATTAACAGAATAATAGTTTTGACAAAGATAGAAGAACACTTTTTCCCTGTATTATCTACTGTTTATAAAAACTAAATAAAGGAGTAATTGTTTTATCTGAACAAGGCTGTCCAAAGTGAGATTAAAAGGTGTTAAAAATACTTGACTTTTTAAATTAATTGAGTATATTGGTGTATTTTAGATATATGTAATGGTCACATTCATCATAGGGAATTTGTACCTGTACATGATGTACCTTGGTTCGTCCTTTTCTCCCATCTCCCTCCCCTCCCTCAACCCCTCTTCCCTTCCTTATTTACAAAAGCTTTGTTTCCATTTTTTTCTTTCTTTTTAAATTTTTTTCCTTTTCCTTCCTTCTTTCCTCCCTCCCACATCCCTATTTCCCCTTCCCATTTGAACATTTTCTTCCTATTTCATAATGCCTATTAAACATTTTGGTCCTTATTTACACTTTTGGTTTCTCACACCAAAGAAACAATGTGAATACTACTTAGCCATAAAGAAGGATAAACTTGAGACATTTCTAGGAAAATGGGTGCACCTTGACTTGTTTTAATAAACTAAAAATTATTTATTAAAAAGACAAGTATAGTTATTCAAAGTGAAGGTCTCACATGAAAGATGTAGCTGCTATATTGAAAACAGCTTATTAACTGGATGGAATAAGAAGGAAAAACATGACACACTGCTTCCATTCAAAATACTTATCAACTGGACACGCTCTGTGGTGTGAAGATGTCCACAGTGGCTGACTTCAGGTCACTGAGATGAAAGTACTAAACATCCAGTCAGGAGGTAATGGGTCCAGGCTGCCTTGCAGAGTCCTTATAAGTAGGTCCTGTGTACCGTGGGTTCATTGTCCAACAACCACAAGCCAGATGCAGAGATGATTCACTGTTTGTCCAGTGCCTTTGGTTGTGCTAGACATTTTAATAGGAACTGGTAGCAGAATGTGGAAAGGACTAATGAGAAAGGGCCTCTTGTCCAGGCTTAGAAAAGAAGCTCCTGTACAGAGGACTGTGGGAGAAGAGTAAAACAGTCTTTGCCACGGGGACTTTCAGACAAGATGGGCACACACAAAACGATGCAAGGGGCCTTTTGGGGTGTGCATTAATTAGCAGTATCATTAACTGCACACTTTTGGTGCTCAGTGACATGCATTATTGTCCAATACGAATATGTATTGCAAACTTTTCACCCTGCCTAAGAATTCCAAACATATTTCAGAACACATTTTTCAGTTTTAGATTTTAAGCACCAGTTTTAATTAGCCTCACTCCAAAAGTGGGAAAACTGATTAGAAGAAATTTTTAGCTTATGGTGTAATCTAAATCCATCTAGGGCTTGGGAATTAATCCTGGCACGTTAATTATTTACTTTGCTTTCCATGTGAGAACCAAGGTGATTACTGAGAGACTCGGAGGAACTACACTTGTGATCAGCAAAATAGTTTTTGGATATTTTGGATATTTGGAAAATATTCAAATATACTATTTTCAACATTATATTTGAATTTATGTCTAGAAGTAAATACTGCATGTAGATTAGCATCTTATAGCTGTTCCTATCTATAAGGTTCCTGAGGCTTTATCCAATCTTTTGCTGCAATTTTAAAATTTCCCTACTCTAATTTTACAGTTTCCCTTCTGACTCCGTGGAAAAGTATACCAAGAGACAACACCAGCAACGACAATAACAGCTCCTTTATAAAAGCAAAACTCAGAAGCTCTGTCCTTAACTTTTCAGTTAGTCTATATCTCAGTGGAATCATGGATTCAATAACCACACCTTTTGAAAACTATAAGATCCGTAATTTAAAAGGATGGGAATCATGGGCCCTTGCATGGATGGAGACCACTACAAAACAGGCCTGACCAGGATTTAAATTAACCAGTTGGCTTTTTGTGTTTGCTTGTGAGCCTGTCCAAGGCCTAGGCTCCTTATTGGGAGATGAGCAGTGGACTCATAGTAAGTGATCCTCCGTGAGTCCCTAATCCTTACTAAGGCCTGTAACAGCAGATGAAGCCGGAAAGCTTCAAAGAATAAGCCAAGATCACAGCCTAGGACACCTGGATTCAATCTCAACTAGATAAAGACTGTAGCCTCAGGCATCTCACTCTTGGATGGATTAATTTAATTCCTTACTTGGAGAAGTCCTTGAGTGGTTCTGTCTTTCTTGAGTATTCCCCTCCCTTTGTTTTATAACCAAATAAATATGGGCCACTGAGAAGGTCTTGGTCTTAGCTCTGAGAGAATCTCAAATTCTGTGAGAGGGCTTTGATCGTCTTGTCGGCGCTGAAATCTTCCATTTGCCTCTTTTTATTTAGCATCTGCCATACACTCATTTGGGAGATTGTGGATCTGATTAGCCCACAATAACTAAGGGATATTATTAGCCTAATATAGTAGTCCATCCAATAATTTGGAAATGCCATAATTTTCCAAGTGTCTTAGTCACATTTTCGTTGCTGGGACAAAATACCCAATACCTACAATTTAAAGGAGGAAAGGTTTATCTTGGCTTACGGTTTTTAGGGGATTTAGTGTGGAATAGGTTGGTGCCCAGGCAGGTAGAGCATAATGGAAAGAACTGGAGGAGGAAATCTGCTCACATCATGGTGACCACGAAGCAGAGACAGAAAGGAGGAGCACAGGAGGGAGATAAATACTTGCAGGTCACGCCCCCACTGATCTGCCTCATTTTTGCAGACTCCACCCATTAACAACATACTTAGCTCTGATCTTTTCAGTGAATGAATCATTGCTGGGTAGTGTCCCACATATTCCAGTCATTTTCCAAAAGCCCAACTTCTGAACGTGTAAAGCTTTCGGGATACATTTTAGATCTAAATCGTAATAGAAAGACTCACAGAGGAACCTAGGGAAAAAGATTAGAAGGTACTGATCAGCTGCCTCTCTCCATCTAAAGATTTTTCTCCAGCGAGAAATGTTAAGCTTGGTGATTTATGGTACAGATTGACACCAAGAAAGCAACACTAACCCTGCATTGTTCTACTACTAGGGGCCTGATTGGTTAATTTTCTCTCCATGTTGAGACAAAAATATCTGACACCCAAAATTAAGGAAGGAATTGTTTATTTAGCTCTCAGTTTGTGGAGGTTTCAGTCCATAATCAAATGGCTCTGAGGTAAGGTGGCAGGGCACAGGGGCAACAGTTTAGGTCTGCAGAAGACAGCACAAGCAGCAAGAGCAAAAGGGAGTAAGCAAGCCTCTTTTTCTCCCTTATGTTGTACGCCAGCTATCTGCCTATGCTATCTCCATGCCTTCCTCTTCCACAAGCTCAGACTGTTCACAAAGGGAGCACCTGACCCCCTGCTGAGTCACTTGGTTAAGGGTCTAAGCTTCCCAGTTCTCAAGTTGACACAATGTATCAACCATTACAGGGCCTTTACTTTTTATAGCTCTTTTGGTAGGTAAGTGAGCAAGTTCCTTTTCTTCTCAGTTCACTAGAGACAATATTGAACTTTTCCTAAAAATACTTGCATATTATTCTTTCTCTTACAACAGAAAATCTTACAGAAAATGGAAAACTTATGAAAATGTGAGTTTAGGGCTGGAAATTATACCTGTGGTATTTGCATTGGCCTTCACACCTGAGGATTTCATGGTTGCAGTTCACCACCTACCAACTCCAAGCCTGTTCTGAGTTTTGTTTGCCCTCAGTGTGGGGCATCAGAAGCACTGACCAATCCACTGACCTGATTGTGGATGAGGCCAATGCCCCAGGAAAGTCAGCATCTCCAGGGAGAAATGACAGACAGGGCCAGCAAAAATGACCCCAAGAAAAGCCAATGGCTACTGCAAACTACTAAAGTAGCATAAAATTTTACTGTGAAAGTGACTCCTTCATGGCAAGCTAGAGTTGGAGAAGAACTCCAGGGCAGTACCCGCCATATTGCTAGACAGTATTTAATCTGGAGCCATTTGGGGACTATAGCAAACTCTCTTCAGAGTGTCCAGTGTTATCCTTACATAGTGACTGGGAAAGAGATAGCATAGGATAAGCCACAAAGAAGATATGATCTAGACACTGCCCCTTCTGAGAAGTTTAAGCTCAGGTTGGGAAGGACACAGTCCCTTTAACCCCCTACTCTCTGCTGAAAAAGTAGGCCTGGTAAATGTGGCTTTCAGAGGAATCTCGGTCTAAAAGTGCTGGCATGAAATCTAACTATCTGATTGCTCCCCCATCCCACTGCCTACATCCAGCAGAGACCAGTTGGGTGATTGCTTTCCGCATCTACAAACATGAACAAGGAAATGTCTTAGCTAAGACAATTGCCACTGCCTGGAGTGTAAGGATAGAGGGAATTTTGGAATGGTGGTGGTGAGGATATTACTAAACAGACCATAAAATTAGGTGGAGAACATTAGAACTTGATGGATCCCAAGACTACAGATTAATTGGAATTTGTGAAAAGTGAGAAGATAGCACAAATGGCATGAAAAACTTATTTACAGGAATAATTGCAGAAAACTTTCAAACATGTGGAAACATATATGTAGGTGATGTATATAGACCCTCATATAGCCACAATTGTAAAAGAACATCCCCACAACACATCACAGTCAAAACCGCAGAAATCCAACACAAGGACTAAATCTTAGAAGCTTCTGGGGAAAAGAAATGAATCGCTTATAAAGGTAAACCCATTAGAATTATACTAGACATTTCATCACAAACCTTAGAGGCCAGAGGAGCTTGGAGAGAGGTGCTTCAAGCCCTAGAAGAAAACAAGTTTCAAGCTAACCAATATATCCTGCAAAACTATCTTTCATATTGAGGCTTTTATAGGTAAATGGATGCAACTAAAGACCATACTCATAAGTGAAATAAATCAGACTCACATATGTAAGCATCACATTGTCTCCCTGGTATAAGAACATGAAAGAGTAAATACAACCCAAAATGTGCAATAGATAATAAGAAAAGGAAAGAAACTGCTCAAAGGAAGGAGCAATTGTGATGAGGGAAAGAAGAAAAAGTACTAAGGCAAATTATATATATAGATGGGTAGATAGATAGATAAATGACATAACTGTACTGTTGGCGTCTGGTGATTTATTGTGAACAGTTAATGTTTAAAATTTTTTTCTTACTATTTTGGCCAATTTTGCATGCTTATATCTGGTAATCTGATCAATATATGTGATGACAACAATTTGCAGTATAACAACCAATGGTGAATTTCCACAATCCTGCTTAGTATGTATTGTCTCTAATGTTCTTTTAAATTAATATTTTCTTATTCTCTTTAATTATTTGATCAATCTTCTATTCTTACATCTGGTAATCTGAGCAACTTCATTGAAGATAGTAATATGTAATATAACAACTACTGTCAATCCTATCATTTGGTTTGAAACCCTATATCATTTCTGTTGTCCTTATTTTGTGTTGTTTGTATTCTGCTTTTGTTCTTTTTATTTTCATACTATTTTCTTTAAAATAAAAAAATTCAAAATTAGTTGTAAATTTTTTTAAAAAGAGAAAAAAATTCTACCAGTAAATGTTTTCTTATAAAAAGGTATTTCCATGACAAAGAGTACCTTAAGAAATTTATGACCATCAAACTAGCACTCCAAAAAACATTCTCAAGATTATCCTAGAAAAAGACAATGAAGCTAACAATGCCCAAAGGTCTGATAGAATGAATGTATCAGGAAAGATAAGAAGCTCAGTAGAAAAGAAATAAGCAATGGGAAATTTATGCAATGAAAGGAATAACACCTTTCAGGAATAACTCTCAATGTGGGTAGTCTCAATTCTCCAATCAAAAGACACAGATTGGCAGAATGGATCAATAAATTAAATCCAACAGTATGCTATATAAAAGAAATACATTTAACTCAAATTTATAGACCAAAAATCAAAGGATAGAAAACAATATTCCATGCCATGGGAAACTAAGACAAAGCAGAAATAGCTATCCTATTTTCAGAAGAAATGAAATTCAAGCTAAAAATGGTCAGAAGATCAGAAAGAACTCAACAGGAAGGGATAACATTATAAACATATATGAACCAAATACAAGCACACTCAATGTCAGTAAATACTACTGAACATAGAAGATTAGATACACATCAATACAATTATAGTGGGGAACATCTATACTACACTCCTATAAATAGAAGAACAACAAATGTCAGAACTGAACCAAATCTTTGAACAAATGGACTTCATAGCTATCTAGAATATTCCACCAAATAATAACAGAATATATATTCTTCTTAAGAGCACATGGAACTTTCTCCAAAATAGAACATACATTAGCCAATAGACTGTTAAGATAAATATTATAGAATCAAAATTATGTTATCAGATCACAGCACAATGAAACTATGAATCAATGGCAAAACAAACCACATAAATTATGCAAGTGCATGAAAATTAAACAATATATTTATTTTTATTTTAAAGAGAAAAGAACAAAGACAAAATAAAACAAAGACAAAGCTAAAACAACACAAAAACTATAAAAACTGATAATTTCAAAACAAGATGGTAGGAAATCAACAATTTATATTACTTATTGTTATCTTCAAAGTAGTTGCTCAGATTACCAGATATAGGCATGTGAGATTGATGAAAGAATTAAACATTAACTGTTCCTTTCAATAAACCAACAGAAATTACTAGTACAATTTTCTTAGCTATTGTGTGTGTGTGTATACACACACACACACACACACACACATGAGAATTAATGTCAGAGGTCAGAGTTAGTTCTTCAAAATAACAGACAAGTTCTTAATATGTCTAACTAAAAAAAAAAGAAAGAAAAGACCTAAACCGATGTAATTAGAAATGGAAACATTGAAATCCAAATGAACACTGCCCAAATCCATAAGATTATTAACTACCTTGCAAAGCTGTATGCCAATAAATAGCAGAATTCAGAGGAAATGGATAGATTCCCATAAATTAACAAAACTGAACCAAGAAGATTTAAAAACCCTCAATAATGCAATATTAGGCAATGAAACTGAAGCAGTAGTAAAATACCTACCAACTAAGAAATATCCAGGTCCAGATGGATTTCCTGCTGAATTCAGGACATTTTTAGTGCCAATACTCCTCAAGCTTTTTAATGAAGCTAAAAGGGAAGGAATACTCCCAAAGTCATTCCTAGAAACTACCATTAACCTGATTCCAAAACCAGACAAAGATCCAACCCAGAAATAACTATAGATCAATCTCTTTAATGAATATAGGAGAAAAATTTTAAGATACTTGCAAATAAATAGAAAAAATCATAAAAAAGATCATACATCATGACTACAAAGGCTTCATCTTGGGATGCAAGGATGACTCAATATATCCAAATCAATAAGTGTATTTCATCACATAAGCAAAAATAAGGCCAAAAATAACATGATCATCTCAATAGACACAGAAAATGCCTTTGATTAAATTAAAAATCCTTTCATATAAAAACACTACGAAAACTAGAACAACCTTATATCAATCTGATTAAAGCCATTTATGACAAACCTACTGCCAACATCATATTAAATGATGAAAAACTGAGAATCTTCCTTCTATTTTTTTTTAATTTTATTTTAAACACAAAAGAATGGAGACATACGAACCAGAAAAGCCATAAACAATACAGAAAATATAAAGTTCTACAGAATATAGTAGGAAATTAGCATTGGATGTTGTATTACATAATGTTATCTTCACATTAGTTAACAGAAAAACATTAAAGGAAATACCAAATTATAGAGAAGATAGTAGGGAATTTGCACTGGATGCTGTATAATATAAAGGTATCTTCACTTCTGTTAATACAAAAATGATTGAGGAAATACAGAATTATAGAGAACATAGAAGGGAATTAGCTCTGGATGCTGTCCTACATAATGTTACCTTCACCTTTGTTACTCAGTTACACAGATGATGGCCCCTTTGATCATTCAGTTTTTCTCCTCCCTCATCTCCGTTGCCCTACCACTCAGTCATCTTCCCTGTGATAATAACTATACTCCTGGGTTTATCTATATCCTTGGACTCTCGCCTTGGGAAGAGATACAGCTGCCTCAGACTATACTATAACATACATGGGTTTATACAAACTGCCATGGTTAGAGGTGGGAAAACACATACGCTCACAGCAGACCGCCTGGCTCCACCCTGTCATTGTGCTATGGGTGGGGGCAGGTCCAGTCCATGAGGTGCCCTGAGCAGGGCCCTCAGCGGAGCAGCCACCGGGCCCACTGCAGATCAGCCGCGGGGCCCACTGCGGAGCAGCAGCGGAGCAGCCACGGGGCCCACAGCAGAGCAGCTGCGGGGCCCACTGCAGAGCAGCATCGGGGCCCACTGCGGGGCAGCTGCGGGGCCCACAGCAGATCATCCACGGGGCCCACAGCGGATCATCTGCGGGGGCCACAGCGGAGCAGCCGCGGGGCCCTAAGTGGAGCAGCCGTGGGGCACGCGCCCCCATTGGGGCGCCCTCTGTGACTCTTTTGGCTCTGTCCTGTTGCCTTGATGCCAGAGGCCCTTTCTTCTCCTCCCACCTCCTCCTGATCTCCAGCATTACCGTTCCCCACCCCTTGCAGCTGGGCAATGGGTCTCCGAAGCTGAAGCTGTGAATGCGGACAGGAGGGCGTGGGCCAAGGGTGTGCTTGGAGCGGTGACCTCCTCCCTCTCCATCTTGTCTCCCTCTGACTGCGCCATGGCAGATCTCCGATCCCCTCCTCCACAGGAGGTTTTGCTTAGTCTTTCCGAGGGTTTCAGTTCCCATTTCAGATCCTTCTTGAGTTCAGGATATCCACCTCTTTCCTTTCTGTCCTTCACATGTTGCTATATTCCTATGTCTGAGTGGCATTCCTCCGGGAGGTTCTCTCTTTGCTGCCTACCCGGTTGCCATGGGTTCATACAAGGTTCATATATGCAAGCAGTATGGAGACACTCTTGTTGCTTGTATTAGTGGTTTGGGGTGAGTCCTGAATCCTGTGGACTCGTCCCATTGCTGTCAGGAACAGGTGGTGATTGCGCAGGCCACCGAGGCTCAAGGTGCTCACAGAGGGCGTTCAGGGTGGGAGCTGAAGCCCAGTAACTCAGTTCATGCTTTCTGCTTGATGTTGGAGTGAGAAGGGCGTGGGGCCGTGTGATCCACCTCCATCTGCAGCTCTCTCTTGCTGTTGTGCTCCAGTTCCCGTTTGTTCCTTGGCTGGATCCCTGGGAGTTGCTGTGCCTCTGATGTCACTGCGGATGCACCCCACCGCTCCCCACTGACAGCCCACTGACAGCCGCTCACACAGTGGAGAGGCAGGAGGCCACAGCCTCGAGGCAGGAATAGAGCTGGGTGTGGTGGGATGTGTACTGGCTGCTCTGGCTCCACCTTGCCTCCAGGTGCTGATTAGGAAGGTTGCTGCAGGGTGGGGACTCCGCTTCAGTGGCTGTTGCAACCTCTCATCCTCACACTGGATTTGACAACAGTTCCCAACCACCATTGCCTCTTTTCCTGGCTGTGCCCTCTCCTCTCCAGACCTGGACCAGCTCTTGGAACTCCGCTCTCCCCTGGCCGAGTTGGGAGGCTTCCGTGAGCGTGGGTCTCTGAAGCTGAAGCTGCAATTACTGGAACGAGGGCTTGGGCCAAGAGTGTGTTTGAAGCAGTGGCTTCCTCTTTCTCCATCTCTTCTCCCTCCGACTGTGCCACGGAGGCCCTCCGATCCTTTCCTCCAGGAGAGGTTTTGCTTGGTCTTTCCTAGGGCTTCAGTTCCCATTTCAGATCCTTTTTGGGTTCAGGGTACACACCTCTCTCCTTTCTGTCTTCATATTGCTATATTCCATTGTCTGGGTGGTAATCCTCTGGGAGGTTCTCTCTCTGCTGCCTACCCAGTCGCCATCTTCCCGGAAGTCTGAGAATCTTCCTTCTAAAATCAGGAATAAGACAAGGATGTCTACTATCACCACTCCTGTTCAGCACATTACCTAAAACATTAGCAAGAGCAATCAGGCAAATGAAAGAAAGGATTATGTATAGAGAAAAATAAGTCAAATTATCATTTCTTGCAAGTGATATGATCCTCTACTTAGTAGACTCAAAAAAGTTCACCAAAAGACTTAGAAGTAACAACCGAATTCAGTAATATAATGATACATGGAGTCAACACACAAAAATTCATAGTATTCTTGTACACTGAGAATGAACCCATTTAGAAAGACATTAGGAAAAATGCTATTCACAATAGCATCAAGAAAATTAAATACTTGGGAATTAGCTAAACATATGAAAGATCTCTGCAACAAAAAAGAGATCAACGAGATTATCAGGAAATGTAATAATATTCCTACTCCTGGTTAGGGATGCCCAACATAGTCAAAATGGCCATACTTCCAAAATTAATATACAGACTGAATCCAAGCCCAATCAAAATTCCAACAGCTTTCCTCAGAAAAGTGAATTAAATAATCCTAAAATTCATACAGAATCAAAATGGCAAATTGATCCTCGCTGAAAAGAGCACAGTGGGAAGCATCACAATCCTGAACTTGCACGTAAATTACAAAGCTACTGGAATAAAAGCAGCATGGCACTGGCACAAAACACACTGAACAGAAAAGTGGATGCAGAAACAATCCCAACCGTGTTTACCTACTTGCTCTTCAACAAAGGCAGCAAAAGTGTGCAGTGCAGGAAAGATAAGCTTTTTAATAATGGTTTTGTGAAAATGGGTTATGCACATGCAGAAAATTGAATCTAGAACCATTTCTCTCACAATATACTAAACTAAAATCAAAATGGATCAAAGAACTAAATCTCAGAAGAGAAACACTGAAACTTGCTGGAAGACAATATAGGTGAGACTCTTGAAGTCAGATGTAGGCAAGGACTATCTGAACAAAATCACTGAAATCTGGAAGATTATTACCAACTACTTCACAAACCTGTACTCTAATAAGTGGAGAATTCATAAGAAATGGATAGATTGAATGAAGATTTTAAAAACCCAGATAATCCAATAACAGGCAATGAAATTGAAACACACACACACACACACACACACACACACACACACACACACATACACACTTAAGAAAAGCCCAGGTCTAGTTGGGTTCACCACTGAATTCTACTAGAACTTCAGGGAAGATCTAATGCTGATAGTCTTCAAAATGTTTAATGAAACTGAAAGGAGAGGAATATTCCAGAAGTCATTCCTCGAAGCTACTATTTTCCTGATTCCAAAATTAGACAAGGATGCAACCAAAGAAGAAAACTATAGGCCAATCACTTTAATGAACAAAGATGCAAAAACTCTCAATAAGAATGCAAAATGATCATACACTGAGACCAACTAGGTTCCACCCCAGGGATGGCTCAATTTATGCAAATCAGTAAGTATAATTCATCATATAAACAGAAGGAAGGAAAAAATACCACATGACCATATCAACAGATGCAGAAGGCCTTTGACAAAATCCAACATCCATTCATGATAAACAATAAAAACCCGGAAGAAAATAGGTATAGAAGGTCCTTATCTCAATCTGATAAAACCCATCTATGATAAATCAATTGCCAAAATCATACTAAGTGAGGAAAAACTGAAAGCTTTCCTTCTAAAACCAAGAAGACTAAATTTTCCACTATCATCACTCCTTTTAAACATAGATCTGTAATAGTGGGTAGAACAATCAGGCAAGAGAAAGAAATAAAAGTGATATGTAGAGGAAATGAAGATGTCAAATTATTATTAGTTGCAGTTGACATGAACATCTACATAGAAGCCTGAAAACATTCCACCAAAAACTCCTAGAATTAATAACCAAATTCAGTAAGGTAACAAGATACAAAAGCAACACAGAAAACTCAATACTGGTGAAACTGAAAGTGTAAATAAGGAACAAAGTGTACAAAAGATATTGCCAAATAAGAAGAAAGTATTCAAACAGGAAGAAGAACTGAGGGAGAGGTGAAAGGAAAAGTGAAAAAGAGAATAGAAAGACATTAATGGAAACAAAGCTGTTATAAATAAGGAGGGGTTGAGGAGAGGGGAGGGGAATAGGAAAAATGAGGAATCTGGATATATTATGTAACGGTACAAGTACCATATGATGAACGTGATCATTATGTATTTTTATTTTTTTACTTTTTTAAGGGGAATAAAAAATATTTAAAACATTGGAAATGCTAAAAAATTTCAAAAACCAAAATGATATAAATTCAACAATGGTTGTTATACTGCATATTGTCTTCAAAGTAGTTGTCCAGATTACCAGATACAAGCATGCAAAATTGGTTACAAAATTTAAGTGTTAACTGTTCCTTTCTATTAATCAATAAAAATTAGTGGTACAATATCTTAGCCATCTTGTGTATATATATATAAATTATTTTTGCCTTCTTTCTTTTCTCATTTCCCTCATCATAGTTGTCTTTTTCCTTTTGAGTAGTTTGTTTCCATTACACAATATCTGCTGCACCTTTCAGATTTAATTTACTCTTTCAGGTTCTTATACTAGGGAGACAATATAATGTTTACACACACAGGTCTGATTTATTTTACTTAGAAGTATGGTCTCTACTTGAATCCATTTAACTATAAAAGTCTTGAGTTTATCTTTATTTATAGTTGAGTAATACTCTATGGTATAAAAATACAACATATTTTTTATCCATTCCTCAGTTGATAGGCATTTGGGTTGTTTTCAAAATTTAGCTACTACAAATTGTGCTGCTGTAAACATGGGTGTAGATACATCAATCCAGTATGATGATTTCAGTTCTTCTGGAAAAATATCCAGAAGGGAAATAGTTGGGTTGAATGGGACCAATAACTCTAGTTTTTTGAGGAATCTCCAGACTGATTTTAGCAGTGGTTGTACCAGTCTACACTCCCACCAACAGTGGAAAATTGATCCTGCCCTCCCCCCCCCCCCCGCAGCGCCTCCAGCATTTGTTATTTGTTGATTTCTTCATGATAGTCATTCCTTCTGGGGTGAGATGGAATCTCAGTGTTGTTTTAATTCACATTTCTTGAATGACTAATGATGTTGAACATGTTTTTGTATGTTTATTTGTCATTGGTATTTCTTCATTTGAGAAGTGCATATTCATCTCAAATGTCCATTTTTGGATTGAGTCTTTGAATTTTGGGGTCTGATTTTTTAAAATTCTTTACATGTTCTAGATAGAAGTCTTTTGCTTGATGGAGAGTTGGCTAAAAGTTTTTTGCAATTCATGGATTTTCTTTTTACTCTGTTGATAATTTCTTTTGATGTGCAAAATATTTTCAATAAGATGGGATCCCAGCTGTTGATTCTTTGAAGTATTTCTGTGCAGTTTGGTTTTTGTTCATGAACTCTCTGCCTACCCCTATGTCTTCAACATTTCTATCTACTTTCTTTTCCAGTAGACTCAGGGTTTCAGTATTAATATTTAGATCTTTGGTCAATTTTGACTTTAGTGCATGGTGAAATACATGAGTCTAGTTTTAGTCTTTGGCATGTGGTGATGCAATTTTTCCAGCACCATTTATTAAAGAGGCTGTCTTTCTTGCAGTGAACATATTTGATGCCTTTATCAAAGATAAGGTCGCTGAGTTGTTTGTGGTTGTGCCTGCATCTTCTAGTCTGTTCCATTGATCCCTGTCAGGCTTGTTTTTTTGCAAATATAATGCTGATTTTATCACAGTAGCTTTGTAGTATAATTTCAAGTCAGGAATTGTAATTCCTCCTGCCTTGCCTTTGTTGCCCAGGAATGCTTCTGCCGCTCTGGGTCTCTTCTGGTTCCAGATGATTTTAGGAAAATTTTCTCTTGATCTGTGATGTGTACTAATGGTATTTTGATCAAGATTGCGTGGAATCTGTATAAAAATTTTGGGAGTATGGACATTTTCACAATTTTGTTTCTTCCTATCCGTGAGCAAGGGATATCTTTCCATTTTCTGAAATCCTCTTTGATCTTTTTTAAGAATAGTGTCATTTTCAGTGGATAGATATTTTACTTCTTTTGTTAGATTGATACCTAAGTATTTCAATTTTTTGGATGCTATTGTGAAAGGTGTGGTTTCCCTAATTTTTCTCTCAGTGTGTTTGTTTGTGTACAGGACTGCCATTGATTTCTGAGAGTTGACTTTTGTTTCCAGCTACACTACTGAATTCGTTTATTAATTCTAGGAATCTTTCAGTGGAGTTTTTGGGATCTTTCATGTAGAACAGCACGTGATCTATAAATTATGATGATAATTTGATTTCTTCTTTTCCTATCCTTATTCCTTTTATTTTTCCCTCTTGTCTAATTGCTCTGGGTGTTATTTCTAGAACTATGTTGAATAGGAGTGATAACAGTGGGTATCCTTGTCTTGTTCCTGATTTTAGAGTGAAAGCTTTTGGTTTTTGTTCTTTTATCAGTTTGAGATAAAGACCATCTATTCCGATTTTCTGTAGGTTTTTTTTTTTTTTTGTCATGTATGAGTGTTGGACTTTATCAAAAGCTTTTTCTGTATTGTGTCAGTCACGGTTTACTAGAGAAACAGATATAACACAATATATGCAAATGTATAAGAAATTATAAGTTTGGCTTATAATGGTCAGCTATAGGGTTGGATGAGGGAGCATGCAGAGGGTGTCTGCACGCTGGAGATTTAAGAGCCCAGCCCTGGGCCTGGAGCTCATTGTAGTGTCTGTGCAAGTTTGTATCAAACGGCTGATGGGTCTGCGATAGAATGCTGAAACATCTACAACGAAGGCCGGAGAGCCAACACCAGAAGGCTGAAGAGTCCCAGGTGGAAGCCAAACAGTCTGCACCAGAGGCCAGGAGACGACCAAGCTGAAGGCGAAAACTGGAGCTCCTGTCCTTTAATTTTATTTTTATTCAGTCTACCTGTTCTGGGGGTATGGGGGGGTCCTCTACACCCACACCCTTTGCATGCCTTTCTCTTGCACAGGCTTAGGATGAATATAAAATAGGCACCCTGTCTCCCTTCTGAGTCACATAGTTAACCTTTTAAACCTTTCAAATTAACACAATAAACAACATCTCAGAAGGGCAAGGGCATGTCCTTTTCACCCCAAGATGTGGAACTGCTGAGTCACTTAGCCAAATCTCCAGACTCTCCAAATTGACACAATGTATCAACCATAATGAGCATCTATTGAGACCATGATGTGATTCTTCTCTTTGGCTCTGTTGATACGGTGTATTACATTGATTGATTTGCATATATTTAACCATTCCTGCATTCCTGGGATGAATCCCACTGGGTCATGGTGTATAATCTTCTTCATGATTTGCTGCATTTGTTTGCTAGTATTATATTGAGAATTTTTACCTTTATGTTCATTAAGGAGATTGGCCTGTAGTTTTCTCCTTGATTGGGTCTTTCTCTGGTTTTATTATCTGAGTAATAGTTGCCTCCAGGAGAATTCCTTCCCTTTCAATTTATTAAATAGTTTGGGAAGAATTGGCATTAAATCTTCTCTTAAGTTTCTTGTAGAATTCAGCTATGACTCCATCGAGACCTGGGATTTTCTTTGTTGGTACTTTTTTTTAAATTACATTTTCAATTTAATTGGCTGAGATCGAGTTATTCAGAATTTTTATATCTTCTTCATTTAGTTTTGGTAATTCATATGCGTCTAGGAATCTGTCCATTTCCTCTGTGTTTTCTATCTTATAAAAGATTTTTAAAGTAGGTGTTGATGATCTTCTGAATTTTATAGGATTTGTGGTGATTTTATCCTTAATTCCTCATTCTACATATTTGAGTTTTTTCTTTCCTTTTTTAAAAATAAGAATGGCTAAGTGTATATCAATTTTATTTATTCTTTCAAAGAACAAATTTTTGATTCCTTAATACTTTGTGCTGTTTTCTTAGTCTCCACTGGGTTAATTTTTGCTCTGCTCTTTATAATTTCCTGCCTTCTTTGGGCTTCGGGCTTGATTTGGTCTTCTTTTTCTAGAAGCTTGAAGGGCAGTGAAAGATTGTTTATTTGAGGTTGCTCTATTTTCCTGATGTGGGAATTCACTTCTAGAAATTTCCCTTGAGGACTACTTTCATTGCATCCAACAGGTTCCTATAAATTGTATCTGCATTTTTATTTGATTGTAAATATTATTTAATGTCTTGTTTAATTTCATCAGTGACCCATTGGTTGTTCAGGAGGGTGTTATTTAAATTCCAAGTGTTTATGGAGTTTTTGTGATTTCTTTTGTCATTAATTTCCAATTTTATCACACTATGGTCCAATAGCATTCATGGGATAATTTCAATTCCTTTGCATTTACTTAAGCATGTTCTATGGGTTAGTATGTGGTCGGTTTCAGAGAATGTTCTGTGTGCAGCTGAGAAGAATGTGTATTTTGATGTTGGGTGGAGCACTCTGTTAAAGTCTATTAAGTCCATTTGTTTATGCTTGGTTTAGTTCTGTTATTTCTTTGCTGATTGTTTTTTCTAGCTGTTCTGTCTCTTTGTGACAATGGGGTGTTAAGTTCTCCTGTTATGATTGTGTTACTACTCAATTAATTTTTTACATCTGTTAAAATTTGTCATATATTGTGCTCCTGTATTTGGTGCATAGATATTGTTATCTCTGCCTCTTGCAGTTTTCCCCTAACAAGTATGTAATGACTTTCTGTATCTCATTGATCATTCTTGGTTTGAAGTTCACATTATCTGCAAATACAATAGCCACCCCTGCTTTTTTCTGGCTTTCCTGTCTCATGGAATGTTATTTTTCATCCTTTGACTTTCAGTCTATGAATATCCTTTTGAGTTAAATGTGTTTCTGTGTTTCTTGTATACAGCATATGGTTGGATTTTGTTTCTCGATCCACTCTGCCAGTCTCCTTTTGATTGGTGAATTGAGACCGTTTACATTAATGATTATAACCTTACTTTAAAAACAAAAGAAGGAAAACATATTATTTTTTTTATTTTTTATTTTTTTTAATTTTTTTTTAGGAAAACATATTAACAAACAGACATCCATTTACAAAATAGCATAAGAACAATACAAACAATACAGAGTTACAGACAAAGTGGTATGAAATTAAAATGGTTGTTGTATTACTATTAATATCTTCAAAGTGCTTTCTCAGGAAAACAAATAGAGACATGCAATACTGATCAAAGAAGTAATCATTAACTGTTCCTTTTAGTAAAGCAATAGAAGACAGCAGTACAACTGTTAGCTATCCTGTATATACATATATACATAATTTCCCCTTCATTCCCTTCTCTTTTCCCACACCCCAGTGGCCCTTTACTTTTGAGCATTTTCCTTTCCTTTCACGATGTCTATCATACCTCCTAGTTTTTATTCACTCTTTCAGGTTCTTACACTAGTGAGACAAAACATTACTTACACATGCAGGTCTGATTTATTTCACTTATCAGTATGGTCTCTTAGTTGTGACCATTTACCTATAAAAGCCTCGAGTTTACCTTCTTTATAGCTGAGGAATATTCCATTATATAAAGATACCACAATTTTTTTATCCAATCCTCAGTGGATGGACATTTGGGTTTCTTCCACAATGTAGCTATTACAAATTGTGCCACTATGAGCATGGGTGCACATACATCACAGTGATATGATGTTTTCAGATCTTCTGGGAAAATACCCAGAAGGGGAATATCTGGGTTGAATGGGACCTCTAGACCTAGTTTGCTGAGGAATCTCCAAACCGATTTCCACAGTGGTTTCCCCAGTCTGCATTCCCACCAGCAATGGAGAAGAGTTCCTTTTTCTCCATAGCCTCGCCAGCATTTGTTATTGGTTGATTTCTTAATGCTAGCCATTCTTACTGAGGGGAGAGGAAATCTCAATATTGTTTAATTTGCATTTCTCGAATGACTAATGATGTTGAACATTTTTTTCATGTATTTATTTGCCATCTGTATTTCTTTATCTGTGAAGTGTGTATTCATCTTAGCTGCCCATTTTTGGATTGGGTCTTTAAATTTGGGGAGGTTGATGTTTTCTAATTCTTTATCAGTTCTAGATAGAAGACCTTTGTCTGAGGGACAGCCAGCTAAGATATTTTCCCAATTTGTGGGTTTTCTTTTTACTGTGCTGGTAATTTCTTTAGATGTGCAGATACTTTTCAGTAGATGAGATCCCAGTTTTTGATTGTTTGAAGTATTTCACAGGCAGTTTGGTTTTTGTTCATGAACTCTGCCTACTCCTATGTCTTCAAGGTTTTACCTACTTTCTCTTCCAATACATTTAATGTTTCTGTTTTAATATTGTGATCTGTGATCCATTTTGACTTGAGTTTGGTGCATGGTGATAGACTTGGGTCTATTTTCAGTCTTTGGCAGGTGGCAAACCAGTTTTTCCAGTGCCATTTACTAAAGAGTCTACTTTTCTTCCAGAGTTTGTTTGGCCCCTTTATCAAAGATTAGGTGTCTGAGTGTGTTTGTGGTTATGGCTGCATCTTCCAGTCTGTTCCATTGATCTTCTGGTCTGTTTTTTAGCCAGTACCATGTTGATTTTATTACAGCAGCTTTGTAGTATAATTTCAGGTCAGGGATTGTGATTCCACCTGACTTGTCCTTATTGCTGAGGACTGCTTTTGCTATTCTGGGACTCTTCTGGTTACAGATGAATTTAAGGAATGTTTTCTCTAGATATGTGAGGTATGCTAGCATGACTTTAATGGGAATTGCACTGAATCTGCACAACAATTTTGGGAGTATGGCTATTTTCACAATATTGGTTCTTCCTACCCATCAGCAAGGAATGTTTTTCCACTTATTGAAACCCTCTTTGATCTCTTTTTTCAGAGTACTGTAGTTTTCACTGAAAAGGTCTGTTACCTCTTTCGTTAGATTGATTCCTAAATATTTTAATTTCTTGTATGCTATTGTGAAATGTATGGTTTCCTCAATTTCTCTCTCAGTCTGTTTGTTGTTTGTGTATAGGAATGCTATTGATGTTTGGGTGTTGACTTTCTATACAGCTATAATGCTGAATTTGTTGATTAATTCAAGGAGTCTTCTTGTGGAGTGTTTGGGGTCTTCCATATAAAGAATCATGTCATCTGCAAATAGTGATAGTTTTACTTCTTCCTTTCCTATCCTTATTTCTTTTATTTCTCTTTCTTGTGTAATTGCTCTGGCTCATGCTTCCAGAACTATGTTGAACAGCAGTGGTGACAGCAGACATCCTTGTCTTGTTCCTGATTTTAAAGTAAAAGCTTTCAGTTTTTATCCATTTAGTATGATGTTTTCTGTTGGCTTTTCATAATGGCCTTGATCAGCCGGAGGTAAAGAACATCGCTTCCTTTTCTCTGTAGGGTTTTTATTATGAATGTGTGTTGGACTTAGTTGAAAGCTTTTTCTGCATCTATTGAGTTGATCATATGGTTTTTTTCTTTGGCTCTATTGATATGGTGTATAATATTAATTGATTTGTGAATATTGAACCATCCTTGCACTCCTGGAATGAATACAACTTGTTCATGGTGTATGATTTTCTTGATGATTTGCTGCATTCTATTTGCTAGTATTTTGTTGAGTATCTTTGCACCTATATTCATTAGGGAGAATGATCTGTAGTTCTTTCTTGGTTGGGTCTTTCTCTGGTTTTGGTATCAGTATAATACTTGTCTCCAGAAATGAGTTAGGGAGAATTGCTTCCCTTTCAATTTCATTGAAGAGTTTGAGGAGTGTTGGTATTGAATCTTCTCTGAATTTCTTGTAAAATTCTGCCATCAATCCATGAGGACCTGGGCTTTTCTTTGTCAGTAAGCTTTTAATCACATTTTCAATCTCATTAATTGATATTGGGTTGTTCAGGATTTTTATATCTTCTTGACTCAACCTTGGTAATTTGTACATGTCTAGGAATCTGTCCATTTCTTCTGAGTTTTCTACCCTATGGAGTTAAAGATTTTCAAAGTAGGAATCAGTGATCTTCTGAATTTCTGTAATATCTGTATTAATTTGATCCTTTTCATTTCTTATTGCACGAAATTGAATTCTTTCCTTTTTTTTTTTGATAAGGTTGGCTAGGGGTTTATCAATTCTATTTATTATTTCAAATAACTAACTTTAATTCATTTATTTTTTGTAGGGTTTTCTTTATCTCAATTGCATTAATTTCTGCCCTAACCTTTATAATCTCCTCCCTTCTTTGAGCTTTGGTCTTGACTTGTTCTTCTGTTTCTAAAAGTTTGAGGTGCAGCATTAGGCTCTTTATTTGTTCTCTTTCTGTTTTCCTTATATGTGAGTTCACTGCTATAAATTTACCTCTGAGCACTGCTTTTATTGCATCCCACAGATTCTGGTAACTTGTATCTACATCTTCATTTGTTTGTATCTATTTTTTAATTTCTTCTGTGACCCTTGGTTGCTCAGGAGGTTGATGTTTAATTTCCAAGTGTTTATGGAGTTTTTGGAGTGCCTTTTGTCGTTAATTTCCAATTTTATTGCACTGTGCTTAGGCAATATGCATGGGATAATTTCAATTCTTTTGTATTTAGGTAGGTAGGCTCTATGGGCTGGAATGTGGTCTATCTTAGAGAACATCCCATGTGCAGCTGAGAAAAATGTGTATTGTGATGTTGTGGGGTGGAACACTCTGTATACATCTACTAAGTCCATTTTTTCACAGCATTGGTTCAGATCTGTTATTTATTTGCTGAGTTTTTGCCCAGTTGACCTATCTTTTTATTTCAAAGAGGTGTTGAGGTCACCTATTACAATAACGTTATTAATTATATGGGTTTTCATGTTTGTGGAGATTTCTCTTATGTAATTTGGTGCTCCAATATTTGGTGCAGACATGTTTAGGATTGTTCTCTCATCCTCTTGCAGTTTTCCCCTAACAAGTTTGTAGTGACCTTCATCTCTTTCGATTGTTCTCATTTTGAAGTTTACATTGTCTGCAAACATAATAGGTACTCCTGCTTTTTTCTGGGTTTCTGTTGCATGGAGGATTGTTTTCTATCCTTTGACTTTCAGCCTATGGATTTCCTTTTGAGTAAAATATGTTTCCTGTATACAGCATATCATTGGATTTTCTTTCTTAATCCACTCTGCCAGTCTGTTTCTTTTGACTGGTGAATTGAGGCTATTTAAATTTATTGCTATAACCTGTATGTATTGGCTTGTCATTT
Source organism: Dinomys branickii (assembly GCA_004027595.1). Taxonomy (NCBI): domain Eukaryota; kingdom Metazoa; phylum Chordata; class Mammalia; order Rodentia; family Dinomyidae; genus Dinomys; species Dinomys branickii. Next base: position 133,245 of record PVLD010001740.1, on the reverse strand, counting down.
TCATGTTATTTACTTGCTGTTGGTTTCTTACTTTTTCTTCATGTTTACTAGCTTGCTGTTCTTGAGGGTTCCTTTCTATTGGTGTTCTTGAAATTGTGGTCATTTTCTTCTCTGTCTAGAATGTCTTTTAGTACTTTTTGTAAGGATGGTTTTGCACTCATGAAGTTCTTCAGTTGCTCCTTGTTGTGGAAACATTTTATTTCTCTGTTAAACTTCAAGGATAGCTTGGCAGGATACAGCAGTCTTGGTTGGAAGCTGTTTTGTCTTAGGCCCTATAATACTTCACTACAGGCTCTTCTCGATTTGATGATTTGTGTTGAGAAGTCTGCCATAATTCTGATGGGCTTTCCTTTGTAGTTGATCTGTTTCTTTTCTCTAGCAGCTTTTAGTATTCTGTTCTTTTGCTGGAGATCTGGGATCTTGATTATTATATGTCTGTGTATAGTTTTATTATGGTTATGACTAGTAGGAGTTCTATATGCCTCATTTACCCTTTTCTCAGCTTCTGTTTCCATGCTTGGGAAATTTTCTGCTATCATTTCTGCAAATATTCTTTTGATGTCATTTGTGTTGCCTCCTGCCGTTTCATTGACTCCTATTAGTCTTATATTATCTCTCTTTGCCTCATCTCGCAGTTCAGGATACAGGCAAAACCCAGACACAAACTGCAGGTTCAACAATTTGTGGACTACCTGATTCTGTCTCCAGTCAGTTCAGGCTGTGCACTGGAGCCAGATGCAGGTCGCACCAATAGCAATCACAGATTGCCTGTGTCTGCGACCTCTAGGAAGGCAGGGTGCAGGTGAAGCCCAGACCTGAACCATGGTATCAGCAGCTTGTGGAGTGTCTGCACCCACCTCTCACTCAATGCTGGGCACGTGCAGGGAGGGCCCACATGCAAACCCTTGTCAGAGAAGTTCACAGGCCTTCTGAGTGAGGATCTCCTGTCTGCACCAGGCACACAGAGGGGGAAACTCGGCTAATTGGAGTTCTGTATGTGTCACCTTATTGTATGTCAGATCCTTTTTCCGTGCTTGGGAAATTTTCTGCTATTACTTGTGCACATAGACTTTTTATGTCATTTGTGTTGACTCCTGCTGTCTCAGTGATGCCTCTTTATCTTACATTGTTTTTCTTTGCATCATCTTTCAGCAGTTGAATTGTTATTTCTTGATTCCTTGTTATTTTTAAGCAATCTCTCCTTTCATGATCATTAGCTGCATTGCTGTCTATGTTGAGCTTTATTCAAGTGGTTTTTCCCAGCTTTTGGTGGAATTTTTAATTTCCTAGATATCTTTTTGAATCTGTTTCATGCATTCTAGTTGTTTCTTATATTGTTTTTTCAAGGTTTCCATCATTTTTCTGTGTTCTTCTATTTTTTAAATTTATGTCTTCTTTAGATGCGCTGAGGAATTCTTTCATTATTGTTGTCATTTCTTTTTTTACTTGAGCAATTATTTCTGATCCGATGTCTTCTATGTCCTGATGGGGCTGTTTCTTTACATTAGGTGTTGCTATCATTTCAGAAATTTCAGGAGTCTGACTTCCAAGCTCTTCTATGCCCATGTCTCCTGGACTTGTTCTGGGTAGGCCAGAGTTCAGATATTGCATTTTTCCCCTTTATTTTGCCATTTTCTGAGATCTGGAGGTTCCTCAGGTCTCAGGCTTATTCCCACCTTGGTTTGGGAGGGTGGGGCAAGGCTCCCACAGCTTAGCATGGCTCCCACACACATACTGAAATGAATTTAATTACACAGCTTGTGGAACATCTAGAGGAATACTCTTGTTTTACTTCCAGTCCTTACCTGGGGTTTATGAACAGTGAGACATAGGACGATGTGATGCAGACCTCCCCTGTTCCCACTTCAGAAGGAGCTGGTTTGGCCCTCCGTAGCTCAAGCTGCTTCTGCCCTTGCAATCCTCTATACATCCCTCTCCAGGAGTCTCCTCTATATGCCAAATGCCCTGCACTTTGCCTTCTCTCAGCCAGGGCTCTCACAGTTTCTGGCTCACTAAAGCAGAAGGAATTTCCAGATCTTCTCCGAAGATTGCTCTCCTGGGCATTCATCTGCTCTTTTTCTGTCCTGGGGATCTTGGCTTTGCTCTTCCTTCTGCAGACTTCTTCACCTCACCCACTTCCTGCAGAAGATTCTTCTTGCCCTGACTGTTTCTCCTGCTATTCAGCTTATCTGAGGTCAAGTCACAAAGGCTGTCCAGCTAACTCTATTCTTGAATCAAGTGGTCTGCCTCCAAAACTGGGCTCACTGTGCCTCAAGGGATCTCAGAGGTTGCTCCAATCTTACCTGATTCTGTCTATTCTATATCACCACCCCTGTAGAATTATGTGGAGTCCCTGTGCTGTACACATCCTAGAGCTGTGTACCCCAAGGAATCCTCCACTTAATTATCTTTTTTAGGGCCTCTGCTTAAATTTAGTTTTGACTTTAAAGCTCAGATTGTCAGCTTCTTTCATTACTCCAGGACTCTAATTACTGTCTTGTTTGCCTTTCTTTTTTCAGTTGAGAGAAAACTTCAAATAGAGACATACAGAGCAAAAGCAGTTACTTTCTCTGGTCATAAAGTAATTCCAGTTTTTGACATATTACATTTTGGAATTATGGTATTTTATAAGCAACTAATCTAACTTGGTAACAGAGTACGTAGTTAGATCTGAGTGTAGATGTGGAAGCATTTCTATACAGAAGGTAATTGAAACTACATGAGTAGTGAGTTAATTAGTGGAACTTAAAGTGAAAAGAGTAGTGTTTAGATATTTAGGTAGATAATTGACACTGACTTCTTTTGTGACTTGATACCATTTTAGTCCTTACCACTGTAATATGTATAAAGTTATACAGCACATTATACTTATTTAGAATGAATTTCACAGTGAATAGACTTTTAATGAAACAGATACAGATTTAAAAATCAGTTCTATTTTTGTTATATGTGTGAATGCAAACAAGTTAACTTCATTCTTTTTAGTTTCAGTTTTCTCATCTATAAATTGGAGCAATATTACTTCAAATTGGTTTTGTAAATTTTAAAGTAAATTAAATGATACAATGCATGTATGTTGCCTGGGATGGTGTTTAATATTAGCAAAAGACAAATAGTGGGTACAGCATTAAAAATAAGTAATGATTTAAATATTTGTAGCATATATCTATGTGTGTATTTTCTAAGATTTTCCTTTCTACAGTCTCTATCTTCATTTTTTACTATAGGTCATGTTCCTATTGAAATGAGTGGTTAGAGAGAATAGCTAAATATATTTTATTTCTCAAGCTTCATTAATTAGATGAAGATGCTGAATTGCTTAAGTAATTTTTGCTGAATATAGAGATTCATTCTCATTGATAGTGTAGTATAGAATATTTTCTATAGTATATTTTCTCTTGGAAGAATTTATTTAAACATATAAGTATTAGAATTCAAATATAAATTTTGCTTAATACTCTAAGTTACTGATAATTTATATTTTTGTTCAATAGTTATTCAGGATAATATATAAGTAATTGTCTTCATCTTCCTGCATTTTGAAGAACTGACAATATTAAAAGACAACTGGTCTCAAAGAATAGAATCCAGGTCTATTTTCCTGAAGGATGAAGCAATGGTTATTTAGTAAGTATGGTCATATGATAATCATACACAAATAACCTAAGTAATTCAGTTTTGAGTTGGGTGGCAGGATGATGGAACAAAATGAAATGTAGAAGCACTTTAAATTTTTTGGAATTGATCAAATATCCCTGAAGTATTTCAGAATGAGTGTCCCTGGAGATACTAAGAATATCCCTGTAGTTATAAAGGGAGTAACTAACCCCTTCAGGGATGTGTTCTCCCACTAGCTAAGGTGATTTAGCTGGCTGAAGGCATGCAGTTGCGTTTGCTAATGCTCCTCCATCTCCTGAGAAGTGAGAAGGCTGTTGAAAGTCTTCGCAGGATGATAAGCACAATGAGCTTTGTAATGGTAGTTATTGCCGGTTTCTCATGGCCTAGGTTCCTCACGTACTGCACTGGAGTATATTAGAGTTTTGCTTATGCCACAGAGGTGCATGATAAGTGGAAATATATTACAGCCATTTCCTCCCAGCAGTTACAGTAACTGGATCTCTTTGGATGGTCTCCACCTTAATAGGCTGCGTTATAAGATGACTCTGGTGAGTACACAGTATGGTCTTTTTTTTTCTATTCTCTTCTTTTTTTAAATGACACTTTATGGGATAATCTTTATCACTTGGTGAGTAAATTCATGTTCAAATCACTTACAGCATTTATCTCATACTTCAGAGGATAATTTCTAACCCCCAAGGTGGTATTTTTAAAACATGATCACTTGAAGGTTAAATTAACTTCATCCTTTGTGCTGTGCTCCACACCAATGGGAGAAATTGGCTGTCAGGACACATTAAGGTCTTAAGTTAGTAGTTTATTATGTGTCCTGAAACATACAGCCCATAGTGGTGCTGCCACCATCATTTCCATTTCTAAGGAACAGAAAGGAAAAGCCAGGAAAGATAAGCAGGTGTGCACAACATTATCACCCTAAGTCACAGCTTGGAGTTATCACACTAGCTTTTCCCAGACAGACTTCTGCTCAGTATTTAACTGTGTTACTTTATTCGAAGTTTATTTATATCTAAAATAAGCCACAGGGTCATTATTTTTATCTTGAACTCATATTTTTTCAGAAAAGAACAAAGTGACTATGAATTTCTAGTGGCTTCTCAGTACACTGTACTCCTCCAAAACTGTCCACATTGAGAATTCTAGTATTTTTTTAATGTTCTGAAACAGTGATGTGAACGTGTCAGATGACTTCGTGGTTCATCTGGCAAAAGTAACTGAAAATTTGAATGCTTATCTGAACTTTATCTGAACTATCCTGAGTTTTCTTGGGTCTACAAAATTGGAACTGAAATCTCATGGAAACTGGCTTTCTCAAGAAATTTTTGGTGAGCCAGGAATACTGTGAGAGCAGCCTTTCCCGTGGTGCTTTGGCAATTGTTACTTTGGCCTCAGTCCGAACCAGGAAGTTCAGAGGTGAATGAGAAGGAATAATAATAAAATGGTAACTGATCGCTTTTCCCCATCACTTTAGAAAGGTTAAGTTCAAAATTCTGTTAAGAGGAGGTTGAGCCAATTTCAATAGCTAACTGCAGACCTCATAATATGCATAGGAAGGATTAAAGACCCTGAATAATTCAACCCATCTATGGTGAAAAAGAAGGAAATTAAACAGCACTCTTTTGTCCTGTTTTCACATTGTTATATTTAAATATCATTTCTTTGGACCTATAAATTTTATAAAATTATCTGTCAGTTGTATTTTAGCATATTTCCTGTCATTAGAAATGACATAGCAATGTTCTGATGAATTAATCACAGCTTTCCTTATCACCCCTAATTTAAATTCTTACCAACAAGAACAAAGCATTTCCATGGATTCTCACATGGATCACCACAGATTGTCTGGACTTTACTTTCTATGTGTAAGCCAAATCCATATAGAAGGTGCGTTCATTATATTCCAGAAGCATCCTGAATGAAAGGGGGATTCTTGTATGCTAAGGCAGAAGTTCTTGAATCTTGGTCTATTTGAGACATTTTTAAACCAAGATACTAAGGCCTGATCCTGACCCACCGTGTCCGAATCACTGCAGGTGGAGCATATGGTGGTACTGTTTTTCAAGTCCCATTGGTAACCTTGATGTGCATCAGAGTGCTCACTGGCACCACAAGTCAAAATGATCTCTTAGATGTCATGAAATTTTCATCAGGGTTGTGAAAGGCAGTTATAAGACTTGATGACTTAATCTCAGGTATTAGTCTCTTTAATCCTTAGCCAAACCTGTACGAAGGGACCATTACTGTCACACTTATTATTGAAGGGACTGAGATTCAGTTTCCATAGCTTGCTCAGTTAGTAAGGGACAGAGCTGAAACTCAAATCATGTTACACTGTAGCACCAACGTCTTGCAGGTAGGGCAAGAGAGTACACCTGTTCCTACTGTTAACAAAAAAGACCAAAGAAGAAACTTGTCAAGAAAGATATACCATTAAAAACAACGATAACACCAAATGTTTGGCATATACATAATGCTAAATGATTTAACTGCCTTAAAAAGACAGATGATTGAGAACAGTGTCCACTGCTCACAGTGTAACTGCTCTCAGATGCCTCTTTTATTGTGTAGGTGCTCAGTGGGTGCCATGACAGACTAGTGACTGGAAATTTTTGTTCAATTTGCATATAGAGCACCAGCTGTCGATTCTGGGAATTGTTAACTAATTCCATGTTTGTTTTTGCACAGACTTGGAAAACTCTAACTTATATTATATAAATATTTATAAATTACAAACAAGAAGAAATATTCCTACAGTATTTTAAAAAGCTAAAGTTTTTGAGCACTTGAAAATTTTTTAAAGTTTTGATGAAATTATTGCCCGGCCATATTTTGAAAGTCATTCACTTTTGTTAAAGGAACAGACTAGACTTCAAATATATGATGGCCCATGGATCACTTGTGTCTGCTCTGTGACTGATGTGGAGTCAGCATCCATCAGCTGGGCTCCCGGCTCAGACAGACCTTTATTTGGGATGCAAGTACATGGGACAGACAGGGCAGGGAGGTGTGAGGAGGCAGAGAGGAGTGATTCCAGCCCAAAAGGTAGTCAGCCCCCTGAACAAATCACTCCTGAGGGGAACAAAGTAAGGAAGCTTTGGCTGGGACCAAAATAAAAGTGTGTAAGGATGCAGAGAAACGCCAAAGTGTACACAAGTTTCAGCAGCCTCGCCTGAGGCAGGTTTAGCGAGTGCAGTTGGCAATCTCACGAATGATAACCTGACCTGACACTAACCCTGCCAGTGGTTCAGGGATAATATTTTCCCTAGGATGAACTGCTCTTGAACTGTTTCTGTCATTTATTTGCTGCGAGCAGGCTTTCCTTCAAAAGCAGACTTGCATGTCTTATGGCCGCCCATCTGTTTATTGTAAAAACATATTTATTATAGCCAATGCAAGCAAAGCTTTCCCTGGCAGTGCTATTTGAATTCCCCTGAAGCCTTCTCACAGTGTGTACCACAGCCCTGATGATGAAGTATACGCAGGCTTGTTCCAAACCATGTCCCATGTTTTCTTTGGACTTGCCTTCAAAAATCTATTGCTAAAGAGCAGCTTCTAGAGTTTTATGACCTTCTTACCATGATAGTGCTTGTCCTTTGGATTTCAAATGATTTTCCTTCTGTTGATGAAAATGTCAAGTGTGCCTGAGAACTTAGCCAGGAAGCAGTCATTGGGCTAATTAGAATGAGAACAAATGACTATCCAGTCATAGGATGGGCATGTTTTAGAAAATCATGAATAAAAATGAATCGGCAGAATGTCTGCAAGGCACTACACTGTATTATCAGTTTCATCTCCGTTGTCTTTGGAGACAAGGAAATCATCAGTACTTAGCCTCTGGACTGACCCTGAGACTTTGGATGATTCTAGAGCTGATTCTTCTATGAATATTAATTCATTCCTGAAGTACTTTCTTGAGTGGCTGCTACATATCCAACAGTAAACAAGCCAGAAGAAAAGTATCATTTTCTTTGCCAAATTCAATTATTCTTTTTCCATTTGGAACTACCCAATCCTCATCATGTGTAAGTACAGCAAATTGTTTTGGACTCATGCCCAATCTTTGGATGCCAACTCTCTTTCAGGATGCCAAAAGTCCAAAAAGATCAAATGAGTATTTTAGACCCCCACTTAATGAGCAGGATAAGAAAAAGAAATGAGGAATGATTCACCTAGTCAAGGAACATCTTGGCTAGCATGAAAGCAACTCTATAGAAGAATGGACACTTCTTTAATAATGTACAGCCGGACTGATGCTAGCACACATGACATTGTTTTGTGAATGAGAAAAACATACCCCTTCCACCTGACACTTTATTTCAATAGGGAAATTACCCAGATAAATATGCAAATTGTTGGCATACGTGCTATGAATGTCTTCCTAGATATTATTCTTTGTGCAGTGCTCACCCATATGCAATGGTTATACATGGCAGTTCCATCAGTTTGGCATGGCTACAAACAAACTGAAACAATACAGCAATATTAATATGTATCCTCATAATGAGGAACATCTGCTGATAATATTTCATCACCAGATATTTCCAGAAAACCTCTCCTTTTATATAGCTTCCTCCCAAGTTTATATGTAGTTGGGAACCTGAGTTTGATCTGTGGCATTTAAACAAAAGCTCTTTTTAACTGCTACTTTTTGTTAATCACCCTTTCCCTGTAAATGTGCTTAGACTTTTTTCTTAATTAAAAAATTGTCTTCTGAAAGCTAATCTAATTTTGCCTTTTTACTCATGAATTATAGCCCATTCATATCTCTGGTTACCTCTTTTTAAGATCTTTTCCTCAAAATCTAATGAATGGGAAAAGCCATGGACTCGATGACCATAGGTATTAAGTCAAAGAGTTGTATATCTAAACAGTGTTTGTATCCTGGAAATTCCACAACTCCATATTTCCAAACTGAAAACTACAAATTTATTTCCTGCCTGTGTTTAAGTGTGCTTCCCATCTCAATTTGTCGTGCATTTACATGACAGAAAGAGGAAGCAGATGCAAACAAGTTAGCAAAGGTCTCATCTCCTTTGTTAGCTTTCATGTTTAGTGACCAGAAAACCCAATACCTAAAACTTTAGGATATATAGCAACTTTTGGTATGACAAAATGGAGTTAGTGTCTCAGAATTTAGTTGATCTCTAAAAACATAGATTTTAGCATGCAGCCATATTTATTCCAACCAGAGACCTATCTGGAATGCTTTTATTGTGCACAAGGCCTCCCATGAAACAGTGATACATGTTTGGTGAACTGGCTTAATGATTCATAGTCCACATGATATTGGCAGAGTTACTTGGGAAGCTGCTGGTGAAAACTCTCAGTAGTCCTCATACATTTTTATCTGCAGAGGCTTGTTTGCTCTTGGAAAACCCGGCCTGTCTATCAACAATCAATGAATTAGTTCTGTGCTAGGATGAGAAAGCAATTACCACCTGCGGTTCTTCATCCCTTCCTCTCCCCTCCCACCTCTTCTGTACTCTTCACTTGTTTCCATTTTGAAGTCATGCTGTGGTCTACCGCATGCTTGTTGAGGCTCACAGAGTAGGAAATTGCTACCTGTCAAAAGCTAGTACACTTTAGGTACATCTATCCCAAATTATTTGAGTGAAACAATGTTTGCATGCATTAAATAGAGATTAGAGATATCCATTCCCTTTGAGCTGAGCTCCAAAAACTCACAGGAAAAAGCCAAAGGACTGCAAAAGTTTAAGACAAGGGACCTAGCAGGAAGGTGCAAGGTGGCCCATTTCCACTTCAGTCAGAAGAGCCCTGCTGCAAATATAAAAGTCATTTGCTTAGGATGTTTGGTATATAACCCTTAAGCAATTACCATATATTTTCTCATTGTTAGCTTTCCTCCATTTGAATCCTCATCTTCCTGTGTCATATCTTGTGGGTTTTTTTGTGACAAGGTCTCACTATGTAGTCCAGGCTGGCTTTGAGCTTGCAGAGATCCTCCTGCCTCAGCCTTCTGAGTGCTAGGAGTATGGGCATGTACCACTCTACACAGCTATAATCAACTAACATGGTATGTCTTGAATAAAGAAGTTCACAATGCAAGCATTAAACTTAACCATGGCTATATACACTGAAAATAAGATAGGGATCACACTTGAATATAATTTCTGAGGATGTTGGTTAGATTTAGACCAAGACTGGACAGAAAAAAAAATCATCATCATTAAATTGAAGAATTTTCAAGGGAGAATAATCATTTTATATATATATTAATGAATGCCTGACACAGTTCAGTGGCATTCCCTCAAAATGGCATTTCATGCTCTGAAACCCTTGAACACTCTAACGGCAGCACTATCTCATTTCTGCGGGTGAGAGCAGGAATGCAGGCTGGGGCGTGTGCAGTCTGAGTCCACCGTGCTCCCAGATTCTTCTGTGGTCTACGGTGGTCTGGGTCAAGTTGTTATGTGCAAAAATAAACTATCCTGGATTTCAAGGCCCCCAAAACTCAGAGAAGGAGCGATAGAATTGGTGTAGCTGCAGAAACAACTTTATTGTTAGGCAACAAAAATATCTTATTAAAAATACCCAGGAAGTCTGAGTATGAAAAATGGAAGCTGTATATTTCAGGGTGGGGAATTTTTCATTTAGACAAAATATTGGATAAGAAACTGTTCTGGTGTGTATTTGTTGATTGATTTTTTTTCTTCAAAATTTGGACATAAATTTAAATTTCATTTTTTCACATTGTCTTACCATCTAGCATTCAACCCTCCACAGCTCACAGATGATATAAGGGCCTGTGATACAGAATATCTAAGTGTTCTGTGAAGCATTAATCACACCTCTGTTGCCTTGTGTGGAAGATATGCCAGAAGCCCAAACCAATGTTTAGACTATTGACATTAATTCTGTCCTCTCCTCTTCAAAGGTAGTGCTGTGTACTGAACTCTTAAGATCAAGTTGTTAGACAAGCAAAAACATTTTCAGATTTCTGATAATTTTATCTTTCATTTTATGCCAAAGGTATAAATTTACATCTAGTATTTGCTGCAATCACATAGCTTCCACAGCTACCCAAGCAGGCAGCCAGCAGAGACAGGAAGTTTAATAAAACCCTACACTTCTATAAAATATAATACCAAAAGTGTTGTGGACTTGGGCCCTTTTTCTACACACTGATAAAAAAAAATTTAATTTTTAAATTTTACCTGCTGTTTTAAATATATTTAATTCTTTAAATGACCAAAGTAATGAACACTTCAAATAATTGCAGCCTGTAACAGAAAAAATAAATGTGGACATATTTTTTCACTACTCATGATGTATTGTGTTCAAATATTGCCTTTCTGCATCAGCTCACCAATTTTGCATACTGTATAGCATAATTTTATGTAATGAACTTTACAGAAATGTCTATATTTTTAGTGGGTTGATATTCCATTTGTATACTGTATAACGTCATGTTTGTGTTTATCAGAGAGAAAGAACTCTTGCACAGTTTTACTATGATCTTTTTTGTTTTAAAGAGAATAAAAAACAATAACAAAATAACAACAGACAAAAGCAAAACAAAGCAAAAACAATAAAAATGATACGGAGTTTCAAAACAAAATGATAGGAATTAACAGTGATTATTATATTACCTATTGTTATCTTGAATAAAGTTGCTCAGATTACCAGATGTAAGGATAAAAGCTTGACCAAACAATTAAAGGGAATAAAAATAATAAAAAACATTAGAAATGACATAGAGCCTCACTAAACAAGATGGTAGAAATTCAACAATGGTTGTTATATTGCATATGCTTGTCCTCAAATTAGTAGTTCAGATTACTAGATATAAACATGCAAAATTGGTCAAAAGAAAGAAGGAAAGAAAGAGAGAAAGAGAAAGAAAGAAAGAAAAAAGAAAGAAAGAAAAAGAAAAAGAAAGAAGAAAGAAAAAGCAAGCACTAACTGTTCCTTTCAATGAACCATTAGACATCAGCAGTACAATTATGGCAGCTCTCCTATATACAAACACACACACACATACACATAAACACACACACACACACACACATTCCCTTCCTTCTTTTTCTCCTTTCCCTCATCCCAGTTGTTCCTTCTTTTGAGCAATTTCTTTCTCTTTCATAATATCTATTGTACCTTTGGGGTTTTATTTACTCTTTTAGGTTCTTACACTAGGGAGACAATACAATATTTACATATGTGGGTCCTATTTATTTCACGTATGAATATGGTCTCTACTTGCATCCATTTACCTATAAAAGCCTTGAGTTTATCTTTTTTATAACTGAGTAATACTCTATTGTATAGGAATACCACATCTTTTTTATTCATTCCTCAGTTGATGGGCATTTGGGTTGTTTCCAAGGTTTAGCTGTGACAAATTGTGCTGCTGTAAACACGGTGTATGTATATTGCTGTGGTATAATGTTTTTAATTCTTCTGGGAAAATACCTAGAAGGAGAATAGCTGGGTTAAGTGAAACTTCTAATTTTAGTTTTGTGAGGAATCTCCAGATTAATTTCCACAGTGGTTCCACCAACAGTGGAGAAGGGTTCCTTTTTCCCCACACCCTCTCCAGTATTTGTTGCTGTTTGATTTCTTGATGATAGCCTGCGGTGAGGGAATCTTAGTGTTGTTTTAATTGGCATTTCTTGAATTACCAATGATACTGAACATTTTTTCATATATTTATTCACCATTAGTATTTCTTCATCTGAGAAGTGTGTATTTATCTCAGATGTCCAGTTTTCAACTGGGTCTTTGAATTATGGGGGCCTGATTTTTAAAAATTCTTTATATGTTCTAGATGGAAGTTCTTTTCTGAGGGGCAGTTGGATAAAATTTTTTCCCAATTCGTGGGTATTCTTTTTACTCTGTTGGTAATTTCTTTCAATGTGCAAAAACATTTCAATGAGTTGAGATCCCAATTATTGATTCTTGGAAGTATTTCTCATGCAGTTTGGTTTTGTTTGATGAACTCTCTGTCTACCCCCATCTTTTCAAGATTTCTACCAACTTTCTCTTCCAGTAGACTGGTATTTCTGCTTTAATATTTAGATCTTTGGGGGCTGGAGGTACAGCTCAGTGGGGTAAGTGCTTGCCGCTAAGCACTAAGGCCCTGAGTTCGATCCCTGGTCCCAGAAAAAAAAAAAAGAAGAAGAAGAAAAAAAAAGGAACGAATATTTAGATCTTTGATCCATTTTTACCTTATTTTAGTGCATAGCGATAGACATGGGGTCTAGTTTTAGTCTTAGGCATGTGGAAAGCCAGTTTTTCCAGCACCATTTATTAAAGGGGCTATCTTTCTTCTGGTGAACATGTTTGGCTCCTATGTCAAAGATAAGGTGGCTGAGTGTGTTTGTAGTTGTGTCTGCATTTTCTAATCTGTTCAATGCATCTTCAGGTCTGTTTTTTTTTTTTTGCCAGTACCATGCTGATTTTATTACAGTAGCTTTGTAGTGTAATTTCAAGTTGGGGATTGTGACGCCTCCTGCCTTTCCTTTGTTGCCCAGAATTGCTTTTACAATTCTAGGCCTCTTCAGGTTCCAGATGAATTTCAGGAATGTTTTCTCTAGATCTGTGCAATATACTAATGGTATTTTAATTGGGATTGCATTGAATCTGTACAACAGTTTTGGGAGTATAGCCATTTTCACAGTGTTGCTTCTTCCTGTCCATGAGCAAAGAATATCTATTTTCTGAAATCCTCTTCAATCTCTTTATTCAGAGTACTGTAATTTTCACTGTATAGATGTTTTATTTCCTTTGTTAGACTGATTCCCAAGGATTTCATTCTTTTAGATGCTATTATGAAAGGTGTGGTTTCCCTAATTTCCCACTCATTGTGTTTGCTATTTGAATATAGGAATGTTACTGATTTTTGAGTGTTGACTTTGTATCCAGCTATGCTACTGAATTTGGTTATTGGGGTTTTCTACATAGAGTATCATGTCATCTGCAAATAATAATTTCACTTCTTCCTTTCTTATCCTTATTCCTTTTATTTCTCTCTCTTGCCTAATTGCTCTGGCTAATATTTCCAGAACTATATTGAATAGGAGTGGTGATAGTGGACATGCTTGTCTTGTTCCTGATTTTAAAGTGAGAGTTTTCAGTTTTTGTCCATTTAGTATGATGTTGACTCTTGGTTTGTCATAAATGACTTTTATTAGAGTGAGGGAAAGACCATCTATTTTGATTTTTGTAGGGTTTTTATAATGAATGAATGTTGGACTTTATCAAAAGCTTTTTCTGCATCTATTGATAACATGATGTGATTTTTGTCTTTGGCTCTGTTGGTATGGTATATTACAGTAATTGATTTGCATATATGGAACTATCCCTGCATTCCTGGGATGAATCCTACTTGGTCATAGTGTATAATCTCCTGATGATATGCTGCCATTCTGTTTTTTAGTATTTTATTTAGGATTTTTGCATCTATATTCATTAGAGAGATTGGCCTGTAGTTTGTTTGTTTGTTTGTTTTTGATGGGTCTTTCTCTGGTTTGGTATCAGGGTAATACTTGCCTCCTGGAATGTGTTAGGGAGCATTTCTTCCCTTTCAATTTCATTAAAGAGTTTAAGAAGAATTAGCATTAAATATTCTGTAAATTTCTTGTAGAATTCAGTTGTGAATCCATCAGGATCTGGACTTTTCTTTATTGGTAAGTTTGTTATTATATTTTCAATTTGCTGGCTGAGATTGAGTTATTCAGGGTTTTTATATCTTCTTCATTCAGCTTTGGTAATTCATATGTATCTAGGAATCTGTCCATTTCCTATGTGTTTTCCATACTATGAGAGTAAAGATTTTCAAAGTAGGTATTGATGATGTTCTGAATTTCCATAAGATCTGTAGTGATTTCATTCCTTCCATCCCTTATTGAATGAACTCAAGGTTTTTCTTTTCTTCTTTTGGTAAGGTTGGCTAGGGGCTTATCAATTTTATTTATTCTTTCAAAGAACTAACTCTTTGATTCACTAATTTTTTGTGTTCTTTTCTTAGTCTCCATTGGGTTAATTTCTGCTCTGCTCTTTATAATTTCCCGCCTTCTTTGGGCTTTGCACTTGACTTGCTCTTCTTTTCCTAAAAGCTTGAGGGACAGCGTAACATTGTTTATTTGTGGTCACTCTGTTTTCCTGATGTGGGAATTCACTGCTAGAAATTCCCTGAGGACTGCTTTCATTGCATCCAACAGGTTCCTATAAGTTCTACCTGCATTTTCATTTTATTATAAATATTGTTTAATTTCTTCTTTAATTTCATCAGTGACTCGTTGGTTGTTCAGGACGATGTTATTTAATTTCCATTTTTTATGGAATTTTTGTGATTTCTTTTATTATTTCCAATTTTATTGCACTATGATCTGATGGTATGCATGGATTTATTTTAATTCCTTTGCATTTACTTAAGCATGTTCTATGGGCTAGTATATGGTCTGTTTTAGAGAATGTCCTGTATGCAGCTGAGAAGAATGTGTATTCTGATGTTGTTGTTTGGGACACTCTGTAAAAGTTTACTAAATCCATTTGTTCACAAGTTTGGTTTAGTTCTGTTTTTTCTTTGCTGAATTTTTTGTCTAGTTGATCTATCTCTTTGTGCCAATGGGCTATTAAATTCATCCTGCTATTATTGTGTTACTGTTTGTTTCTTTTTTCGCATCTGTTCAAATTTGTCTTACATAGTGCTCCTGTATTTGGTGCATAGATATTTATGATTGTTATCTCTTCTGCCTGCAGTTTTCCTCTAAGAAGTACGCAGAGACCTCCTTTACCTCTTTTGATCATCCTTCGTTTGAAGTTCACATTGTCTGCAAACAGAATAGCTACCCTTGCTTTTCTTCTGGGTTCCTGTTGTGTGGAGTATTATTTTCCATCCTTTGACTTTCAGTCTATCAATTTCTTTTTCAGTTAAATGTGTTTCTTGCATACAGAATATTATTGGATTTTGTTTCTTAATCCACTCTGTCATTATACTTCTTTTAATTGGTGAATCGATGCCATTTATATTAATGGTTATAACTGATACATATTGGCTTATCTTTGTCATGTTATGTTCTTGCTGTTGGTTTCCTACTCTTCCCCTCTATTTAATTTCTTACTCTGCTTAGTGGCTCCTTTCTATTATTGTTCTTAAAATTTTGGTCATTTTTCTCTCTTTCTAGAATATCTTTCCATACTCTTCGTAGGATTGGCTTGGCAGTCATGAATTTGTTCAGTTGTTCTTTGTAATGGAAGTATTTTATTTCTGCATTAATTTTAAAGGGTTGTTTCACAAGGTACATTAATCTGGGTTGGAAGTTGTTTTCTTTCAGGCGTTGAAATACTTCATTTTAAACTCTTTTTTTTTGGTCTCTTTGAGATAGGATCTCACTATGTCATCCAGGCTGGCCTTGAGTTCACTTTGTAGCCCGGGCTGGTGTCAAACTCTCAATGATCCTCCTGTCTCAGGCTCCCAAGTGCTGGATTACGGGCATGTGCCACAAATGGCTTCAAACTCTTCTTGACTTCATGATTTGTGTGTTGAGAAATCTGTCATGATTCTGATGGGCTTTATAGGTGATGAGTTTCTTTTCTCTAACAGCTTTTAATATTTTGTTCTTTTGCTGAATTTCTGGGTTCTTGATTATTATGTATCTAGGTATAGATTTATTTTGGTTATGGGTAATTGGAGTTCTATATGCCTGAGTTAACTCTGTGTCAGATTCTTTTTCCATGCTTGGGAAATTTTCTGCTATTACCTCTGCAGATAGTCTTTTTAGGTCATTTGTGTTGACTCCTGCTGTTTCATTGACACTTACTTATCTTACATTGTTTTTCTTTGGGTCATTTTGCAGTTGTTGAATTGTTATTTTCTGGTTCCTTGCTATTTTTTAAGAGATCCTTCCTTTCACATTTGTTGGCTGCAATATGGTCTTCATGGTCTGACAGTGTACCTTCGGCTTTGTTCAGACTGTTTTTCCAGCTTTCATTGGATGTTTTAATTTCCTGGATATCTGTTTGAGTCTTTTTTATACATTCTAATCTTTCCTATGTTGTTCATTCAAGGTTTCCATCAGTTTTTCGCAATCTTTTTTTTTTTTTAATCTATGTCTTCTTTAGATGTGCTGAGCAATTCTTTCATTATGGTTGTCATTTTTTTTTTTTAATCTAAGAGATTGTTTCTGATCTGATGTCTTCTATGTCCTGATGGAATTGTTGCTATCATTTTAGAAATTCTAGGTGTATGGCTTCCAACTTCTGTGTTGATGTCTCCTGGACTTGTTTTGCATGAGCTGGAGGTCTGAGATTGTATTTTGCTTCTTTGTTTTGTCTTTTTTGCAGGTCTGGAGATTCCCTGGAGCTCAACCTCAGTCCTGTGATGGTGTAGGAGTGGCTAGGCAAGGACTCTATGTCCCTGGTGCTCAGCTTGGCTCCCACAGTAGTGTGTTGAGGCAGGGTGTGGTTGCTGATGTTCCAAAGGCTTTCTGGGCCGCTCTGTGACTCCCAGGAGTGTGTGGGGTGTGGGGTGTGGTCACTGAACCCCCTGGAGCTGTTCATGGCTCAGCCTGCCTCCCACACTTTTGAGTGAGGGGCAGGGACAGCTCTCCAATATTCCTGAAGCTCTCAGGAGTTCATCTCCTTTCTGTGAGGGTACAGGGGTGGTTGAGTCAAAGTCACCAAGGCTCCTGAAGCTGTCTGGGACCCAGCTGGTTCCCATGCTGGTGGGAGAAGGGTGAGGGCACAGTCACTAATACTGGTAAAGCTGTCCAGGGTTCAGCCTGGCTTCTTTGAGGTGTGGATGGGTGGGTTGTATTCACCAGGCCCTTGAAGTTGTTCAGGACCTAGTAGTCACCAAGGCTGTTGAAGCTGTCTGGGGCTCCTGTTGGCTCCTGTGAGCGTGTGGGGAGTGGGAGAGTGGTAACCAAGGCTGCTGAATCTGTATGCAGGTGAGCCTGTCTCCCACACTGGTGGGGGAAGGGCAGGGGTGGCTCACCAAGGTCCCCTAAGCTGTCCAGGGTTCAGCCTAGCTTCTGTGATGGGGTAGGGGTGGGGCGGGTCTTGGTCACCAAGGCTCCTGAAGCTGTCTCGGACCCAGCCTGGTTCCCATGCCAGTGGGGGAGGGGAGCACAGTCACTGAGGCTGCTGAAGCTGTCTAGGGTGCAACTCAGCTAGCTATGACCTTTTTTATGGACCATATAATTATTATAGTTTTCTTAACTATAATTGAGCAGTAAGAATTGATGATTTTGAAATAAATAGTTTGATCCTGAAATATGTGCAGAGGTTGTAGGCAAGTACCTACCTAACATATGACTGTGTAGTACTTATGTTTTATAAGTACTATGCCTCTATTTCTAAACTGATTAGAATTGAAAATAAAGTGTAAGCAGTTATAAAGAAAGGAATAGAATTGACTTAAGTTGCAAATGAAAGTAGTGAAGAAATTTAAGCAATATTAAAAGTTTTCAGTTATAGAAGTTCTTTTAAGAAATTCTTTTAAAAATTTTAATACAGGATTTGCTGTTTTAAAGTGAGTTAAATAAAGGAAATGTTTTTATCTTCTCTTAGAAATCATCCGAATCAAAAAAGGAACAAGAATTAAAAACTAAAACTCTGCCTCAATGACATAGAGCACTGCCTGTGACTGCTTCATGAGTCAGGAGATGCTAGGAGAGCCCCAGAGGCTGCAGACTGCTTGTCCAGAGGAAGAAAGGGCTGGGCTTCGCCAAAGTGCTTGCTATTAGACCACAAGGAAAAGTTGGGGGTAAATGAGGAGACATAAACGTAGAGATGACTCATACCATCAGGTACAGGAGAGAAAAATGCATTGTGACAACACCTGAAATACTGATCTTTCACAGGGGGAAGCAGTGCAACACCAGCTGGTATCAAGCACTCTTGACAGAGCTAGGACATAGCCCTTGCCCTCTGTAAAACACCACCTTACACGGTGCTGTGCTCAGCCCTTCAAATCTGCAGCCTCTTCACCCACAGATTCAACTGTGGATGGAAAATATTTGGGAAAAAATTCTATCTGTCCTGAGCATATACACATTTTTCTTGTCCTTATTTTCTAAACAATACAGTACAATAACTATTTGTGAATTATTTACATTGTGTCACGTTTTATAAATAACTTAGGATGACCTAAAGTATATGATAGGATGTGCCTAAATTATATGCAAATACTGTACCATTTTTATATAAGGAATTTGAATGTCCAAGGATTTCACTATCTGCAGGGGATGGGGCAGTGTACTAGCATCAATTCCCATGGACCTGAGGATATGTGTACTTCAGGGAGAAGTACCTACATTAAAGAGTAGTATTTTTAAAAGATAAAGAACTATCATAGAATTAGTCAAATACATTACAGGTCAAAAAGAGAGAATAGTAGGTCACCAGATAAATATTTCTACACAGTTCTTTAAACACTTTGAACAAGTATTTACCATGAATTCAAAATGTTAAGAAGTCCTTGATTCTCTAAAGAAAGAATTATAAGCAAAAATATCAAAGTGTACAAAAAATAGCAAGGCAACAGAACATGGCCAAGCTTACCTGGACAAGCTCAGAAAAATAGAACCATCATAAAGACGAAGATCACAGGGGAAGCAGCACAAAGAACAGACTATGCTAAAAACAGGGGTATCATAAAGAGAGAAAAGTCAAGTGGAAAGGAAAAAGGAGATTAAGAAGATTAAAAAGGAAATAACATATGGATACACATGTGGAAGATCTAACACACAGAACACTGAACACATGAATAATGCTATCCTTAAGAAAAGAATATAAATTATGAAAGAGGAAAAATAATTAAAGATATAATTAAAGAAAAAAATCATAGCAATATAAATAGCCTCAGCTATGTAGATTGAATGAGCACAAATAACATTGCTTAAAATAATGAACACAGGGATTTATCTATGATGGAAACAGTTAATGATTAAATTTTTTATATTTTGACCAATTTTGCATGCTTATATCTGGTAATCTGAGCAATTTATGTGAAGACAACAATTTGCAGTATAACAACCAATGGTGAAGTCCTACAATCCTGCCTAGTGCCACTATGTGTTGTCTCTAATGTTCTTTTAAATTATTATTTTCTCATTCTCTTTAATGATTTGATCAATCTTCTATTCTTACATGTGATAATCTGAGCAAGTTCATTGAAGATAACAATATGTAATATAACAACTACTGTTAATCTCTCATTTGGTTTGAAACCCCATATCATTTTTAGTGTCTTTGCTTTGTTTTGTTTGTATTTTGCTATTGTTCTTTTTCCTTACTATTCTTTTTAAAATAAAAAAATAAAAACAAAAATATTACTGTATGGATTCAGTGCAACTTCTATCAAAATACTAAGGCTATTCCTCACAGAACTAGAAAAAATAATTGTAAAGTTTGTATTGAGCTACAAAAAATAAAAATAAAAACTGAATAGCCAAAGTAATCAAGCAAAAATTATTACAATATCTGATTTCAAAGCATATTGCAAAACCATAGTAATTTAAAAATCATATAAATATTGTTATAGCATAAAAATACACACATAGACCAATGGAACCCACAGTATATTCAACTACATATCTGTAGCCATCTGATCTTTGACAAATGTGCTAGGAATATGCATTGGAGAAAACAGTCTTTCAATAAATGGCGCTGCAAAAATTGAAAATTCATAAGCGGAAGAATAAAACTAGCCTTCTAACTCTTAGAAAAGTTACAAAAATTAATTCAACATGGATTAGACATCTAAATGCAATGCCTGAAACATGGCAACTACTACTAGAAGAAAACAGAGTGTTTCAGAACATTAGAAGAGGCAAGGATTTCTTTTTTAACAACATCTCCACAGCACAGAAAACAAGAGTAAAAGTAGACAATGGGGTTGCATCAAACTAAAAATCCTTCTGCACAGCAATAAGAGTTATCAGAGTGCATAGAAAATGTACCAACTGGAAAAAAAATTTACAAATTTTATATTTGATAAGAAGTGTTGAACCAGAACACTTTTGAAGAAACAAGTGACACAAGTTAAAAATGAGAAACAGATCTACACAAATGGCCAAAAATCCCTTGAAAATGCTCAGTATCACACATAACCAGAGAAATGTAAATTAGAATCAAAATGAGATGTGAAAAGGCTCATTCCAGTGACAACTGCTATTATCCAGAGGACAGCGATGTAACAAATACTGGAGAAGTGGAGAGAAGGGAACCATTGTATATCATTGGGAATGTCAATTGGTAGAAATGTTAGACAGTGTGGGTTTTCCTCAAAAAAATTAAAAAGAAGACTATCAGATGATCCAGATGTTATGGTTGATACATTATGTCAACTTGGGGAGTCTAGATGTTTGGCTATGTGACTCAGCAGGAAGCCAGGATGCTTACTTTGTACACATCTTGAGCCTGTGGAAGAGGAGGGCATGGAGATTGTGTGAGAGCTACACCCCCCTGGTGGGGGCAGCCTGTTTACAATGTAGGGGAGAAAAGGAGGCTGCTTGCCCACCGCTCCTCCCTTTTGCTCTTGTAGTTTTTGCTGTATTCTGCCGCCGTGAACGTTTGCCCTCTGCCACGTGCCACTCTGCCTCTGAGCCAGCCAAGTATGGATTGAAACCTCCACAAACTGTAGGCTAAATAAACTTTTCCTTCCTTCATTTTGGGCACTGGGTATTTTGTCTCAGCAACAAGAGAAAAGTAACCAAGACACCAGCATTCCCACTGCTCATTATATATCCTAAGGAAATCACATCAGTGTCAGAGACCCTTCCCATTATTACGGCTCTATTCACAGTAACCAAGAGATGGAGGCAGCTTGTGTCCATCAGCTGATGAACAGATAAAAGCATGTGGTGTATATACATAGCATGACCCTCTTCAGCCATAGAAAAGGACAAAATCCTGTCCTCTGAAACAACATGGATGAAACCGCAGGTCATCATGTTATGTGAACTAAGTCAGACAAGAAAGACAAGTACTGCATAAATATTTATTAGAAATTAAAAAATAGAAGTTCTAAAACCTAACCTTCTCTTGACCTCTGTTTCCATCTCTATTGCTACCACACTGCCATTTTTCCTTTATAGCAAAACTCATGGAAAATTCCTGTCACTACTGAAAAGTTCAGTTTTTCTCTCATTGTCTTCTCAAAGCACTTAGTGGCTTCCCATCTCCCACATCTCACGATGGGTCACAGACCACCTTGCCACTCTTAACACCTGTGTTTCTGCACCAACTTTTCCCACCTCCCGTGAATTCTGAGCCTTGGGGCTTCAGTACGGACTGTGATGTCTGATAGAATCACTCCCTAAGGAACACTCTTAAACCTGCTCAAATGCTATCTTTTTGGCAAGTGTGGCATTAAACATTCCATCTAGAAGCGTACCATCTTGTACTCCCTTCTCAGCTTAATTATTCTCTGTAGCATACTAACATGTAGATACTTATTATTTATTTATTGTCTGGCTCCCTCATTATGATATAAGTTCTATGAAGGGAAGAATTTGTGTCTTTTTTGTTTACTGATATAGCTCCAGAAGGCTATACTGTACCTGAAACATAGTAAGAGGTCAGAAAATATTTTTGAATTAAAAAACCTCATGAATTCAGTTCTTTTTTAAAAAATGAAAGAAGAAAAGGACAGAAAGAAAAGGAGAAAGAAAAATTATTTGAGCTTCTACTCAAAAATGTAATAAATTTACATAAGGAATGAATGTAAAACAGTAAAATACTTTCCAAGGCTCTTATAAAAATTATAAGATAAGAATTCCATACTTTCCAAGTTCATTACACAGTGGAAAGAATTTATTGTAGAAAAAATTCCAGTCAAGCCAGAACAGATTGGAAAGGAAAACAATGAAGACTGTATTTTCAATGATACATATGAATACTTAAAACACTGACAGTGTAACAAACAAGCAAGTATAAGAAAAGGAAAATAAGCTCAATCTTATAAAACAAGAAATCAAAATTAAAACAGCGACATGCCATTTTCTTACCAGATTAAAACAGATCAAAGAGGTTGACACTGTACAATTGGTGAGAAAGAGAAAGAAATATGAACTTCCAGACATTGTTTCTGGGAACACAACTTATTAAACATCTATAGAAAACAATTGTGCAATAGTGAAAAATACATGCTTGTTATGGTTGATACATTGTGTCAACTTGGGGAGTCTAGAGGTTTGGATGAGTGACTCAGCAGGAAGCCAGGGTGCTTACTTTGTATACATCCTGAGCCCATGGAAGAGGAGGGCATGGAGATTCTGTGAGTGCTACACACCCCCTGGGTGGGAGTAGACGGTTTACAGTGTAAGGGAGGGAAAGGGACTACTTGCCTGCCATTCCTCCCTTTTGCTGGTTGTTTTGCTGTGCTCTGCTGCCAAGAACATTTGCCCTCTGCCATGTGCCACTCTGCTTCTGAGCCAGCCAAGTGTGGACTGAAACCTGCGCAAACTGTAAGCTAAATAAACCTTTCCTTCCTTCACTTTGGGCGCTGGGTGTTTTGTCTCAGCAAGGAGAGAAAAGTAGCCAAGACGATGCTATAGGAAGTACTATAATCCTTGGCACAGAAATTACATTGTTAAGAATTTACAACTATATTCCAGGATTTGCAAACCACTGTGTACAGGGTATTTGTTTCAATATTGTTGTTAATATCAAGCTATTGTAAATAACCAAATGCCCATATTTTGGGGATCAGTTAAGTAATTATTGAAAACTATACTGTATGAGGCAGCTGTGTACGTAATGCTGAGCAATCACCCATGACAAGTTGCTGATGTTCACAGCAGGTCAAGAAAGGCAGGGCAGTGATGCAAAAAAAGAGAGAGACACAAAAAGACACAGAAACTATCAAACACAGGACAAATGTATCTGCCAGGGGCAAATGGTGAGAATAAGAGGACACTGAGGCTAAGTGGGCCTCTCAAGAGGCTGAGAATGTAAACAGCTCAAACCATCACCTTTGTGTATCAGTGCCCAGCCCAAGGCAATCTCACCATAATGCTTTATGCTATAAATTAAAGTCACAATAAAAGATGCACCATGCAAAAATGGAGCAAAAGGAACTGTTGTGGTAATGTTACTATCAAATAAAATAGAATTTAGAGCAAAAGTCATTACCAGAAATGAAGACAGTCATCAAACAATAATAAAGACAATGACCTGTGAAGAATGTGTACCGTGAATTATATACTTAACAAAATTTCAAAGTATATTCAATAGCCAAAAAATGAAATAGATGCTTCAAGGAAATACACATATATAATTTTGTAAGTCTTCAACTGAAAATATAGATATTCTTTTTACGTTCTTATGAAATGTCTATTTTTAGAAAATTACCATGAGTTGGGCATATAAGGATGTTTAATAGATTCTCTGACCACAACTCAATTAAGAAAGAAATTAACATTAAAAAGTAGTTATAAAGAACCCATATATATTTAGATTTTAAAATGTGTTTCAGCCAGGGATGGTAGTACACACCTGTAATCCTAGCACTTGGGAGGCTGAGGCAAGAGGATTGTTATGAGTTCAAGGCCAGCCTGGGCTACGTACTGAATTCAAGGTCAGTTGAAACTACATAGCAAGACATTACCTAAAAAAAAAGTATTTCATGTGCTTAGAAAATAATTAAGTGTAAGCAACAATGAAACTAATTCTCTATTTAAGACTGGGCAGACATCCAAAATGAGAGCTTTTACCATTTTTAAAATAAAATTTTAAAATTTAGGCGTACAACTTGGAAAACTAGAAAGAAATAACAAAGAAAATAAAAATGTATCTCCTCTAAGAAAATAATAAAGATAAGAGCAGAAATTAATCATTAGAAAATTAAAAAATATTATGGAGGCTCAATAGACCTAAAAACCAGAGCTTTGATAAAAACTTTTAAATGAAGCCAGATATGCTAGCACATACCCACAATCCCACCTACTCAAGGGGCTGAAGAAGGAAGATAGTGAATTCAAGTCCAGCCTGGGTAACATAATGAAACCTGTGTCAAAAAAAAGGCTGTAAATAATTAATAATAAAAGAGAAATAAATGTAGATACAATATAGTTGTTTAAAAATAGTAGAATGTATTGATAGCAATTGAAAATTTAGATAAAATAGTAATTTCAAAAAAAATAATCAAAATAAACTGGAGAAAAATAAGAAAACATGATTAAACCAGTTATTGTTAAAGAAATTAAATTCTTAGTTGTAAATCTTCCTTCTAGAGATACCAGACCAGGATGCGAGGGTGCTCTGCCTGTGACGTCTGTTACCCGACTGATCAGCCGAGCTGATTATGCTGATCTGACTGGTGGGGCAAGTGTCCTGTTTCTCCCTCACAGCCCCACACGTGTCTGTACTGAAGCTGCGTAGTCTGTCAAAGAGGGTGACTTCCCATAGAGGAGGCCTTCCTGGGCGGGGTATGTGCATAGCTACACTCCCTGCTCGAACCACTACACAAGCTTTCAAAAACACCAGACCACAACAACTTTACACGTTTATTTTATTTTACTTTATATTTATTTCTTGAGACAGGATCTCCCTGTGTACCATGCTGGCCTTGAACGCACTATATAGCCAGAATTTGTAACAGTCGTCCTGCCTCAACCTCCCAAATGCTGGGATTACAGGCGTGCACCACTAGGCCCAGCCACACATATATTTTAACAAACTTTCTAAATACAAAACTTCTACATTTTAAAAATAAGGATTTAAAAAGAAGAAGAAAGGCAGTCTTAATTTGTGAGGCCAATACACTGTTATATTTAAATGAGCCAAATGTATTACACAAAAGAACACCACAGAATGATTTCTATATGGACATAAATGCAACAATCCAAAACAAAATATTAACAAACAGAATTAAGCCATGTATTAAAAGTACACACACACCTGCCTTTAACGGGAGCACTTATGAGGTGCAAGCAGGAGGATTTCTGTGAGTTTTGAGGCCAGCCTGAGCTCCATAAACAAGTTCAAGACCAGGCTGGACTACATAGTGAGAACTTGTCAGAAAATAAAAAAAAAAAAAAAAAAGAAAAAGTACACACACATCCCATTCAAGTAACATCATTCCAAGAATGAAAAGCTATTTCAATATCAGAAAATATATCAATTTATTAGCACACAATACATGCAGGAAAATGCAAGAAAGAATGAAATTACTGCATTTGTTTACTTAGTCAAACTGTTAGACACCGCCTCAGGCATTGATGACAGAGCAGAGGAATAAATACAGAATTTCTTTCCCACACAGTGTTTAGAGCCAAGTAGGTGAGTGAGATAGTACTCAAACAGACAAACAGAACGGGGTCCTGACAAGCAGAATTCAGAGACTGGATGGGGTGAAGAATGCTGTTTGGAGCAGACACCTGGATGAAGGGGGAGAGTGCATTTTTAATTAGATCACATCAGGCAGAGCACGGCCAGTGCAAGGCACCCAAGCAGAGGTTTGCTTGGACCGAGAACCAAGCAGGCGTGCTGAGTAGCCAGAGGAGCCTGGCTGTGGACAGGGCAGAGCCAAAGAGAGCAGATGAGATAGGAGAGGTTGCTAGAACCCAGGTCTGGTCTGATTTCTGTATCCTAAAGATTTTGGACTTTGTTTCTACATGCGATGATAGAAATTTGGAGGGTGTTCCACGGAAGAGTCATCATCTGATTCTTCTTTTAAATAAGCTTTCTGGCTACATGTGGAGAATAACCTTTAGTAAGTAAGGCATTTATGAATGCCAGCACAACCACGCGAAAGGGAAAGAGTAGTTAAGAGGCAAGGACTTGATGGCTTGTGCAAGGTCATCACAGTGGCTACAGTAATTGAATTGATTCACAGGGGAAATTCATCAGGAGATGTATTATTCTCCAGGAAAACAATTTAGTGAGAGGAATTTGCTCCTACGATTGTGGAGGCTGACAAGTGCCAAGATCCTCAGCTTGTGAGCTGGAGGCCTAGGAAAGCTGGTAGTGTTCACCCAGTCCAGACTGCCAGCTCAAGACATATGAAGAGCTGGGGGTGGTTTGAGCCTGAAGGCAGGAATGGTTAAGATCCCAGCCTCACACTTACTTGCAGGGGCAGGGTGGGGTCAGCTTTTTGTCCAGCTTATTCTATAGGTCCCATTCATGTTAGGGAGGACAATCTGCTTTACTCAGTCTACTAATTCAAGTATTTAGCTGTCACCAGAAACACCGTATCAGATACATCCACAATGATATTTGACCAAGATGCCTGGACACTGTGTGCTTCATTCGAGTCTAAACAAAACTTACCATCTCAGCAAAGTGGAAACAATATCTAATACAAGGTAACTATGAAAATCTGAGGCTTTTGTGCTTAAAGTTGAGATTTTACATGTTCCCAGGAGTAACACAAAGGCATCACTATAACCACAGTTAGACCACAGTGGGCTGAAAATCTCATTGAGGGCCGTACAGGAGGAAAGGGATGCAGTGGTATTAGAGTTGAAAGAGAAGCAATAAAACTATCCTAATTTGTAAATCACATAATTTTAAACAAAGAAAATATGAATGCTTTTCATCTACTAGAACAAATAAAGTTCCAAAAAACTTACTGGACTCAAATCAACATACAAAAGTCATTGGCATTTCAACAAATAATAAGACTAGCCAGAAAAATGAAACAGAAAAATATCCTATAAAGTACCTAGGAATAAACTTAATATGTGATGATTAAGAACTCTATGGAGAATATAAAATATTTTTAAACAAAAAAAATCGAATACAGAGATACCCTACTGCATTCAAGAATTGTAAAGCTGTCAGCCTCTCCCCTCCCGAATAATCTATAAACTTAATGTAACGTTCTAACTAAAATCCAAAAAGACTTTATAGAATTTGACAAGTGAATTCTAAATTTAATGTGGAAGCACAAATTCAGGAAGAGCCAACTAAACTTAGAGTAAGTTGGGGGAGGGGAAAATTTGCCTGACCAAATATATGAAGAATTTATAAGGCTGTAGAAAATGAGACCATGTGGTATTGGCACAAGAGAAGTCAAACAAACCAAAGCAACATAACAGAGAATCCAGAAGCAGACACTCACATACGTGGAAACTTGAAGGGAGACCAACAGGTCTCCACAAACCAACGGGTAAAGGCAAGCCTGTTCACTCAGTGCTGCTACAGCAATTGTTTAACTTTATGGAAAAAATAAAATAAAACTGCATCCCATTCTCACACTATACAAAAGTATACTCCAGATGAATCAGAGATCTAAATGTAAAAAGCAGATTTTGGTAGAAAATATGGACTATTTTCATAAAATTCTGATGTGGAAAAATTTCTTAATCAGGACACAAAAAGTGTCTCAAAGGATTGCTTGATTTGATGATATGGAGATTTTTTTAAGAAAGAAAAAAGCAAAAACAGAAAAAAACCCTCATATTCAACAAAGACTCAAAAAGGAAGTGAAAAAGTAAACTCACCCTTTGAAAAGATATTCATAACTTATATAAAAGACAAGGAATTTTTAAAATAAATAAATCAGTTAAGAATGAACAGTCTGTGAACAAGCAATCAAAGAAAAGAAAACCCAAGTGGGTGAGAAACATGAACAGAGACCAGGGACATAACCTCAGCGGCATGGTGCCTGCCTGTCAAATGTGAGGTCCTGAGTTCAGTAATTCTAAAAAAAGGGAAAAAGAAACAGAAAAAGATAGGTAAATATACTAATAATTAGAGAATGAAAAATAGCAGTAAGACATAATCTCAAGCTGACAAAATTCAAGTCATAATGATAGTAAGAGACGTCATAGACTATAATCTCACATACGCTCATGCGCATGTGAAATGGGTACACTGCTTGGCTGAGCCATTTCAAAGCATCTCTTAAGGTTGATATATCCAACTCAGCAAGTCTACGCACATACATTACATCAGGAAAATCTGGCATGTGCGGAAGGATGTGCACGCCAAAAGGTTTATTGCAGCCCGTTGTCTAATAAAAATTTAAGAGCAGAAATGTCATTTAACAAGACATTATGGTATAGTAGTAGAATACTACGTAGCACATTAAAAATGCACTAGAGGTATATATGTTAGGATGATTTTTCAAACACAAGTTGATTTTTACAAACCAAGTTGTAGACTACTACATTCAATACAGTAGTATACTGTTTATGTAAACTTAAATACCAATAAAAATAACCACATTATGTAGCATTATCTACATTGGTGCACACATAAATGCTAAATTGGAAATTATGCATGAGACTTTTATTAAAATACTAAATCTGTAATTATGTTAGGAGGGCAAGGTACTAATGAGATCAAAAGGGCCTCAACAGAATCTATAAAATTTCCAAAAAACTGGAGCAAACATTGACATTGTGGTTAATCTTTCCTGCAGCAGGGAGGGGCTGGGATGAGCAGGTGCTAATTTTTTATCATCTCTGTACAAGACTGCCTCACTCCAGGCAGGACCATCAACAGAGGTCTCCGCCCAGTACCATGACCCCGGCTGGCCCGGTAATGTGAAGCAGGTATGTCCTTCTTTGCATGTTTGGACTACTTCAAAACAGTTTTGAAAATTTAATGAGTTAGAAAAGCAAAGTGTGTAAAGAGTATATAATGTCTCGCTGTTCTGTTTCCTGTATCTACAAATGTAGCACAAACTGCTAATCAGGTGCTAAGAACAAGGAAATGAGAAAGACTTCATTACTGTCTATCCTCATTGGTTACATGATTTACTAAATAATTAACATGTGTGGAATAACATATTAAAATTAACTATCCAACACATTACCACATGTTTTCATCTTGTACTCTCCCATATATATTTTTACTGAAAGTTACTCCCAAAACAAGAAAGTCACCTTTCTTCTATTTTTCTCCCAAATTTCTAATTTTTCCTGATTTAATAACTTGAGAGTTTTAGTTGCATGTATGTATGTACTTTATATATGTGTGTGCATGTACATTTTATAGATGTATGTTCATATAGTGGAATTTTATGATTTGCTCAAGTTTATAGTTACATATTAAGTAGCATTACTGTGTCTGCAAATCAGATTTTATGATGCCAAAGTTAGTTCCTTTTTAATGTGCATATACACACACATACATATATATAGGGACACACACACACACACACACACACACACACGCACGCACACGCACACACTGCTACCCCCAGGATGGGTTTGAGAACTCAAGAACTGAATGGACGGGTTTTTAAATGCACAAGAACTTAGGGCCACTGCTCAAGCAGAGAGCACAGTTGCTACCCTTCACCCTTCATCTGGCTTCTTGAAGTCCAGTTTCATCTCTCATTTGTGTTTTGATGTTCAACATCTGAAGACATGATTATTGAATCAATGAATAAAGTAACACTTCTCACCTGTCCTTTACCCGTACACTCTAACACGCCTATGCATTTCAGGAGAGAACCCTGGTCTCAGTTAGGCAAGGTGATGTGTTAGAGGCAGATCCTGCAGTTTTCAGATTAAATACATTTTGATTAAAATGACTTAAATCAGAAGTACCAAAGTTATAAAACAATTCCCTATAATGGATCTTTCTCAGTTGGGAATAAACTTGGAAGGCCAGGCTTATCTGTAATTAAAGGACCATAGGGAGATTTCAGAGTCTAGAAAGGGATGAACCAAGTAGATTTTCCCTGTTCTCGACTTCTGAAGATGGTCAACAGTTTTCATGCAGCACAGCTCTGGGCTGGAATCCGGTGAACTGGACCTTTTAGGTCCTGTTTCCTGTGTGGTATCAGCTTCTCAAGCTCTGTGTGTGAGAGGCCTTGAGGAGTTAATGCCCAGCTGGGTTTTAAAGTCTTAATTTTTCATTCAAATAGTAATTAAACCTCAAAGATTGACTTAGTTAGGCTTTTTTTCCTTCCCTCAAACCGGTAGCATGCTTGTCACGGCAGGGGGTTCCTAAATTCTCTAAGCCTCCATTGAAATATGTTCTACAAACAATACACAATCACCTGATATTACGCTGTTGTGTTTTCTTTCTTTTTTTTTAAACCCATGGTAAGAATGTAAGCCGATAACAGCAAGAACATTTTTTCTCTTTTATTAATTTAACATACCAATCGCTTTTAGTGAAGCTTAATTCATTGAAAAAGCAGCTTATACTTACCATAGAAAAATTAGAAAATGCAAAATAGTACAAAGTGGAAAAGTCAATAAAAATGCCATAGTACCCTCATTTAAAAATAACTCCGACCTAACGTTTGACTCATTTCCTTTATTTCCATTGAATGTTTCTTGTATGCAATGGGGGGTTGGAGTATTATGTCATTAAAACACCTTTCAGTCAGCATCAGCTTTCTGTTTTTGTTTTTTAAGAAAAATGATACAAGCTGAAAAAAAACTTTCAATGCAATGGGATTTTCTTTTTTAAAGCAAGATTAAATAAATCAAACTTTGGTTGCCTTTTGTTTGGCACAGTTTTTAATTAATTTCTTTGCTTCTTTCTGATGTAGGATTTAAAAGCTGTGTGGTGTACCCAAAGCAGCAGGTTCTTTGGAATGTCACCGTGAATCTAGCTTTGAATTTTCATTTTCCCTCCTAGAAACATGGTTTAGATTTGTTTAGTTTAATAAATATGCATGTGGTGCATCTTTTGTGTGTGTCAGGTACTATTATTTAATGTTTGAAGCAATGGAATTCATTTTCTTCCTTATAAATGGAGACTAATGAGCCCTTCTTGCAGGCTTACTATAAGTACTGGAGAAGTACATAAACATGTGCACTTACCTATTTCAGTTACTTCAGAAAGTCTGCAACTGGCATGCTAGTGTACACCATTAATTTCAGCACTCAGGAGGCTGAGGCAGGAGGATTGCCTCAAGTCTGAGTTCAGCCTGGGCTACATAATGAGTTCAAAGCCAGCCTGGACTATATAGTGAGACCCTGTCTCAAAAGAAAAAAGAGAAAAAGAAAAAAATTCCTCACAGGTTTTAAACAGTCAAGCTTCAGATTACATAAATTAATGACAAAATGGAAGTAACTAACTCCTGGGGACCCCTCCAGTGAGTTCCCAGTTTCCTGCAAGATGTTACAGCACATGGTAAAAAGAGAAGGATGAGATAAAATGGCAATACATCCGGGACCTGGGATAGGCAGTTGTTCATGGGGAGCAAAAGGCCTGAAGGCAGCCAGACCTTGGGTATTTATTGATCACATTTACATTGAGGAAAATGGTGGTGGTGGGGTTATTATCTGACTCTGAAGGCAGCTGTCATCTTATGTTTTATGCTAATGAGGATCTTATGTTGATGAGAACCGTGAGGAGAGACGGCAGGTTAATAAGAAGTTTGTCCTTTCCCCAAAGTGAAATCCTTTTTCAATTACTACTCAGTTCTCAAGAAAGTAGGATGTCTTCAGCTGATGTAGTCTTGCCGTGGGGCATCACAGCATCACAGGACATTGAGGCCTCAACGGTGACAGGAGGCACACAGAGTTAGGCTTTTGCATAGCATAGCCTGCCCACATGGCAAGATACTAGGCCTCAGACCAGCCCTCATCACAGTTTAATCCTGAAATGATTTTCCCCCCAAAATTATATAGGATGTCCCTGACAGTTAGCTCCGAAAGAGTTCATTCACTTCTGAGGAAAATATTTTTACCAAGTCACCCTAGGACTTCTGAAAGATATCACAGTAGCTGCTCTTTACATGTCTGTTTCTTAAAGTCAGAACAAAAGACAGAGAAGGAAAAAGAAGAGAATGAGAGAAGAAAGTGAAGGAGGAGAAGGGAGAGGTGAGTGGATGGGTGGTGACAGATGACAGATGAGGCAAAAGAGAGAAAGCGGAAGGAGAGGTGGAGGGAAGGAAAGATGCTAGGAATGACCAGGTGGATCTGATTCTGTTACGAAGATTTAAAACGCATGTGCAGTATGAATTGATTAGAAGGGATCCAGGTGCCTACAAATAGAGGGATATAAAACCTAAGATAAGAGGAATTTGGCTCTGAGTATGAGCATAGAAGGAAATATTAAAGAGTAACTCCCGCTGGTGGCACTGAGGCTGAGTTTGTGCCACAGCTCTGCAGTGCAGTCACTGATAGCACTTAGAAAACAGAACTTTTAGGAACAGAAGCAAAACCACGGATCCTCCCTCTCCTGATGCAGAGGTGCAGAGAGCTTATATACTCCAAGTCCACTGGGCTCATTAGCTCCTAGGAACAGTGCGACCCCGCCGACAGCGCCCCACTTACAAAAGTCCTAATGCTGGCTGAGCCGGCACCCCACAGCTCCCGACCTGTCTAATTTTCACCCCTACCCAGGGCGCCTCTGGAAAGAAGGGAGGCATGAGAAAGGTAGGTGTGTTCTGCCTTCCATAGTAGTGTGAGGTAACTATTAATTGTGATGAAATTAATGCCCCACTGTTGGATTGTCTTTCTGATCTTTTAAATACATACTACCAGAAAAAAATATTGTATAACAAAACATTTATTCAGCAAGATTAAGGAGCATTAGCTGGAGATTTTATTTTCTTTGTTGTTTTGAAAAGAGATCATTTAATAGCATACCCACTGTAGGTATTTAAATGCATACAGTGTACAAAACCTAAAGCAAAGATGAAACCAGGAACTTGGATTTGGAGTCAGGTGTTCTGCAACAGATGTGTGCGTACTGGCTGCATGCTGGTCAGCCACCCTTCAGCAGTGTCTCCTGCACGCACTCTCCTCGTGGAGGCGATGCCTTTCACCTGTGAAGAAGCAGAATGTCTGAAGTTTTCAAAGTCATTATTGAAACCTGTGTGTGGTGCTCCTTGCCTAATTTTCTGGTTCATAATTTTTAATTTTCTCTTTTAAAGAGAATTGTCAACTTACTATATTGCCACCCAGATCAAATGTCTGGGTGTTTTTGTGGCAATTTGAGTGATTTTTATTCGCTTTTTCCTTTCAGGTAACTTTGATTTAGTTCTGGGAAAACATTTTTTAAAAATTGTGAAGATCTTTAATGTTTACTGATATTCCTGTGCCTTAATATTCATAACTAGTGATTGACATTGTTTTGACCAACTTTCTTTTTTTTTTTTTTTTTTTGCGGTACTGGGGATCGAACTCAGGACCCTGCACTTGCCAGGCAAGCGCTTATTCCACTGAGCTATATGCCCAGCCCCTTGACCAACTTTCAATCCAAGTTGTTTCTTTTTTTCCTGAAATCTGAAAAGCTCTGTAGTTACTTTGAGGATTGTAACCTAAGGTACATGTGCACATGTGCTATAATTGTTTCTTTTATGAGATTAGAAAAAAATATTTCAAAAGGGGAGGTTCATTGGCAGTAAAGATGAAAACCACAAAAAAATCTTCAAGCATAGCTAGGTTAACATTATAAAGATTCAAAATATTTAGAAATAGTAACTCTTACAGAAGATACACATTTAGGAGGAAGGCGTGAATACAGTGGTTCTTTGTGAAGCGCTATTTCTAAGTGTTTTCCATAAGAGTTTTAATTTTCAAAGAAATGTTTAAGATGAATCACTATATACATATATTACTTAAAACAATCTATTGTGAACACCATATATCAATCATTTTACACCTTTGAAGTTTGTACTTTGACATCCTCAAAGAAATGAAGAAGAATCGTTCAAGCCCGAGGATATAAACAGTAACCGGGAAAGGTCAGATTGGGTTTTTCCCCATTTTAATAATGATGAGTGAGTCTAATTCATTACTGAGCACAGCAGACCTTTATTGTGATAGTTTCCCTTCTTTAGACTATTGGATGAAAACAGCTGATTTACAGAGAATGAGAGAACATCTCACTGTAGGGAACAAATGTAAGGCTTATGCACTTTCTCAGCGCCACAGAATTCTACACGGAGAGGGTGGAAGCTCGCTGGACTCAGAACAAGGCTTCCAGCACTGCTGAAGGCTTCCCATCATTTGAAAATAAGACATTTCGTGAAATAACTTTCTCTTTATTGGTCTATTGCTAACATTTTGCTTATCCTTCCATCCATGCCTTACCCAATTTGCTAATAACATCACCAGTGTTATAGTTCTGAATTCTTTGGCTTGTTACAACTGGCAGAACTTGTTTATTCTTCTTCCAAGGAATACTTTATGTCTTACTTTCTCCCTTCATATTCTGATGCACACTGATAACAAAGAGATATTTAGTGCTTTTTGTGTTTCAGATTAGAAAAAAAAAGACATCCACACATCATGTTTGGTCCAAAATAAACAAAGCTGAAATGCTTTGAGTATCTGGCTCACTGTATCCTTCACAGTGCTGGACTTAAAGGGGTTCCTTAAACAAGACTTCAACGAGGAAGAAAAGAAATAAATATTTTCATCATGACAAAATTTTTGATTAACCTTTTGAACATTTTTCTCACCTATGCTGTATTTTTTTCTTTTTTCTCATTTAAAAATTAGTGATGAGAAATATCATATTTCCTGTAAGTCTAATATTTTTCCTCGGTTTATTAAAATAGTTTTCTAGATTAGAAACTGATGATTATAGTGTTCATTAATTTCTCATTCTGTTAGCTTTCAGTTGAAAAATAGTATGTCTTTAGTCTTAATTACTGTGTGGCCCAGAGATAGCAGCACAGGTATTTTCTTTCAAATTTCCAAATCATCTTTCTACTTTAGCTAAGAAACTCTTATAAATGTGTTTCTATCCTTCATGCCAGAAAAAAGTGGAAACATTTGATTCAAGATTCACATATTTGTCAAAATTTGAATAATTATTTATAATTATTTTATCAACAAGTTTATATAATCCAGATTTCCTTCTTTATATGAAATAAATTCATGTATCAAGAGATTTCTCATATGTTTTATCTTTTAAAGCTAATTACTAAATAATATAGGACTATCTGGGTAAGTATGGGTGCTTTAGTTTCTGATTTCCCTACCTTCTAAAGAACTACCATGAAACCTGATCTTTAATAATCACATGTCCATCAGGGTAGGCAAAGACTTTATAAATAAAACCTTGAATGCACAGGAACTATCACAAAGTATCAACAACCGGGCCCTCATTTTATTAAAAAGCTTTGCTCAGCAAGAGAGACTACTAATAGAGTGCACTCACAATGTGGGAAAAAGTGTTTGCCAGCTGTTCCTCACACAGAGGATTATCATAGAGAAGATATAAAGAACTCAGAAGAATCAGCCCTCCCAAATTTAAAGGCCTACTCCAAAAATAGGCATCTGAGATAAATACACACTTTAAGATGAAGAAATACAAACAGCAAATAAATATATGAAAAGATGTTCATCACCAATTATTCAAGAGATACAAATTAAAACAACAGAGATTCTATCTCACCCTGGGAAGAATGGTTGAAATCAACCAATACCAAATGCTGAAGGGGCTGTGGGGAAAAAAGAACCCTTCTCCACTGTTGGTGGGAGTATACACTGGTACAACTACTATGGAAATCAGTGTGGAGATTATTCAAAAAGCTAGGATTAGAGGTCTCATTTGACCCAGCTATTTCCCTTCTCAGAAGAATTAAAATCATCATACCACAGTGACATATGTGCACCCATGTTTATAGCAGCACAATTTGTAATAGCTAAATCTAGGAAACAACCCAAATGCCCATCAACTGAGGAGTGGATAAAAAGTAGTCTTTTTATAAAAGAGTACTACTCAGCCATAAAAAGGATACACTAGCCAGGGATTTAGCTCAGTTGTGCAGCACTTGCCTGGTAAGCATAAAGTCCTGAGTTCAATTTCCAGTACCCCCAGAAAAGAAGGATAAACTGGAGACTTTCATAGGTAAATGGATGTAACTACACCATACTCATAAGTGAAATAGACCAAATGCACACACATGTGTAAACATCATATTGTCTCCCTAGTATGAGAAGTTGAAAGAGTAAATAAGATCCAAAGCATACAATGAGAAACTTCAAAAGGAAAGAGAAAGTGGGATGGTGGAATGGAGAAAAGAACAGGAAAAAGAAACAAACTATATATACATATATATATATATATATACCATAAATACTTAAGCTAGTTATACTACTAATTTCTCTTAGTTCGTTGAAGAGAAAGGTTTGAGATAATGTTTTTTTTTTTTTTTTTTTTTTTTTTTTTTTTTGGCGGTACTGGGGATCAAACTCAGGACCTTGCACTTGCCAGGCAGGAACTTATTCCACTGAGCTAAATCCCCAGCCCTTGAGATAATGTTTAGACAATTAAATGCCAATATCTTGTACTTTCTAATTTAAATATAACAATACACAATGTATTAATCATTATTACCTTCCTATTGTTTTGAAATTTTTTTTCTCCTTAAAATACAAAAAAATCACATGTCCATAGCTGGCATGCACATAGGAGAAGGCGCTGTCACTGTTACCGTGGTATAGCATTTGCTATGTGGCATCAGGTTGTTCAAATAAAGCTGCAGCCCAAGGAACTTGCTGACCACCCCCTCACAGAAGTGCCGCGAGGCTCAGCTGCCAAGCTTTTGTAAAGCAGTCGAAAACACAAAGTGCAACCTATGCCTTGCTGGTATTGACTCTGCCAGCACAAATCGCCAGCATTGCTTCCTTTTTCCGTTCTTTATGGTGATTTCCTGAAATAAAGGATAAGAGTCATTCTGCAGTGACTGGGACTGCACTTTCTCCAGACGGTAACGAAGAACAAAAACTGTAAAGTCATGCCTTATTATGTTGTTGATCAGGACAACAAAAAACTTGAAAATTTTCTTAAAGGGCAATTTTAGGTTTTATCAGAAAGTACAGAGAGTTCTCACACACACACACACACACACACACACACACACACACACACACAGAGTTTCCCTGTTATTCACACCTTGTGTTATCTGAATTAAAGTTGGTGGGTTCAGGACATGCAAACCCAGAGCCCAGAACCTTGGCATCTGAGAAAGCAGCACAAGCAGGACAGGCTCCCCACACCTCTACTCCTCCTGAGCCTCTTCACCTGAGAAGTGCTCCCGTGTATCCAGAGAGAAAGTAAAGAACTCTCCCACAACACAAGAACACGGAAAACGTGAACAAGCAGGCCTTGCAAAACCTTCTCGCCTTGCGTGTTAACGTTACATCCTTTCATCCAATCCTACGCACTCACGCTTCAAATCTAAGCAGAAAATTCCATAGATTTACCTCTTACTTTGGGTCTCAATTTCTGAAGGTTTCCATAGCATGTAAAACAAATAAATTAGTCTTGCTAATCTCTTTTCTTAGAGGTGCTATAGGTGATAAGAACACCTATCATGCTGCTATTGCAGGACAGATGCAACAAACGGGTAGAATTTATGATGAAAAAGTATTCTTCTGGAGAATGTGGAGTGATACACTTCTTTCTAGCAAGTAAAACAGAAAAAGCACTTAAAACTCTTAACACCCAAAAGTTAAACTGGGAGCGGGAACTGAAAATATCTGAGTCAGCGAGAAAGTCGATGGGAGAGAACTTTCAGAGTAGTTAATATCTTTCAAAAATAAGTTTGAAAATATTTGAACTGTGATTTCATGAAACCAAAGAAATCTTAGAGAAATATTCAATCAGCATGCTGACTTTCTCACATTGGATTACCATTTTTCTTGTACAGCATCAACATAGATGTGCCTGGGGAAAACCTGCCACATATTTTTTCCTGTAATAGATCAGCTTGTGATTTACCATAACTGCCAATAAAATACAGAGAATTGTGAATGGAAAAGTATTTCTTGTGACTGTTTACTAGACTACATTAAGGCTCTTGTTTGCTTATGAGTAAAAAAACAAACTTGAAGTCTCTACTAATGATATCCTACAGTGGAGAAGAAGGGCACAAAATATCAGGTTTCCCTGAGGCTTCAAGAGTCATCATCTATAAAAAGAGTGGTCTTCGTGTATCCCTACTGAGAGAAACACGCTGGGACTCAAGGTGCACACTACAATCCCTGCCCTCAGGAGGCTGAGGCAGGAGCTTTATGAAGTTGAGCACAGCCTGGGCAACCTAGTGACTTAACAAAACCTTGTCCCAAAACTTCTGAAAAGGATTAGGGATGTGGCCTGGTGCAAATGTAGTAAGTTCAGCCCCCAGTACCACAAAAAAGAAGTGTGTGGGCGGGCTTATATTCCTAATTATAATTGTAATGAGTAAACTGTGCCTTATAGTGGATAAAAAATACCTTACCATGTAATTTAGAATATTTGTTTCTTCCAGACTCCATTAAATTGTAGGTAACCTATTAAAAAATTCTAAAATATTATCACATTTAATCTACATTAGAGTTTTCCTTTTTGTCATTATTTTCTTCCATTGAATAGAAGTTATTTACCAAAAAATATCGAATTGACTTGACTCGATTTTAACCATCTAGTTTTGAGATACTCCTGTCAAAAAAGTTTTATATTTTGAATCACTATCAATTTGACTTGATTTTTTATACAGTTTCTTGAACTCACTAAGCCTCAGCCCCTGCACAGAAAAAGGGGTATTATAATAAAGCTTATTTTAAAGGGCTTAGTTTAAGGGCCAAAAGAGCACATGGCCTGGTAGTCCATAAGCATTGAATAAATACCAGCTATGGCTGTTATTATTAGACATACAGAAAGAAGACTCACCTGGATTTTCCTTCTAGTTCTACTATTTTCTAGCCATAGAAACTCAAGGAAATCTTATTTCCTCTCTGTGTAAATTTCTCCTTTATAAGTGGTGAAGAAGACTTTGGCTTTTAGGCACTTAACAAGTGTGGAGAAGGACATTCTTTAGTTACTATTTCAACGTATTGCCTCAGGCCTGACCTCAGGCATGACTGTTGGATTCAGGAGGAAGTCTAGCAGAAGCCTGGTAAGCCCCGGGGTCAACACTGAACGCTTTGCTGTGATATGCCAGAAAGAATGGTAACCTGAGGGCTAGCTAGTCAAGTCCCATGGGTATGATAATTGAGTTGTATTGTTCTTGCTAAAAACGGTTGATAGCCTCCCATTTGCCCAGTTGCCTCCTTTGTTTTTTCTCAATAAAAGGTTACTGAAAATGGTATTTGAGGCTGCACTGTAAGCCCCTTGATCTCAGAATTTTGTCTGTCTTATATTGCTTTTTCCTCTTACTTTTCTATTCATCCATGAGCACCTCGTTCTCTGGACCTCTTCACCCTGGACAGAAACGGATTCTAGACCCACAAACAAAGATTCAGTGAGCTTGTGAAAACATATCATCTCTACATCCTGCAAGCCATATTATGCTGATCACCTTAATATTTCATATTAGTGGACAACATTTACTGAACATTTATGTGCTCTTCACAATAATTAGTCTTCACAATAATTTCAAGGGGTAACTATGTTCCCTATCTTGCAAATGAGGAAATTGAGGCAGCAGGCTGACTGAGTAGTGGTTAGAAAGCTTTGGCAGAACTGAGTATTGAGCGCAGGCAGTACAGCTGCAGGGCTGCTCGGGTCACTTCACTCTCTCCCAGTTCTCCCTAGGAAAGGTGCAAGGCCGCATTGTGGAATGAATAAGGCTTCAGCTGGGCCAAAACACTGGGGAAAGAACCACGGTCCCGGACACGCCCGCTGCCACCGATGTACTTCTCGGGGAGGCAGAGGCAGGATGCAGGACTCGCTGAGAAGGGAGAGCTGCTCACAGGCACAGCACTTGGCAGGCAGCTAGAGTTGAGTCATTGAGAATTTCCTGCACAGCCACATCAGCGTCAGAATAACATGGAAGGTATTTAACAATCTGTATGAACAAGTAAACCCTGTGAAATAATGAGCAACTGTCACTTGAGTTTACACAATGGGAAATAGTTCTCAGCAAATTCGAACATTTGTGAAGACAACCATATTTAACGATGAAAAGAATGTCAAACTTGGCGCTTGGAAATATTTAATAGGCAAGTCAAATGAAGTTCGGGGAAAGCAGATTGACGGGGAGAATATAGGGAGATGGAAAGACTGAACCGCGCAAGGCTCAGAAAATGACAAGAGAGGTGACGAGAATGGAGGAAATAGGAAACACTGAACAACCACTTCCCTCAGGCTCTGACCTCCCACTGTAAATGGTGGTGCAAGTCTTCAGACTTCATATTTTTTATTTCAAGTGTTTTATGTGGATCCCTAAGCAAGAGTGTAAACTCCAGTAACTGCTGTGGTGCAATGGAAAATATATCAATTTGGGATCAGAAGAGAGTGTCTAAGATCTGCTCTGCCTTCCCAGCCCGGGACCACAGACAAGCCATGTGCCCTGCATCTCAGTTTCCTCACTTGTCAAGTAAAAATAAGATCTGCTCAGAGTGACAGCATATGTGGAAGAACCTTATAAAATGCACACCATTGCACATAAAGGAGTTCAGAGGTGGAAGGAGAAATAAAATAGATTAGAAGAGAGATCTTAAAATCAGGAGACCTAAGATCAAGATTTTTCCACCGATGAGCTCAGTGACACTGGCACAACATAATCAAGTGATGCCATTTAGACTGTGAACATTCACTACCTACTCTGCAGAATGGGTGGTATCAGGTCCTTGTTCCGTGGACTATTGTGAAGGTCACAGGACCCCTGCAAGACAGCAGGCATAACCCTCTTATTTTATTAGTAAGAAAATAGTACTATGAGTCTTTTTTCCTGACATTGTTATAAGGACACTCCTAAAATCTATAACAGTTCTGAACATGAAATAAGAACAAACCCTTGTTGGCTGATCGATTTCAGAACATAGTTACCTTGATGCAGGGAGTCTATGTCAAGCGGAGAGGATGCGCGCTGCGCACGCACGGTCCTGGCGGTTTCTCTATGTTCCTGTCAGTCACACTCTTCTGGGAAGTCAAGTAGAAAAATGAACAAGGAACATCACTGGCAGAAATAAAATTACTGTTTCTCTAGAGACAATGCTATTTGTCTGGAAATTGTAAAATGTAGATGGGAAAAAGGAAATAACAGGTCTGTGATTCATGATACTAAAAACTAAGAAAAGGTGGGTTCTTTTTGTGGTGTGGCTACAAAACAAACAAAAAAAGCATACAAACCCAGTGTTTAAATGTTAATTTGTTGCAGAACATCAAATGTTTATAGCAAGAGTTTGATGGAAGCATCAGATTGAAAAAAAAATCGTCTTATATTGCAATAGGCCCATAAAGAAGACACTCAGCTATTTCCAGAAATTTACATTTCTGCAGGGAATACTCTAACTAACTTTATTTGCTGTATAACTATGAAACAATGCTTTAGTGACAGGTGATATGAAATATTTTGGAAGGAAGGAAAACCTTGAGATCTCTTAGATAAAGAAGAAAAGACTACATGGCCTTGCATTTCTGGTGCTTGGTGCTGTGAACCTAGTTTAATTATCAACCTGGCTGCTTTGTCATTGGCTTCAGGTTGCTCAGCCCTCCACATTTCAAAGCAGCAATCTGAATATGACAAATGGAGAACACGGTACCTGACACATCACACACTTCAGAGGCATTTTGGCAAAGTGTTAGATTAACAAGAAATTGGTTATTCCTCTAAAACAGTACCTAGGCACGAGACACGTGTCTCCTTGACCTTTCTATATTTAAACACACCTCTATCTGCTTTAAGTTCACCTTCTACTGCAGCACAAATCAGAGAGGAAAAGTTTCATAGCATTCCATTTGACAAACTGATAACAAGGCTGTTCTCTAAAATATTCGGTCATGAAAAAGACTGAAACTACTAACTAAAATGAGGTCTGAGTTTCTTCTAAGGGTGAAAATTTCTTGTGTTCTTCCAAGTTCTAGATAACATAGATAATGGAAATTAATTTTAATGCAATGGCTAGTAGTCATTATGGACTGGTTTTGTTCCTGTCTTAATTTTGCAATTTTAAACCTTTGAAAAAAAATTTTTTTAAACCTTTGAAGAAGTTTTAAAATACTTAATGCAGCAATTCCCAGACTCTGTAATGTTTACCTTCCTCCAAAAATCCATCTCCATTATTTCTCTTTCCTTCCACACAGAGAAGCTGAATAGAGGGCTTTGGATAAAAGCTGTGCCTGAATTCAGATCCCGATTTTTGCTAAACTATATAACTGGGGGTAAATTACTTAGCTTCTTTGTAGAATCTCATAAGACAACTCAGGAGGAAATGAGACAGAAGAGGTAAAGTGCTCTCTGAACAGTGTCTGGGAGAATTTCAGGCTTCATATAAATGTCAGCTGTTATAATTTCAATGATATATGGAAGTACATAAATATTTAAAATTTTTCTAGTCAGTGACAAGACTATCTTTGACTTTTCTCACTTCTGGATTATAATAAAAGATGATCTGTTCCAAGTGTCTGAAATTAATAAGCTGTAATCAAAGAAATATGCAACATTTTGTATGCAAAATAAACTTATTTTAAAGATGTGCAAATCATGCTAAGCTTAGTGAACTGTTAGGATTTCTTCCAAAGTCTTTTGCAATTCTATAAAGCATGGCTTCAAGGCTTTTATAGATACGGGATTTTGGAATTGATTCTGGCAATAGTGTTGTGAAAGAAATTTTTAAGTAGGATTTTAGAACTACAAAGGACCTTAGATTTGTGATTCAACAAAGACTGTTCTGACTGTCTGGATGACAACACGGACTCTGTCAATTTGTAACTTTTGACAGTTTGAGCAAATTACTCAAATTTTTATCCCTTAGTTTTCTCATATGCAGAATGGTGGTGTTATTAAACACCATTCCCATTGTACTACCGTAAAGATTATAGGGAGGTAAATTTGTAATCTAAAGATCATAGGTAGATATCTTTAAGTTTAGTTTTTATTAGTATATGCTTGTGATACATAATAATTACACTAGTTTCATGGAATTGGTATACATACACAGCACATCTGGATCGTTTTTACTCCCTTTTCCCCCTGCCCTAACTTTCCCCCACCTCCTCTAATCCCTTTTCCATTCGAAAATGTCTACCTCTCTTTCCTACTATCGTTACTTTATTTGCTCTTTAAATTATTTTTCCTTTAGTTTCTCACATAAGGTAGGCCATACAATATTTAACGTCATGTGTTTAGTTCACTTAGCATTATGATTTAACAGCCTATCCATTTTCCTATCAATGACTCAAAGTTATCCTTGTTTATGGCTGTGCAATACTCTGTTGTGTACAAAAATGACATTTTCTTTACCCATTCATCCATCCATCGCTGGCACATATAGGCCACTTTTGTAATTTAGCTATTGTGAATTGTGCTGCTATAACATGAAAATCTATGAATCACTGTAACATG
This sequence comes from Dinomys branickii, assembly GCA_004027595.1. Lineage (NCBI taxonomy): Eukaryota > Metazoa > Chordata > Mammalia > Rodentia > Dinomyidae > Dinomys > Dinomys branickii. The sequence continues at coordinate 89,492 of PVLD010001740.1, read as the reverse complement.
ATGACTTTAACTCTTCATAGATTTCTATGTAGAATCTAGAAAGATTATAGAAGAAATATAAGTAGAGGAGCTCGACATCTTCAATGAATTCTCATTAAATGTTAGCTATCATTAATTTGTTATTATTTTACAAAATGAGGAAATAGAGGCCAAGAGAGGATGATGGCTATGCGTCTAGATATGTTTCGGCCTCGTCACTTTGCCCAAGAGCTTGCCTAGTTGATCCCAGGCTTGTCTCAGGAGGATTGGTTTCTGTTCGTTGCATTGCTGGTGTTGTAGAAAGGCTATGATGGTGAAAGTGTTAAATTCTGCACTAGATAGCACTTGAGATGTGTACTTGGTTACTATCTATGGCCGTTCCCCTGCTTAATCAGGAGATAGTGAAAAATACGCAACATGAGATTAAGAAAAACTGTGAAGAACATAGGAAAGCTAGGCTAGAGGGTACAGTTCTGTGGTGGAGCACGTGTCCCGCATGTATGAGGTCCTGGGGGAGGGAAGGAGGGTCTATAACTAGCCCTCCAAGAATTAAAGAATTTATGAGGTGCTTGAGCAGACAACTTTGACCTCTTCCCACACCTGCGAGCTGTAGAGACATAGTAAGAGCATTTTCGGTGTCCATGGACTGGAGAAGGGCTCCTTTGTACACCTTTCCCTGAGGAAATCTTCCTTGGGAGGAGCAAGCAGCAAGCAAAAGATGCTTGTGCAGAGGAACAGTTAAGCCTCACTTTCTATTATCTCTCTGCGTAGCCCAGCTTCACCACCCACTGCAGCCCCTACCTACTCAGCCCTGTGTCACAATTCCAGGTGCGCTCATCGGCACGCAGAAGCACACAGGAAGGTGAATGTATTTGCATATGGAATGGATAAATCAAGTCTGCAAGTGGATAATGACACTGGGCGAGTCATCAATTTATGCTTGTAAACAATTTTTAAGTTAGATCTTGGGAACAAGGAACATGATATTCTCTCTACAAACTAGTGTGGCTTTCTTCTTTGAAGTAAGTTTTTGGTTTTGTTTTGAGGACATTTTCTGAATATATTTTGAATGTTCAAAATAGGGCTTCTGCTGAAGGGAAGTTGCTTAAGTCTGGATATTTGTGCTGAGATTTCCTTGGGGAAAGCCTCCAACTTTCCACCAAAGCAGACTTAACTTCAGCTCATAGATATACTAAAGGTTAAGAACAAAACCTGAAGAGATTGGCAAGAAGCAGAATTTTCTTCAAGTTTCTCCAATGTCTAGTGTAGAGGCTGAGAACATAGGCTGTGATGCCACATGGTCCTAGATGAAACCCATCTTCCACCACTTGCTGGCTGGGCATCTGTCCTTCTCTGCCTTGTTGTACCTTTATCTGTTACCTTTATCTTGTACCGGATACCTCTATCTGTTAAGTTAATGATATCACCCTCCTTGTAAGGCCATTGTGAAGGTAGAATAAGTTAATTCAAGCAAAGTATTCATAACAAGAGTCTGGGCATTGTGTAAGCATAAAATAAATGCTAACTCTGATTATTTTGAAGGTAACCATTTGTATTTTTGATATTATATACCTTGGTTTGCTTAAAGTAAAAAGGAATTGCAAGAGACAGAAAGATAAATAAAATATACTGTCAACTTCCAAGGAACTTAAAGTCTCCTAGCAGAAATATATGAAATGGAGAATGGTCCTGAAAATAAAACTAGCTACTTACTGAGTACTGTGTACCAAGTTATATTTAAATTAGACAGACTTCAAGTAATACTACAGAGAGACATTACTTTCTCTGTGTTATAGTGTTGGAAGCAGGCTTGGGAAGCTCAGGTACAGTAAATTCCCAAGTCATCTGGGTGCAGGAATTTGACCCACATCTGTCTGAGCTGACAGCCTGTGCCTTTCCTGCTGCCCCCTACACCCCCATACGTTGAATGTGTTGTCATGGTTTGGAAGTTGGGTCCCCCAAATAATGACTGGGAACCAAGGAATGGCAGAAATATGAAAACTTGTCTACAGGGACAGATCTGAAAGCAAGAGGAAAAGCCAACTCAAATAACTGGGGGCACTGGAGCGGCTGTGCCTGGGCAGGACGGTGGAGGAAGGTAGGTTCCTTCTCTTCCCAGAGCTCTGTGCGGCGGGTACAGAGAAGCTCTAGGCAGAGCAGTGCTGCTGGTTTCCTGGACTGGGCGGGCAGGGGTCAGGGTCTAATCTAATCAGCAAGGTCCTCCGTGGGCACCAAAGTGAGCAATGGAAGCATGGTGTTGGCATCTTCCAGCCTGGGGTAAACAGTGAGCCAGAAAAGCAATTAAAGCAAAAACAGATGAGGATAATTAGAAGGGAAAGCTCCAAAGGGCAGAATGAGACAGTGAAACTAAAACAAAGAATTGAGCTATTTCTGTCAATCTCTTGATGTCTGAGAAAAACAGTCTTTTTGGTCCAGACTATGGAACCACACCCTGAGTAAGACAAGCTGTTCTCAACGCTGTCCCCCTAGTTTGGATTCCACAGCATCTCTTGGATGCTGCTGTTGATTTGCCCACATAAAGAAAAGGCCTAGTTGACATCTGCATGTGGATAATCTGCAGATACCTGAAATTTTACTTCAGCAAAATTTAACTCATTATCTTCCTTTAAGAAGCTGGCATTTTTCAGTATTCACCCCTACAGCTTAATAGTATCAAATCCACCTAGTCGCCTAAGTTAACAAGTAACTCTCAGTTTCTAATAATAAAGTTCTTCCTTCAAGCTTTCTCTATTGTTTCTGTTCCACCTCCTCCCTCAATATCTAAATCATCAAAGTGGATCTTTTGAATGAAGGCATGTCACTGCCATCATGGGAGGAGAAGCACACTGTTGGCCCTGACAGTTCCCTGGAAGCCCTAAGGACTACAGTAAGCCAAAGTCATGGGGCTGTCAGGGTTGGCTTCCCTTACTTTCTAGCAATCTGGGAAGAACTACAAGAAAAATTTTCATATTTTGTGAGAGAAAGAAGGATCGTAAAACTTTGGAGACATCTAATACCTTTCAAATAGAGAAATACAAAGGTACTAAAAATGAAATCATTTTCCTACTTTGTTCTTGGACAAGTTGGTCCTCAAGGAAAATAAGCTTGAAACTTTTGAACACTGTCCTAGAAAAAAGTAAAAACAGGAAAACAAATTGGTTAGTTTACTCTCTTCTTTTGTATTCCTATCTCCATTTCTCCTTTACTCCTTTGTTAGAAAGACAGAAGTGATGATTGTGTAATTTCAGTTTTCAGTAAAGCTCTTATAAAATGGAACTTTTATTGATATATCCCCAACCTCAATGCAGCATTTCTTATTAGAAAAGCACTGACATCCATTTATATAACTTTCTTGGCATGTACAATTCAGAAGAGATCCAACCCAAGTGTGTTTGTTTGTTTATTTGTTTGTTTTTGTAACTTGCCACGGAACCTTTGGCAAGTTATACAAGCTACTCTCAACTTTAGTTTCCCCTTATGTATAGTAGGGGAAATAGTGCTGCCTACTTTGTTATATTGCTTTGAGAAATAAATCAAACAGTTCTGGCACACAGTAAGTGCCTAAATAATATGAATAGTCCAATAATAATTACCATGACAGTTCAGCCATGGCCTATCAAGTCTGAGGCAAGGAACGAGCCCCTGAAACTTCTCTAATTCTACCTTTTCAAACAGGAATAGTGAGAGAATATTTGCAAGGCACCCTTAATAAAAAAAGGGCTAGAGTTCAATTTCTCTTTCTTGGCCATATTTTCTTCTATTCCTTTAAAGCATATTCTGTGGGGACATCATCATCTAAATGCCGATGGAAACAACAGCTGTCTATCCCGTTCCCTCACCACCCAAATTTGGCTTTTAGAGGCAATCCTTTTAACTCTTTTAGCTACTTCTTCTGATTTTTCCAAATAACATACAGGGATAATTTAATTTCTTTCCCTATATAGTATCTCTATATTAGAACATATTCATTTCCATGTATCAGTGATAAGAATGGTTCTAATTATTTTACACATGCACACACAACTATTTTCATTTTCCTAAGAGAATTACACTAGTGTGTGTGTTTTTCCATTATGTTCACTACTGAGCCCTGTGATACAGTATGATTACAGTTCCTCATTACACAACTTTTTGGTTTTCCTAAGAGGTAACACATGGTCTTTGTTTAAGGCCACTATAACATAATATCATAGACTGGGCTTAAAAACAACAGAAAATTCTTTCTGGAGGCTGGAAGTCCAAGATCAAGGAGCTGGAAGATTAAGTGTCTCTTGCTTGAGACCCCCTCTTCTGGGTTGCAGATCTTTTTATACCCTCACATGGCAGGAAGGGGGTGAGATTTCTGGGGCCCTGTTTGTAAGGGCCTAACTCCATTAACCTGGCTTAGCTCTCATAACCTAATTGCCCAAAGGTGCTACCTCAGTGTATCATCAGTCTCTGGGTTAATATTTCAACACATGAACTTTGAGGAAACCAAACAGCCTGGAACAAAATACATGGGGTTTTTCTCCAAGTCTTTGTTTCCTAGGTACCTTAGAATTAATGTATGCTCAAATTCTTTATGTGTCTTATCCATCAAAATTTTACCAAGATAACCTCCAACACAGTGAGTGATCTACCAGTCACCTTCCCCTCTTTTTTCAAGCCACTTTCATGGCTTCTTTGCTGTCTTAGAATTTGCCATTATCCTGGGAATTTCTCTCCTTGGTTGGAGCTGCTTTTCTTGGATCTTACATCTTCCTGTGACTGTACCTTCCAGTTATTTTCCTCTTTTGCTAGCATATATGGTCTAAAGCTACCTCAGAAAGATGCAGATTTGAGTCCTCCCATGGCAAAAGCTGTGGTTGATAATAACACTTCTTTTTTCATTGTACAGTGTTTTCTGCTTATCCACTTTTAGTCTTCTCTGATTTGCCCCCCTGCAGTCAACTACAATACAAAAATAGTACATGGAAAATTACAAGAATAAACATAGATGAATTTTAAGCTATACACTATTTGAGTGGCACTATACAGTATCCTGCTACCCCAGTCTGTCCTGCTCAGGACATGGTCATCCCTGTGTCAGGTGTATGCATCCTGTACATGCTTCCCCTCCTCCATCACCTGGCCACTGTCTTGGTTATGTTATAACCAAGATGGGCTGTTATGTTACAGCAGTGCTTGTACTGATGCAGCCTTCACTTTATTCAGTAATGGCCCCAAGAGAAACATAACCTATAAGGAACAATGTGGTCCTTACTACTGTAACTTTATGTGTGAAACTTTCTTTACCTTCATACTTAATTAAAAATTGTTCTGTGTTTAGAATTCTGGGGTGGGAACTATGCCTTGGAATTCTGAAGTCTTTGATGTTGCCTGCCTTCTAGTTTCAAGTACTATCATTTTGGTGGGGATTTGGTTGCCTCTTCTGCATATAAACTCACATATGTCAGTACTGGGAAACTTTCTTCATTCATTCCTTGGATAATTTCTTGTTTTTGTGTCTCTTTCTGGAACTCGTCTTCATTACTTGGATAAGTCTGAATTAATCTTCTAAATTTCAATTAACTTTTGTAATTCCATCTTATTGTTTTTGTTTTATACACATCTCTTCTATTGAATTTATATTTGCTCACTTAGATTTTAATTCACAATATACTTTTGCCCTCTAAATGTATCCTTTTAGTAACACTTTATATTTCTTTTCTCGAGATATTAATCATTTTTAAAACATTTTCTTTTCTTGAATGACCTTGTTTTTCTGAATTATATTTTATATTACTTTGGCCTCTATCTTTCATGGTGGAGATTTTACCGTGTGTGTGTGTGTGTGCGCGCGCGCACGTGTGTGTTGTATTGGCCCGTATGTTCATATTTAAGAGTGATATACTTAAAACAGTATATATTCTACTATATTATATTATATTATATTATATTATATTATATTTAAAAATCCACAAGTGTGTAGTATAGTGGAAACATAGGTTGCTCTCAATTTATGATGAAGACTTGCACTTGTACCTCCTACATTAAGAGTTATGGTCACCTTTGACCAGTGTATGGCCTCCTGTCATCCTAAGTCTCTATTCAATTTATCCCAATAACAAACTAGCCTTTTGCTAAGCCTGATGAGGGCTAATTACCTGGTTACATGAAGGTGAAGAGGAGACTAAGGATGCAACTTTTCTTTAAGAATTTTTATTGATTTGCACCATCTTATTTTTCAAATCTACTGCCAATCTACCTCCCTTTGTGTGAAGTATTTGGCACTTTCAGTTTCTGAGGTTGCTGGAGGTTTTGCAGTATGAGGATTCACTTCTGTTGATATTCTGGCCACAGATATTTTGGTCTCATCTTACTCTATTAAGGCGCTTACTGTGATGGTTAAGCATAACTGTCAACTTGCTTGACTTGGGAAGCTCCTAGGAGATCAGTACAGTATACTTCTTGGGTGTTAGCATGGGCTGTGGATGCCCCCCCTGGGGTATTAGAGATGGTCCCTGGCATTTTCCTCTCTGATACTGCTTCCTTCTCTGCTTCCAGGTCATCATGAAGTGGGCTGCTGTGTTCTACCATTGCATTGTAGCCAGATGACCATAGACTAAGTCCCTCAAAACTACGACACAGAGTAAACTTCTTGCTCTTTAAGTCGTGAGGATCAGTATCGCGCCTTGGAAAAGCTGACTAATACAGTTACCATTCATATATTTGCTTTGATTTCTATGTTTTATTTAAAAAGTTATTGACAAATAATTGACATCACCTTGTCCCTGCCACTTTGAGCTTATGTTCTAGGAGATGAGACACTATATTAAAAAATGTAAAATATAGCTAATGGAAATAAATGCAGTGAAGAAAAATAAATTAATAAGACAGACAGTAATGGAAATGTTATTTTATATGAGATTTGCAGTAACATTTAGATAGAAATCTGAAGAAAATTGGTAAGGGAGAGATGCAGACATGTACTCCAAGCACAGGGACCTTCAAAGGCCAAGAACATGAAGTAGGACATGCTTAGCCTGTGTAAGGTGCAGCAGAGTGGCCATGCAGCTGGAAAGGAGGAGGTGAAGTTAGGATGGTGGTGGTGACAGTTCGTGTAGGTTATGTGGGCCATAACAAGAAAAGTAAATTTAATCTTAGTGAGATAGGAAGCCACTTATTGGCTCTTACTTAGGAACAAAGTGATCAGGCTTATTTCTTATCTCCAAATGTCACCTCCTCTCCTAAGCATTCAGTTACTTAGCTCTATTGATGAAGATAGTATCATACTCTAATCAGGCTGATGTAACAAAATTCCATGGACTAGGTGGCTTATAAACAACAGAAATTTATTTATGATAGTTCTGGAGGCTGAGAAGTTGAAGATGATGGCCTCGTAGATTAAATGTCTGGTGAGGATCCATTTTCTGGTTCATAGATGGTGATTTCTTACTGGGAAGAAAGAGGAAGAGAGAGATCTCGGACCTCTTTCGTAATCACATTCACAAGGGCTCTGGCATTACAGTTTGATCGTTCTCCCAAATGTCCTACCTCTTAATACCATCATATTTATCAGTAATAATAACAACATATGAATCTTGGTGGGATGCAAAGTTTCAGCCTGATGAGTGGGTACAATTCTTGAGGTTTAATGGGTCATTAAATTGTATGTATTTTTGAGTTTCAGGTCTTCACCCCCTTAAACTGGATTACAGACTGAAAGAGAAGTGATTCTTGCAGTCACTATAGCTGTGAACACACAGCAGCTATGATGATTTAGATCTCCAGTGTCCCCCGAAAGCCTTCTGTGCTCCAGGGCGGGCCTTGAGAAAGGTGGTTGGATCATGTGGGCACTGTACTCATTGGTGGATTCATTCACTGGTGATTTCAGCAGCTGAGTGTGTTGTTGGTCTGAAGAGATGGGTGACTGGGATGTGACCTGGAAGGGCCTGTCTCCCTCTCCAACTCTACTTTTCTCTCTCTGGTTCCTGGCCACCTTGAGGTGAGCAATTCTCCTTCACCAGGCCCTTCCATGTGCCATTTTGGCCTTGGAGCCAGCTGACCAAGTAATGAACACACTGAAACAGTAAGAAGCCAGAATACATTGTTCCTCCTTTAAGTTTTGAGTGTTTGGTATTGTGTCCCAGTGATAGGACAGTGACTAAGGAAAGCTCCTAAATAAATGTGGATAAATCTGAGTTCTAATACTGATTTTGCCATTGGGGCAGTAGTTGTGGAACACATATCTTTAAATTTGCCAAATCATACTTCCATGAATTAGCTTCCTCATGAAAAATCAATATGGCCTAGTACTCTCAGATATCAATGAAGCATGTTCCTTGAAACTCTGTTAGGAATATTTTCCCCCTGACTATAAGAATGTGAAATACTATGTAGTCAACAACTGTGGTGGCCCATTCTTGCATGATGCTGTTCTTCACGGTTTGACGGTCAGAGGGGATGATGTGGAAGCAAATCTCTGAGTGTGGATAGTGTCATCACCACACATCAATTCTGAAAACTGAAGACTCACAGAATGTAACCAGAGGTACAGCTTAGCCCACAGGAAACACCTAACTTGCATTCAATCTCCTCCTCACTGTGGTCTGGCAGGACAGGTGATACCTGTCTTCATGGATTTTTCATTTCTGTTTCAAACCAAATTCACAAGCCGTTATTGACCAGTTGGAAACATGAGGACAGTCTCTTGTGCTTTTATTTGTTTTTATAACAGTAACAGACCATGGTGGCCACTGCTCTTTGTTTATCTGACAGCATTTTTTCATGTAAAAAATTTTTTTTCAAAGTAGTTTCAGAATCTGACTTATTAGTCCTCCAACCATCTTGTATAGTGGTTAGTAAAAATGGCTAGATTCCTAGGGCAAATGGGTAGGAGAGCCTGGCACGTTAAGTGAAGTTTTTACTCTAAATCATGGAAAAGTGAATAAATGAACAATGATGAGCTTCTGCTGGAATAGAGTAAAAAGATCACATTATTTGTGACATTATAATGCTATTTGGTTTGTTGATCTATACCACCCCAAACTCTTCACCAAGGGCCTGTGAAGTATAGACAGTAGTGCAAACCAGGATGTGCTTTATGCTGCATTTTAAGTTATTTGTGAAATAGACAAACCTTAAAAATATGAAAGCAAAACAATTTTTAACAACCTTAAAAATATGAAAGCAAAATAATCACATATTTTAAAAGCCATATATTTTGTACAGAACTAATAACTTTGTTTACAAATGACAATAAGAGCACAGAAACATGTGAAAAATGAGGTGATGAAATACAACATTCTAATAGGATTAAACAAATAAGAACAGTCAATGCAAAATGGCTTCTTTCTTTATTAAAATAATGCCAGTTTGGACTCTGCTGACTACTTAGAAATTAAGGTCAAAATACTACAAAATAATATTTGCTAAAAAAGGAGCAAGAATACTAAATTTCATGGGATTAAAAATGTAAATGCATGTCAGAAGCAATAGTAGTCAAGATAGTATTTTAAAATTAATTTTGACTTAGAGAAACCAGCAATCATAAAGGAAAAATATATAAATGGATATTATAAATTTCTATATTCAAAAGAACACCCATCCTGAGCAATAGCAAACTCATTGAAATTTCATATTTTCATAATATAAGGCAGTAAGTAATATACTAGAGATATGGAATGACTTGTAAATTAATAAAAATAAGCATATTCCAGTAGAAAGGTGAACAAAGACCCTAAAGAAGCAGTTCACTAAAGGAGATATGTATGCAGCCAATAAATACATCATTGGCTATTTTCTCTCATTATTAACCAAAATAATGAAAGCTTAAATAATATGTATTTCACATATTAAATGTGCAACTATGAAGAAGATTCAAAATACCTTGTTCTCATGAAGTTGGAAGAAAACAGAAAAGTTCATTGATAGCAAATTAATATAGTCCTTTTTACAAACACTAATTTCAGAAAACACATTCCACAAGTTTTAGATACAAATCTTTGCTCATTCCATTAAAGTACTAGGAATTTTGTTTATAACCAAACAAGTGAGCCAAGAGAGAAATACATTAATATGCAAAGCAGTATTGTGTACAATGTATTCATTGTCAACTAAATGGGACTACCCATTGTAGTTGAACCATGCAATGTTTATGCAGCCATTAAAATGATTTTCCATATTCGCATTCACTTTTACAAAATATAATCTCATTACACAAAATTCTCAGTATTATAAAGCAGTACAAAAATGAAAATGCTCCCAACAATATTCCAAAACCTTGAAGATATGTGTTATTAACAGGCACTTATCTTTTGAAAAAACTACACATATACAAATATAAATATATATCTATAAATATGCCATTGACATAAATGAGAACATATTCTGAATTATGTACTGTAATTTGTTTTTCACTTAAAACATAGTTTGGACATCTTTATCTGGTCAATAGGTGACCATTGGTACAGAAAAATGTTTATCGCATATGAGACACTTAAAATAAAAGGCAGCTTACAAAATACAGTGGAGCAGTGATTTTTGAGTGGATGGATAGGAAAGGGGATTATCATTCAGTCTTCTTTTCTCTTCCTGTCAAGAAATCAATCTGTCTTTGCAGAAGTCTTACTGGGGTAATACAGGGAAATGAGCAGTTTGAGGGTAACCTGCAAACACTTCTAACTCAACTCTCCTATCTCTTTCCTTCTTCCCAGACTATGCTTAGATTGAGAATCATGTCTATATTGTTTTCCTTCTAGGAAAATTTATATATATGTGTGTGTGTGTGTATATATATATATATATATATATATATATGGAGAGAGAGAGAAGGAGAGGGAGAGGGGCAGAGAGAGAGAGAGGAGAGAGAAATGTCAAAAACCATTAACTAATTATAATCTTTGCAGGGAAGATATTCAAGTAAATTTTATTTTCATAATTTTTGGATTTTTATTTGCTGGATTCTTTATTAATTAAAACATTGTTTTTATTCTAAAATCAGATAAACAAAAAACTTGAAGTCCTTGAAAACTGTGGTTAGAGAAATCAGGTGACAGCAGCCCAATATGCAACCACAATCAAAACAAGCTAAAAAAGTTCATAACAATGGATATCTTTTGTACCAGACCATAATTATATGCTTTAACAAAAGAAGTTAGATAGTCAAGTTCATGGCATGAATAACCTGAAAGAGCCGAAAAAAGTTAAGCATCAGCAGCTGGAAAATAATGGCTAGGGGTCAAAAATCCAATTACAGTTCTAAAATCATGAACTATAATGATCACCTTATTAAAATGGAAGCATCCCAATTAAGTTCATCAAACAGAAATATAGAAGAAAAAATATATACATGTCTTTATAAGATGGTCTAAAACCTTGAAACTCAGTACCAGAAAAGAATGAGATTGTATATCAATAGGTAGAACAGATACTACACTTGATCTTAGCTGAAAGGTCAAATCATCAATGGGTAGAAGAAAGAATTCCTGCATAATAAAATTAATACTAGATTATTAAGGAAAAAGAATTTTGGAGGATGACTGTAAGCATTTTAGTTCGACATTAGGAAATTCAACCACAAATTTCCCCATAAAACATCCTGCACTACCCCTGCCAGAGACAAAGACCTGAGTTGAATGAATCTAGGTTTGACCAAAACGGCCAGGGTTTTTTTGTTTTGTTTTTTCCATTGTAAATTCCAAATTGATGGAAAATAATATAATGATAGCCTACAAGTTATTATTTGCACTCAAAATTGGTAATTTAAGGATGTAAGTGGAAATATTAGTGGAATAGCTTTTTATAGGTTTCCTAAGATTCAAAAATAACACAAAAGGCAATGTTACTCTATTTTTTATTTTCTATGCATTTAGTGTTCAAGTTAGACTTGTGGTTTGTCTGAGTTTGGCTATATTTTGCCTAGTGTTTCTTATTTCTGGAATTGGTAACATCATCTTTCTCTTCAAATAAAGAAAAATGATTAGGGAAGATAAGAGGAATCAGTATAGATAAAATGGGAGGAAACGTGGGACTAAAAGCGGGATGGGGCCAGGAAGGAATGAAAGAACAGTTTAAAATATGTTGGAGAGAGAAAGAGTTTGAATCTGATCAGACCTGTGTTTTTTTATTTTTATGTTTTTGACATGACATTATCAGTTGTCAAAAAAAGAATGTTAATTTATATGGAAATTTCTTTTGCAAAAAGATCTTAATCTACATTTTTGCTACTTTTCATTTTTTCTCATCCAAGAATTAGCAAAAATCTTCCTGAAGTTATATTTCTCATGACAATAATCCACTATTGAATTGTTTCAGTTCATAAGTCTTTGTTCTGATACTTGCCAAAATTATGACAAGTGATTCTTTTGTAAATACGCTTCTTTCCTTGTTCTTTTCTTGCACGAACACACAAATACCTTTTCTATTTAGAAGTTCACTTGATCTAGGATCTGTTCCCCCACAATCTCCACCCCTGTTGAAGTCATGAGTTTCTGAATATGACCTCGTAGTCTAGACTTACTGTTGAGGTGTTTATTGTCACGTACTGGATCTTATAAAATCAGCTATGTGCATGTAGATGCAGGCCTGCTAGAGGATTTTGCAAGACAAATGGTGACGCAAACATATCCATCCACATTCTGTTTGCTGGGCAGAACTGACCCCACAGACTGTAAGATTGGTTACTGTTTTCCAAATATTTCTAGTAGAAGAATTAACAACTTGAGAAAGTCAGACTTAATTGCTCTTATGTCATCAGTTAGTAACAGCAGGCAAAAGTTTCCCCTTTAAATTAGATCAGGTACTTGTAACCTTTTTTGTTGTTGTTATGAAAGTGTTTGGTTTTCAAAGTGTTGCTTTATTATGCAGCCCTTTCTTCTTTGAAACTTAGCTTTTAAGGGGTTTAAGAAAACGGTTGCATAGTGTTACATACAGTCCAAATAGCACAGGAAGGGTACCAAACACTACCTCCAACTAGTCATGTTTTAGTTTATTTAAACACCAACATACACTGGGGAGGTATGACGCAGTAAGAATAATCGAAAACACTCAAGAAAAGATGAGTAAGACAGGCTTCCTTCTCTGCATCTCAAGGACTGACTGAGATCCCCTCACGTAACAGACCACCGCACAAGAGCGAACGAGGCTAATGGAGACGTATCACCCACGCGCATGACTGAGAACGTTCATCTGAAGCTGTTTATAGGGCATGATGTTTGTGAAATCTTCAAAGACCGAGCAGGACTTTGCCAAGTGCCCAAGAGGGAAACATTCCAGGCAAACACATTAGTTTGTTTAAAAACCTGAAGAGCTGAAACAGCACGGTATACTTGGGAGACTGCGAGGAGACCCTTAGGATTGAAACACGCGATGGCAGGGAGATCTAACTACAGGAAGGACTTAACCTTAAAGAGTCACTTATCATCATCAACAAAAGGAGCTGCGGCTTTTTCTCATGGTGACGAATGTCACGGAAAGCTGTTCGGCAGAGATGTAGTGTGACTAGTTATATGCATTAGTTACTAGAAACAAAAGTGTAGACGACAGGGCTAAGAACAAAGAAAAGTGGGATAGGTTCAGGCAGGGATAGCTGGTAGGGAGCTACTGCAATCACGCTGGTGAGAAATGATGAGACGGGAAGCTGTAGTCATGGGGTGGGTTCTGTGTGTATCCACAGACTCATCTAAATTTAATGACTAATTGGACAAGTGAGTAACAAAGAGGAAGTGATTCTGAACATTCTGACTTGGATACTAAGGTACAATTAGATTGAAGGGAAGTAGGATGGAAAAGAGGATAAAAGGACGTTTGATTTGGGGCGCGGTAGGTCTGAAATTTAAGAGCAGGGTCTGTGCTCTTAAAAAAGTGAAGGGCGGTGGAACAAATGGCACGTAGTATTGTAGATGTGGACAAGGCAGCCCTGGAAGAGTGTATCAGGGGAACAGCAGACACAAGGACAGAAGCTTGGAGGAAAAGTAGGCTGTGAAATAACCAAATACAGAAAAGAAGCTAAAGAAGGGAAAAGAGATAGAGCAAGGAAATAGAAGTGGAAGATGAAGTAATTGTCTCATACAGAAAAGTGTACATTTCAAGAGCATTTGAAAAATATTTTGAATTCTGTTCCAAACAAATTGAGATGATATTGAAAATTTCTTATGAAACTGTTCAGCTACAAGGTCTTTGGGGACCACGACAAGAACCACATTCTGGGAGTGAAAGAGGAGGAAGCCAGGTGGCTATGGATGGAAAAGTAAGGAGGAGGAAAATCGATTCTATTTTATGAATATGCATCGGCCTTCCCTTATCTCCACCTCTGCCTGCTACTCCTACCCGCCTTTTTCTCTTCTTCTTTCTCTCCTTCATCTTCTCCTTAAATCTTCTGCTTCTGCTTCTTTTGACTCCGTCTAAGAAAGGAAACATTTTAGAGCTAAAATAAACGAAATCTCTGTAGAGGTGCTACAGTTTGAGAGGTTGCTGTAAACATCTGGTTTGGGGAATAATTCTTTCATTTTAGGTGTTTCTGACGTATAGTTACGTACCTAGGAGCACAGTCTGGATCTTTAGTAGACTGACCTCTATGAGAGTAGCCTTTTGTCCTGCACCAACATTCTACTCTACTGACATGGAAAAGTATATGCCATCACCCTCACGCCTAAAACTGGAATTGAAAATCATTCAATGTGAGGCTCACTGGGGAAAAGCTTAATTCCTACAGTAGTATTTGAGTTATTTTTCCTTTATAAGGAATTTGATAGATCAAACAATGATTTCAAGAACTACTCAGTAATCACTTATTTTATAACATTGAACGCATTGGGGTGATTTTACGACAATTACGTACTGAATGCCTGAGCCTCCTTCTTTAGCTTCCTTACATATATACAAAGACATTCAATGTGTCAATGCTTTGAACCTACATGATTTTTATATTTGGGAAAGTTAAGGCCTCTTTCAGGTATTATGTTATTAATTTTCACAGATTTTTAAACTACTTTTCTTACTTTGTTAACATTGCCTTATTTGGAAAGTAACATACATGTTATTATCATAAATCCTGCCATTTGTCCCAGGAAATATGGCTCTTGAAAACAGTTTTCACTGACTACACAGGTTTTTAAATCTCACTGAAATGAACTTCTCTTGTATCTCCATTTCCACTTACAGCCTCTGTTTTACAAATGAGACTTTAAGTACACAGCTTCACAGAATATTAAGGCAGAGAGGCATCTTGAAGACTAAGATTGCATATTTCTAATAACTAAGAGTAGAATGACCATAATTGGCTCAGAGGAAAACTGTCTGGAAATCAGACAGATTCTATTATCTGTTATCCTCATTCATTCTTCTGTATTCAATTCTATTTCCTCTCTTTTCTAGCCAGAAAGTCAGAATGTAGCCCAAACTCATACATTACAGCATCAAAATGTAACCCCAAACACTACATACTAAATATCTTTCTCTCCAGCCACAGAGCAGAGGCACTGATTGGCTTGGCGAGGTTTAGATCCCCTCTTATTGTCCAATCAGATGTGGTCCAGAAATGGAGACTGCATTGTCCAAATGTGGCTTCCAGCTCATGCCTCTGTAGTTGGAGCAGAGAGTATTTAAGGAAATCACTGTAGCTAAGTAAATATTTCAAATGTGTCCATCAGGAAGTACTTCCATCTTTCCTTTACTCCCCATCCAAAACACACCATTTAAAAGATAAGAAAATATTCCCTGAAAGACTAAATTATTTGGTCAAAATTATACAGTGAGAATTCCCAGTCTAGATGTTGTATATTAACTATATGATTTATCTTTCGTAGCAAAAGGCTGATTAACTTTAACTATAGAAAGTACCACACTGTTTCTTTCTGTAACACTCTGACTCCCCCTTTCCCTGTTTTCCTATTCATTTCTAAATTAGACACAATGCTAGATTTACATTAGAGAAGCTTTCTTTTTCCGAAGACTGTAACCTATAGCATATTGATTTATTAGCTAACTCAGTTGACTGTGTACTCTGTGGTGTTTTATTCCATCCTAGACCCTCTCATGAGTGTAGGGTGCTTGTGTGAGCCCTGAAGATGTTGGAGATTTCAGCCCCTTGCCATAGATTGTCTTAAAGAAATAGATAACCATTCATTCTTGGGAGACTCAAATGAAGAGAGGAACAGAGATGAGAGCTTAACTATGTCTGTAGGAAACAGAGATAGAGCAGAAACTGGCCTGGACGAAGCAGAGAGACTCAAAGTGGAACTGCAGTGAATGAAAATGGGCAAGTTTCAAAAAAACTGAAAGTACTAGGCAAAAGGGATACTAGGTATCTCTCATCTAGTGTTGCGCCCTAAGTTCTTGGGCTTGAGCATTATGAGAAAAGGGTCTTAATCTCTACAGAATAATAAATCTTAGCAGAAGACATGAACTCAAAGCTGCTTCAGTAGTGTAGGTAGGAGATAGCAGGTTAGATAGGAGTTGTAATCCTGATGATGAAAGAAACGTAGAAAAGAGAAATGGCAGTTAAGAGAAAAAGTGTTAGACAAGTGTCACACGGAAATGAAGAATTGTAAGATTAGTGTTTCCATGAAGAGGAAGAAATTGGGAAAAATGGCAAAACCTAACATTCTGTTACAAAGGTGGCTGGTTTTCACATGGGCAAAATGTAGTTTGGTCTCCGTCTTTGGTCTGACCGCCACTTGCTCACAGTGCTAGCGAGCTATTTGCTGTACTGCCCGCCAAAGAAGGGACAGGCAGCCATATGGGGTCTTCTGTATTTTATTCATTATAGCTTCTTTTATTTGTTGTTTTAATGTATTTAATTTACTAAATTATTACAGATGTTTTCTATTACAATGCTAATAAGAAAAATATGAAAAGATGCCCAACTTCTTTTAACTCTGGTAGAAGTGGAAACATTTTTCCTTCTGCCTGTTCAAGTTTCAGTTGATCTTTTTTGAAAATGCTGACTTAAAA
The DNA here is from genome assembly GCA_004027595.1 of Dinomys branickii. NCBI lineage: Eukaryota > Metazoa > Chordata > Mammalia > Rodentia > Dinomyidae > Dinomys > Dinomys branickii. Next base: position 72,599 of record PVLD010001740.1, on the reverse strand, counting down.
TGGAAGGTCTATACTAATTTTGAGCAGAGAGAAAGGGGAACAAATTTTAAGTGACATTTTGAAGGAATTATTATGCATTCTGCTTTGAGAAGGTTCAAGACATTGAGACTTTGGAAGCCTTGTGAAGATCATTACAAAGTGCACTGCTAGTTTTTGCTAGTATATTCACAACTATTTAAGAACATGTTTTCTATATAGGAAATGCTTACAGCATGCTAGCACTTTTTTTTGCTAGTATTTGTACAAACATGTGAGCCTCTTAGGCCCAGCTTTTATGGATGGCTTTTGTGGGAAGTACAGTTCATATTGAACAAAGAGAAATAGTCTTTCCAAGCACTGCATGATGGGTGATTAATATATGTGGATTAGACTATTTGGGGAAAAATGCAACAAAGAAAAGAAACTTTCCTTCTGGGTTGCGTAATTTATATGAATTAAACATGTTGTTAAGGTGGATACAGAAGACTCACTTAAGGTTGTAGTCTCCAAACCATGGGATGCATATGATAACCAAGACAGATTTTGTTTTTTAAAACTTTTCCTTTAATGGGAGCCCTGACACTGTAGAAAGCAATTCATATTTAATTAAGGGGCAGGAACCTCCCAAGTCTAATTTTATCCTGAGCTGCTCTATGAGTTGTCTCTCAGGACATTTAACCCATTGAATGAGGACTTTGTTATATACTAAATCATAACCCAATAAGGCCCTAACAATCACAACACAGTGTTATGGTTTCTTTCTATGAGGGATAGTGCTGAATTTACATGTGCACTTCATATTAAATTGTTAGCTTCCTGCTTACTTTGATATTGTTTTTAAAAGCACCTTCAAGTCAGGGATAAATTTAATAATAATAAATGTAAGTACTCAAAAGAACTTAGTTTTTCTTTCCTCTATTCTAGTTGCAGTTTTCCTAGTCATTTTTAGTACTAAATGACCCCAAAATGATCAACTCATCTGAAACGACAGAGAATCATTTAAATGCAATAAAATGAGAACATTCATGTAAAAGAAATCTTGGCAAAGAGTTAGGAAACTTTAAGTTATCATCAAAGTACTACTTCAACAAAAGTAAATGTCCCAAAGACACAATTTATACAGCCTGGACTACAAAGTAAGTTCAAGTCCAGCCTGAACTACGTAGTGAAACCCTGTCTCAAAAAGACCATAAGATTCTTTCCAAAGGAATAGCGGAACTTCCAGGCATGAGAAGGACCTTTAACTAACTTATGTATCCAAACTGTACAAAACATGCCTGTTATCTTTGTAATTTATATATATATATATATATACACACACACACACACACACAAAGTACTATATAAATATAATATATATATATATATATATATATACACAGTACTATATAAATATTATGTAACACCTCCAGGTAATAATGACATGATCAAATAATAATTGTGTGGAGATGGAGGAGAGGAGCTAGGCAGAAAGGGCTAGAGCGATAAGGAAAGAATCAAGCTGTGTTACGTACATGTCCCTGCTCTCTAATAGAAATGTAAACATGCATTGCAAACATAAATTAGTAGAATAAAATTTAAAAACCAAACTTAATAAAATTTTTAAAATAGAAAAAATTTGTTGTTCGTTGCCATTATCTGACATAGGTGACTTGCCCAAGCCACATATTCAGCTTTATTCAGTACAAATTATATTTACCTATAGAAGAGATATTACTAGTAAGTATCCCCAAATTACCAACTCTGATGTTTCCAAACTACTGGTCATTATACAAAAACTGGAAAATTTAACTTCAAATGAATAATATATTGGGATGATTGAGTGGCTATTTTGCTCTCCTTCCAAATAGGTTGCTTTGAGTACATACAGCTTATAGATCTCCCCAACACATTGTTTACATGTTGCTGTGTGCTGTACACGCAATAGATGGGTTAAAGAACAAATTCAAAGTATAGCCATGTATTTCTTTTGTTTTATATATTTAGATCAGACACTTCACATGATTTAACATATTTTCTTTGTCGTTTAATTTCCTTTGTGATTATTTCTTTTATTTAATGGGAGCATTAAAATGTCCCGAGGACTGAAAACAAATTTCAGCTCATTAATAGAGGTACCCTGTTAGTTTTCCTTTGAGTTGAGATTAAACATTAAGAACCATTCTGGATAAAAGGACACAACAGTGAGACACTGACATTTTCCTAACAAAACATGGGGATCACATCGACAGTCTAGGAAGGAGAAAATGTGGGCTCCACAGTGATTCTGAGGGCAATTTAGGTAATCTGATTATGCAGATTTTACTCCGCACCTCCCCAGAGAAGCCTAGAAAGTGTTTACTTCCAGCACTGCCCTGCAGCTACTAATGCCTCCCTGGAGGTACAGAGGGATCCCTGGATCCAGAAAGAAGGAAGGCAAACTTACATCAGAGCTGAGCCTAGGACTGCTGTGTGCTTAGCAGTGTGCAAAGAGTGGTGTGTCTCCATTTCCACCCTACCTGTTAAAGCTGCAGAGTTTGCCATTCCAGACCTTCCTCCCTTCTTCTCAGTATGTGTGTGCTTCTAGTCCTTTATTCAGCTCACGCCCTGCCAGCAATCAGGTCTGTTTTAATGGGACAGATAATTCTCATTTTTCAGAAAAAGTGTTGAAATGTTTGCTTTGTAAGTCAGGTTTTTAAAGCATTCAATTATCTGTCTGTTTAGTAAGTAGCAGAAATACATTTTCTTCTTCTTGGACTTTATGAACATAATGTATTCATCAAATCCTAAAGTGAATCCCTAACAGAATATTCTTTGATTTTACCCAGCAGTTACCATAACCTTCACACCTGGATAAATTTAGAGTTCTTTTGAACTAAATGAAATCACTGAGACCCTAAGTTATTGTACAGCTGTTAATAGTTTTAACAAGTTTGTGGAATTGCCCAGGGGATGAAAATATGATATATTTCAGGTCCTTATATAAAATAAAATCTATTACATTAGGAACAACAGTTTAATTTTTATAAAGGGGAGGCATGTTTACTTTCATAAGATTAGCATTTCAGTTAATTTTAAAACTAATAATCATTACTTTCCTTAAATTAAAGAATTCTCTAAGAAATAGATCCATCCAAAATTAGCAATGACTTTCTTCTTATTCATATTCTCATTATGTTATGGATAGAGACTATATTTGGAACTGACATGAAAAGTGTTTTGCTGAAAACTTTTATTACTTGAATCACAAGGTTCAATTCTTTTGCACTGTAGTGAAAGTCAGTGTTATGTTAAATTAATAGAAACATATCCATGTAATTTTAAAAGCCCTTGCTTTTTTAAAAAAAGACACAATATATTAAGGAAAATAATTGTTAAGCTGATACTAAAATACATAAAATTATTAAACAAACTCATATTTAATGGTTGCTTTAATTTTTTAATATTAATAAAATTTGTATCAGTTCTTATTTTCTTCCCTAAGGTTACAATCCCAGTACCATTTACCCAATTTGTGACAATGTGCTGTATATAAACATAACTCCACACAAACATGATTATGCAGATTCAGTTTACAAAGTGTAAGATTAACAATACTGATTTTAATAAAAATATTCCCAAATAGACTTTTATTAGCCTTTTTTATAAAATGGAACATATGTTTCAACTACTTCCAAGGGTCTGGTAATCATTCATGCAAATGAAAAAATACATATATGTTTTCCATACAAGCCTAAATTGTTCCACAAACATCTGGTAACGAAACTGTGCAAGCTGCTAGATTCCAAGCCAGCCCAGGTGTTCCTGCAACATCTCGGAGCTCAGCAGCTGCCTGCAGGGATTTGTTGCAACTTGTATGGGCATTTTTACTGTTGGGATGAGGCACAGGGTGATGACATCATGTGCTCATGTTAGGAGGGTGCTGTGAATTCAGTGTGAAAATCCCATCAATGAGTGATTGTTCCTGAAACTACTACCTTGGTGGCCATCACATTTTGCCAACTGAAACATCTGGGCGCGAAGTTAGCAGTGGCACACCTTGTAAATAACTTAATTGAAATTAATTGCCAGAAGTTTGCAGCACTCTAGGTAGTTTATAAGTGCCATTTCTTACTCTATTGCAATGTTTTGGGCTTAAGAATCTTGTGTTCTCAGATTCTGTTGCAGCAGCTTGTGAAGAAAGTGAAAAATGTAGAAAATATATAATGAAAAGGCAGGAACTTAAGGAAAAAATATAAGAAAAATTCTGCTTTCTATACTTTCACTGATAAAATGTTCTTCTTAAAAGGAATAATTCCTAAGTTTTGTATAAAGCATTTTTAAAAAGATGTTTTTTTTTTTTTTTTTTGCGGTACTGGGGATCGAACTCAGGACCCTGCGCTTGCTAGGCAAGCACTTATTCCACTGAGCTATATCCCCAGCCCAAAAAAGATGTTTGAAATGCTAGATATAGGTCTGTATTTCTCCAGAAAGAAATATCTAGTATCTGCCTATAAGTGTCAAAACTTACTGTGTTCATAAGAGTATTTGAAATTATAATCTCTAAAACCATGTGCTTCAAGAGAACAAGAGGCTGTTCTACAGAAACATATAGGAGTTTGTTCAGGAAATAGAGGTCTTATTTTTCTACACAAATTCTTAAGCATTTAGAATAAGTTGTTACCTAGTCCCTTCATACTTTATAAATCCAGGGGAAGGTAACCAACAAAGTTACAGCAATGATGTGGAGTGCACACAAATGGATTGATGTGTATCCTATACAGCATTCTCAGGCTTTTAGAAATTGTTCAGTGCAGACAAATATCAGGGAATTGCTTCTTTCCTTCTTAGCTCATCTTACCTTTGAATTTTTGCTTCTTAAGAAAGGTTTTGCAAATGTAAAGATGTTTGAAGATACTAAATGTTGATATTTCATTTTATTTTATTTTGGTACTGGGACTCGAACTCATGACAGGCTTGCCTGGCAAGTACTTATGCTGCTGAACTATATCTCCAGCCCTACATGTTGATATTTTAAAACTGACTCAAAACCATGAAAACCCAACTCACAAACCAAGTTTATATTTTTCTTGAAACTGTCACAAGTTATATTGATAAACTGGTATAAACTTCCATGATGTCCTCAATATTTCTGAAAGTTTTATAAAAATCTGTTTTAAAACATGACTTGTTTTATTCTATCTGTGGAATATGATCATCCATATGATGAACTTCTTTCAAACTTTATTTTAGTTATTTGAATAACCCCTGGGGTGCAACCACATTGGGTTTTTTCCATTTCCCCTTTCAAATTCCTTAAACTTTGGGCTTCAATAACCATATTTGCTTCAATAACCTATTATCTGTACTTTCTGTATAAATTAAAGGAGATGAGGTTTAAGTCATTAATATTCTAGAATATCTCAAACTAGCAATTGGTTTACTTCCATATAAAATAATTGCAACTATAAAAGTTTATTCTTCCTAGAGTTACTTTTTTCCTTGTAGCATATGATCATAAAAATAGCACTTTATACTAATGACTTGCTGTGTTTTTGACAGCAGAGACACTTATGTTTGCAAATGAGCTTTTGATATAACAATGTACCAAATATAACAGAATATAGCTGTTAAGAAAAGGATTTGACATCTTTTCCTGAACAGAAAAGCAATTGCATTTCTACATCCATCCATGAAAGTAACACTGGTGCTTCGTCATAATGGACACACTGTTTACTCAGGGAGAGCGAAATGCTCTATCCCAATGTCAGAACAGGGTTGCATTCAATTTTTGCTTTTGTTAGGAACATACATGAAGAGTGGCGGCAAAGAAGCAGCTTTAACTTATGTTTTTAATCTTGAACATTTGAATCCCTATAAGTTTCCTTTGGGATAATACTTTAATGATATCAGATCAAATTAAACACAATGGAGACTACGTGGAAGAAGGGCAGACAATTAACAGAGTCATATGAAATCAATGACAGTTGATTTTGAATTGGATTTCCACTCAGCTGGTTTTCACTACAAATGAAACACATTATCCAATAAAAGTATATGAGTAGTTTGGAGTCAGAGAGCTAATGATTTTAGGATATAGCTTCATGATTTAAGAAACAAAATAAGCCCTAGTTCTTAAGAATCTTGTTGTTGATAAAAACAGCTACACTTATTCAAGCTGTAAAGGGGTCTAGAGAAGAAAAATGATCAAGGGTGTTACTAAAGTTTGCAGAATGGACAATGTGGGAAGGCTGTGAGGAACAACCTAAGCAGCACTAGAAATAACGAGTAAGATAAGGGTTAAATACTGAAGCACCCAGGTAAAAGACACCTCTAAAACAGAAACAAACGAAGTTTCAGTTCTTTTCATGAGGCAGCATTTTTCCATGTCAATACAGGATTTGTACATTGTAGGAGAGAGTGGTTTAGCTTTAAAAACAAGCAAAGACCCCAAGAACAAAACAAAACCAAAAAAACCCTGCACAAAATCTGAAGCTGTGAGTTACTGAGCCCAAACCTCATTTATGGTGTTAGATGTTAATCTGCATAAAATTGAAAAGAAAAAAAGAAGTAGAAAAATGTGTAATAGATATTTAAGGGATGTCTTCCTTTCATTGTTGTAGCAAGCTTTCTCAGCTTTTTCTGACTACCAAAGCCACTACATTACAATAGCTTCCAAACTCCAGCATTCCATAGCTTCCAAAATTGGCTTATGTTTCAGCTCTTTTAAGACTGCTAAAGATATCACTACCATTTCCTTCTCACTCTTCAGTTCTTACCTCTTGTGACCATTCTTGTCCCTTTGGCTCTTTGTCTTTTTGTTTGTTTCTTTTAAAAACTCTTTTACTGTGGCTTTTGGCTTTACTACATTTATCTGGTTCTAGTTCTAATTATGAAGTTGTTTTTTCTTAGCCCCCTTCCCTAGATTTTATTCTTCCAACTACTCCTTAAATATTGCTGTTTTTCTGTGTATCTTCTGCCTTTTCTCCTTCCTATTCTTTGCTGGAGGAATCTGATTCAGAGGTTTTAAATCCTAGTGATAAAATTCATGTGTTTACCACCAAACCTGGGGTCCAATTTGAATTGTCTATTTGATATTTCCATCAGCTTTTTCTAGAAATATCTGTTTCAGTATAGCATATTGTCTAAACTCAAGAATTTTTCTCCTTTATTTCCTGCCTCAATGGAATCTATTTTAATCCATTCATCCAAAATGAATAGTTTGAAAAATTATCTGTTCTTCTGTCCTTTTTCTCCTTCAACTCATACAAAAATAAGCCATGTTTATTATTAACTAAATATTTCTAAAATTTACCCTCCCTTCTGAAGTCCAGTGACACAGGTTTAACTCAGACCTTCTTATTTTTATACTCCCACAATATTTTTATATCCCCCAACTAGGTTTCCCACCTCTGCTTTGAACATTTGTCTTACCTGTTTTTCACACTGGTGCTCAGATCCTCACACTGCTGTCCATGCTGTTTACGGCACCATTCAAAAGCACTTTCCCGGTGGAATGGCAACACGGGCCTAACTGTCCAACTTCTCTGTTAGCATCTTCCGATTAAAGTGCAAAAAAGCCATAATCCCAACTTTAGCTTTGGACCCTATTAAAAGGTACCATTCGCCTGTCACAAAGTTCAAGAGATTTCTATTGAGAAATTTAAGAGATCCTGATCTTAGAAAATAAGATGGAAAAGATCAGAGGGCAAATCTATAAACTGAGGTAAAGGGAAGTTATAGTTTGTGATAAATTATGCACTTAAAGTATTGTGAACTGTTATTAAATTCTTATAAAATGATCATATAGATTTATCTGTTTATCAACAGTAACTGAAAAATCAAATTGCTTCATATCCAATTTCAGTTAACTGTCATAAATCATGTTTATTTTTGTGTTGTTACACTATTTTAAAGTCTATCAATTATTTTTAATATTTGATAGTTTATATCTGAGTTTCTTTATATTTGCATTGTTTGCATCAGGAATGTCAACAAATATTTAAATTTAATTCAACATTGAACTGTCCTTAGTACTTATCTCAATTTCTTTTACTAACATTTCTCTGCTCTTTTATTGCTTATTTTGATGTACCTCCCATTGGACTGTGACCCACTGCTGAGAAGTTTTTCATTAAGGATGTTTGCGTGGCATACTTTCTGAGTCCCTGAATATATTAACTGTCTTTCTTTTGCCCTCACATGTAAATAATAATTTAGCAGAGTTTAGAACTTTTGGATGATGAAAGTTTCTCTCAAAGGATACATTGTTTTTTCTTATTTACTGTTAGAGTGAAGCCTGAAGAAAATCTAATTTTTACTCTTAGACTGAAGCAATGTGGGTCACTAGGAAGGCATGCACAGAATTTTTTCCTTCGTCATTGAAATTTAAAATGTTTACCTATAGGTATTAGTATTTTCACATCAGATATTAGACATTTTTGTATGCAGATGTACATTTTTTGGCCTTAGAAAGTTAATTTTTTCTAATATGGTATTGATTAAAGTGAGAAGAGCATAAATCAATATTCACAGGTGGAACAGGGAGAAAAGGGAATTAAAAATTTGGCCCAGATGTTTTATTAGTTATTTTTAATTATCATGCAACAATTCTTATGTGATAAATTTAAATTCTTTTAGAGGATAGAAAAAAGACAAAAACCTCAATTCATTTTGTGAAGTAATTATAATCTTGGTAGCAAAACTAGGCAGATAGCACAATACAGTATAACTACAAAGCCATTTCATAAATAGAATACAAAATAACTAAGTGCAATACCATTTAGTATATTAAATTTGTATATTAGAAAGTACACTGAACCAAGATAAGTTTTATTTCAACTATGGCTTGAGATTTTAACAAGCCATTAAAAGAATTCATCACATTAATAGAAAACTATGTGCTCATCTTAATAACTAATAAATTGGGCTGGATAATTGTTCATTTGGCATTACTTCTACTCCCTTTTATAGTTTCCTGGCATGGCGGAGCAGCTGCCACGGGCTACCACTTCTGTTTAAAATTTGCCTTAAAGAAACACTCACATGGTCACAAGGGAAGGAGAGGCCACTGTAGCTGGAGGGACTTGCAAACTGACAAATAAGCAAACTTGTGACTCACAGGGGCTTTCATGGGAGTTCTTAAGAACACCTGCTAGGGTGTTTCAGGCTGAGCTGCTGAGTTGTGAACTTCCTGACCTCTGTTTCTGAAGCAGTTCCAACAGCTATGTAAGCTTTTAATTACTATAATAAATTCTTTGTATCCTGATTACATGAAGTAGCTGTTGTTTTACTGTCTGATCCCTGATTGGTATAATAGTTAATTTATATTCAATAAAATTCAAAATCCTTGATCAAAAAATAAAACCCATAACAAACTAAGAACATATACTGTTAAAATATGATAATATCATCTTTATTGGGTTTTAACATGATTAAAGGTGAAACAGTACAAGTTTTCCAATAATATATCTATTATTTACTGTCCATGAACAGCAAGGTAAATAATTACAGGACAAAGAGAAGGATAAAGTAGGCAGTATTGCTAGATGTGATTTATTAACTCTATAAAATACAAATGAATTAAAGATAAAATCAGTACAAATTTATAGCATTTTCCTATGTAGATACCCAGTTAGAAAAGGTGGTAGAAAATTTTTATAACAGAAATATACATGCACATATCTGTGTACATATCTATCTCATGATCATATTTAACAACAAATATCTAGAAATTAAGAGAGACAAGTCTTTGAATAAATGTAGGAACATATGTCCTTCTTGGATGCTGAAGATTTAAGAATGTAAAAGTACTGAGTTTCCTAAAGTTAATTTATGTATTTAATATGATTTAAGATGAAAATCTCTAAAACTGGATAAAATATTTATAATACTATCTTTAAAAAATCACAAATAAGATTAAATTTTAATGAGAAAAAGAACAGATAATTCAACTATAAATGTTAAAAGTACAAAATCACAATAACTAAAAGTTTTATGTGGTAACAAATAGAAAACTAGATCAATGAAAACAGAATTTAAAATACATACACAGAAATTAGTAAATATAGAAATGTAATATAAAAGCAAAGCTGGATTTAAATTTTTACCTTTTTTCTTATCCTTTCCTTTATTTTCTCCACTAAAATAGTAAATTCCACTGGTTTTTAAAACATACAAGCCACTTCCATTTTTACTCTCACTAATTGCTTAGATTTTGACATCATAAAATATCTAAAATAAAATGTTCACTCATTCATAAAATAATTGAACTTTTAAATTAGAAAAAATGATCTTTGTTCTCAATCTTAAAGACATACTGGAGATTGAAGACTTGATTTTGTTGTAATACTCAAAGCCACCTACAGGTTCAATGTAATCGTTATTGAAACCCTAACAATTTTTGTTTATTTGCAAAACTAGAAAAATCCATCCTAATGTTCAAGTGGAGTCTCAAAAAAAATGCAAATAGCTGGAACAGTCTTGAAAATAAAGAGCAAATTTGGAAGTCTCACACTTTCAGACTTCAAAACTGTAGTACTGCCATAAAGATGGACATACAGACCACTGGTACAGAGTGCAAAGCCCAGAAATAAACTTTTGTATATATAGTCAAATGATTTTTCAACAAGGATGACAAGGTCATTCAATGGGAAAAAAACTTCTTCAACAAATGTTGGAAAAAGTGAATATCCACATGCAAAAGAGTGAAAATGTAATCGGACCTTAACTTTATATGTGCAAATTAACTCAGCGTGATTCAAACACCTAAGTGTAGGAGCTAAAACTGTGTAATTCTTAAAGAGTCATAGGGAAGAAGCTTCATGACTTTGGAAGTAGCAATAATGTCTTAGGTATGACACCAAAAGCATAGGAATAAAAATAGATTAAAAACTGCATCAAAAGGCACAAGAGCATGAAAAAGAAATCTGTGGGAGGAAAAATATTTGTAGCTGTGTATCTTTTAGGAGGTTAATATCTAGAACACTCAAGGAACTCCTACAACCCAACAACAATAACAAAAACACCCAAACAAATCAATTTTAAACATGGGCAATGGTTTTGAGTAGATATTTTCCGAAGAGGATAGGTTAATGGTCAATAAGAATATTAAAGTATGTCCAACATCTCTAATCATTAGGTAAGTACAAATCAAAACTACAATGAGATCCCACTTTGTACTCATTAGAATGGCTACTTTCAAAACAGAAAGAAGCAGAAAATCATAACAAGTGTCGGTGAGGATATGGATACATTAGAATCCTTGTGCACTGTTGGTGGAAATATTAAATAGTGCAATCTCTATGGAAAATAGGATAAAAGTTCCACAAAAATTAGGAAGAGTATAACTACACAACCCAGAAGTTTTATTTTGGGGTATATACCCAAAAGTATTAAAGCAGTATTTTGAAGGGATATTTGTACATTCATATTGTTAGCAGCATTATTTACAGTAACCAAAAGGTAGAAACAACCCAATAATCCATTAATGAATGTGGATGAGTGAAAAATAAAATGCAATATATACATACGTATAATAGGCTATTTCAGACTTTAAAAAGAGAACAAATATTGACATATGTTTTTTTTCAAACTTTTCTTTTTTTTGCGGTACTGGGGATCGAACTCAGGACCCTACGCTTGCTAGGCAAGCGCTTATTCCACTGAGCTATATCCCCAGCCCATTGACATATGTTAAAACATGGATTAAAGCTGAGGATGTTCCGTTAAGCATAATAACAACTCAGAAAGAGAAAAATGCTATAGGATTCTGTTTACAGTAGGTTGCTACAGTAGTTCAATCAGTAGAGACAAAAAGTAGAATCATGGCTGCAGTGAGGTGGCAGATAGGTCAAAGGAGTGTTATCTAATGGGCACAGAATTTCAATTTGGCAAGATGAAGAGAGTTCTTGAGATAGATGGTAATGATGGATGTGAATAAGAATGTATGCGATGCCATTGAAATGTACAGTTTACAATGGCTAAGATGATAAATATGCTGTCTCTGTTTATCACAATTAAATGAATAAGTGCACAAATTCATAAGTAAATGCATGATGATATATTAGAGAAATACTAAGAACACAGTAACCAGAGATTTTAAGTTCTTATGTTTTCTGATCCCTGGACAATTATAATCTCATTTCCCTCTAATCTCTTCACCCCTTTATTAGTTCCAACTTTATGTTCCAATAATTGTAAACTTTCCTCTTACCAGAAGCCTTGGTATTTGCTGGCATTTCTACCCCTTCCTTGTTTTCTAAAGGATTGGTGGATTCAGAGCACTTCTTATACTAGGTACCACCTGTCAGATGTGGTCTGATTTTCTAAAAGTTCACCAGATGTCCCAATAGTGCTGAACTCATGAGCGCTCCTGTGATGCATAAGCACATGTAATTGACTAAGGAAAGCGAGGTTGATCAATTGCATAAAAGCCTTTCAATTCTAACTTGACAAGACAAACATCAAAATATCAAATACAATGAGCTATGCCGGGTGCGGTGGTGCACACCTGTAATCCCAGCACTCGGAAGAGGCTGAGGCAGGAGGATTGTTCCGAGTTGGAAACCAGCCTGGGCTACAAAGTGAGCTCAAAGCCAGCCTGAACTGCATAGCGAAACCCTGTCTCAAAAAAGACAAACAAACAAACGAAAAACATATACAATGAGCTGTCAAAATGAGAGGCTATTTTCTGTTCTAAAAAAAAAATCCTAATAGCAAGTTTTCCCTACTTAACTGAGTTCAGTGCAGGGTAAAAAGAACATAATTAATTGTAGAACACATCTCTGTAGATTATATTGGGAGGGGGAATCCAAGCTATCGAGTCCACAAGTACAAACAGGAATTATCTGATTAGTAGATATTTTAAGGGTTGAGAAACTAGGATTGTACAACTCAAGCGGGGGAAACTTACCAGTAGAATTTTTTCTTTCTTTTTTAGTGGCCAAGAAATAAGTCTTTGCCACTTATTATGTCATTTTCTTAATTGGAGCAGAAAAACTAACAGATGAACTCAAGGCAACTACAGAACTTCCAGTGCAATTGATTGAAAAAGTTGCCACAAAAGCAGATGCTTCAACTGGAAAAGTTTCTTTCACAGCTTGATCTCTGGGTTTTGTAACTGTCAACCAAAGTACAGGAAAAAAGCAATACAATGTGTTTGAGGAAATGGTATTCCATAGTCTTTTCCAGTTAATACATAAAAGATGTTTTAAAAAATTAAAGGAAGTTATATTTTATTCTTATTTCAGTAAGATTATTATTGATTCTTTTAACAATTATATTTTTTCTATTAGAAAATACATAGAACATGGTTGCATTGGATAAAGTTTGCTCTTTCATTTCTGTTAAACAGATATTCAGTTTACTAAAATTAAAGAATTCTTAATTTTTGATAACAATAAGATACAGCAAACCTCATTTTCCTCATAATACTGTATATAATTCAAGTCTTTTAAGTCTGGGAGTATGCAAGTTCTCTTTGATTTTCACATTTAAAGTTTTTAAAATAAGCATTTAATGAACAAGTATTTGTTGTTTGAGTAGACTTTCTTGAGATCTTAAGAGTGATGATTCTTCTAACTGCATCTGAGTTATTGTGGAACTGACAAAAAGATAAGTGACTATTTAGCTTCAGAGAGATTTTAAGTAGGGTTTTTATGTAAGATTTCTGGTAAATTTATCAACTCGTTTCTAAACCTGCTTTTCCTGGGTATTTCAATGAATGAAGTAAGCATTCTGCTACTTGAGCTTAAGGCTATGTTTTGGTTTCTTTCTTTCTTCATTCCACCCACAGCTACTTAGTTTTTCTTGGAGAAATTCTGCTTTTCAAAATCTTGTTTTCTTTTTCAATCTCACAGCATACAAGATCATTCAAATAGCCTTTCAACTCATTGCATTACCTTTGAGTTTCATCTCACACAATGCTGCAAAAACATTTTTTTGGTACAGTTTACAATACAGTGCTGCTGCAAACTTTTTATTCCCATGACTTGCCATTGTCCATTCAGTCTGTGGGGTGTGCCTTGCATTCAATACACTGAAAGACCTATTCATACTATATATGTCCCTGGCATTATTTCCTGCTACTAACTTTTATATAGCCCTGGGTTCTTTCAGTTTCCACATCCATGATGTTTCCTTTATCTCAGGTATGCTGCCATCATTCTTAGTGTGTCCACATGATGTTTGCCTTACCTGTGAGACTCTGCTCAGATCTCAAACACTTTCCCATGAAATCCCCCACCTCTGAATTCTCATAGTACTTTTCTATGTCTCCTATTTGATATAATTTCTATTATGTATTTAGTTTCATTTGTACTTTTATCCCTTGACATATTTCAAGCTCTTTATATGAATCTATATGTGCTTCATATACAGTGATAGAAATATTTAATCAATATTTTCTGATAATCTCTGTGTGGGAGTTTATATGTGAAAGAAGGCAATTTATACACTCTCAGGTGACAATACGCATTCTACATCTAAAACAAAGAATGAATTCAGTAATCCCACCATGATTGTCATAAACTTGAAACTGTAACACAGAATTTACTAAAAACTCATTACAAAATGTGGTGACTTGTTAATTTCTGAATGTTAAGAATCCCATGTAGAAGGGACAGATAGAATAAATCTAACAACTTCTGTAACCTATTATCTTGCCTATTGTCTAGTCTGGTTTTTATTGTAGTTTTAAATTTACCTATAGTATTTATACTTATTTTTGGAGTATAGTATCATAAATGAATACATATATTTAATACATAATGATCAAATCAAGATATTTGACCTTGGTTTTTCTGAGAAACAGTCAATGCAGGAATGAGTAGAGCCGATTGCTGTACACTGCCCTCTGGTGAGTCACACGGGTAATCTAGAGGGGAGAATGAAGAGTACAGTTCGCTATCCAGGCTCAGGGTGCCAGCTAAGGCCAAAGAATGATGTCACGTTTTGTGATGTGATCACATCTCTCAATTGTGTGCTCTCCTACCAGTTCTTTCCATTCAGGTCATCAAACGGCCATCAGTTGGTAAGATTTTCCGCTACGCTTAGCCAGAAATGGATCCAGAAGAGTTGTAATGAGTCTTACTAACCCAAGCTTTAAAAACATAATACTGTTACTTCCACCTGGACATTTCACTGCACCTTTAAATATCCCCAGACCGCTACATGAAAACAGTGGTAAAAAACAATACCCTTTTCAGTTTACAGAGAAACTGGACTCTTAGTAATTGACATGCTAAATTCTCCTACACTGGCATAAACAAGTTCCACTTTATATATAAAAATATGGAGATTTCTCCCTCTTAAAGTCCAAAAACCAAATAACCGATCCAATAACATTACAAGTACTGTTTGCTTTGGATAGACCACAAGTATGCCTGGCCTCCAACCATATTAAAACTGCCATATTGCTGGGTGATATTACTCATTTATTCATTGCAATATGAATGAATCCCATCCATGGCTGAATCAATGAGAAAAGTTTCAGAATTGACATGGAAATGCTCACATCTCACATCCTATGAGGAATATAAATAACCCAGTGTCCAGTGAGGTGTTTCATTAGCTTCTACATTATTCGTTCAAAAAGACATGTTATTTTCTTATCTTATTCCTAAATTTGGGAAACTACATTCTCTAAGAGTGATATCAGTAATGGATGATCTTCAGATAAGTAGAAATTTCCCTTCAGAAACAAAAATACCTGCAGGAATACAGAATATGTGGCTCTTTTTTGTTTAAAGGAGTTCGTATTTTGTAAAAAAAAAAAAAAAATCCCAAAATTTTGACCCTTCAAACTGCAAGCAAATTGATTTATCATCCAGAACCTTGCAAAATATAAATGTAATTTCCCTTATGTTCTTTATTATGTAATTCAAAATTTAAATTATGTTAGAACTAAATCCTTTCTTGATTTAATCTTTTAATTTTCTCAGGCTATTTACAGGCTAACTCAGTAAACTGGTTTTTAATTGCTGTTAGTTTATTTTACTTTCAGATAAAAATGCCTTCTGTGGGAGGCTTTCTTGTGGCTTCTGCTGATTTTTTCCTTAAATATGGGTAAATAGATTGCTGAATTGAGAGAAAAGTTTAAATAAAAAAACCATCTAAGTAGTCTCAAACTGAAAAATTATGTTTCTAATGATATTGTACATTTGTGAATAATATTTCTTTTTTTTTTTTTCAGTACCGGGGATCGAACTCAGGACCTTGCTCTTGCCAGGCAGGTACTTATTCCACTGAGCTATATCCCCAGCCCCACGTAATATTTCAATCTTTAATATTACCCTATATTATTTTTACTTGGGCTCAATTTTTGTATTATTATATTACCTAAAACAGCACCAAAAAAATCATACCAAATTTACTTTTGTCCATAGAAATAATGTTACTCAGTTTTCTTTAAGTTTGTTTGCTTTTAAATTTTACTTTTGACTATATTTGAGAAGGAGTTTCTGGCTAGTACAGAATATCAATTTGTTCTAGTAATACTATGCAGCTGATTAACAGTATTATTTTCCCACAGTTTTTCACTATTAAGATTAGTCCCTAATTAAATACTTAGCAACTCAATATTTAGTTATCATTTAATCAAGTAGGGTATATCTGCATTCTGTCATGTATTAATGTTTTCTGAAATAAAAATTTTACATATAAAGTAGGGAGATGATATTATATGTAGTTCAGTACTATAATTTATTATGTAAATTTTCATTTTTGGTATATCTCCTTTGTTTTGATGGATACTAATAAAAAACCAAAAGACAACCAGCAAGCCACAGAATATAAGTGGTGTGCCTTAAAATGGCTTAATTGTTTATATTGTCAACATCCTCATGTAGAAATTTACAAGATACCTTAAATTAATGAAGTTTATCTTGCAGAACAGGTTTAGGTTCACTGGAATAAGCAGAAAGCACAGAGATCCTGTACTCCCCGTGCATACCTGCCAGTCTCCCCCATTACTAGAGTGCATGTGTTGTACCGAGGGAGTAATAGTGGCACTTCACAATACACGAAGCCTATGATTTAAGTGAAGGTTCATTCTTGATGTTGTTCACATTATGAGTTTTGTGTAATGTATAATGTATATGTTTGTATGTAATAAGCATGTGTATAAAGGTATAATGGTATGTTTCTACCATTGTGGTACCTCAGAATAGTTTCATTGCCTGAAATATCTTTTATGTTATTCTTATTCATTCTTTTTTGCTCCCCAATCTTCAGCAAACACTGATACTATTATTGTCTCCACAGCTTTCCCTTTTCTGGAATATCATGTAGTTGGAATTATAGCATGTAGCCCTTTTCCTGTTGGCTTCCTTCACATAGTAATATGCATTTGATTTTCTTCATGTCTTCTCATGTGTTGATAACTCATTTTTTCAGTGTTGAATAATATCCTGTTGTCTGTGTATATCATTATTCATTTATCTACTCACCTAATATGAGCCTCTTGATTTTATGTCTTAGAAATTGTGAATAGAACTACTACAAATATCCATGTTCATGTAAAGAGCCATCTTTCCCAAGGTCCCATCCGTCTCATGCTGTCTATATCTGGTGAATGAGAGGAGTGGGAATACAGAGTCCTGCTCATCCTAACTTTTGACAGAAACACTTGTTCCAGACCATTCTTCTGGGTTGGCTGAAGCTATGTTGTATTTGCATCACAGTTCAGCTTTTTCTGTCCTACCATGGGTCACTTCTCATCCTACTGAGCTCTGGTGACTAACAGACATCTTGCATCATGTTGTGGTTTGGGTTTTTTTCAAGGGGAACAATACAATAGATGACATATTTTATAAGATTATTTATAAAAGAAATACTGACTCAAAGAAAAATACACTCAAAGAATCATATGCAAAAGAGGGTGCAGGAAATCTGCACACACACTAAAAGCCAAATAACCCAGCTGAGGGCCTGGACCCCATGAGTCCAGCTGAAGACCTAGAGCCCAGAACAAAGCCTCCCCCAAGTCCAACTGGAGGTCTAAAGCTCATGACAATGTCTCATGAAGGCCTGTTTCATGAATCTGCCCTGCAAAGCCCCAAGGTCAGTGGCAGAAACTAGAAAGTCTGTGCCAGCGGGATGAAGGATCTGTGCTAGCAGGCTGAGGGATATGAACAGGAGCCAGGAAGTGAGGCTCAAAGTAAGAAGCAGAGCTCTCCCAAAAAGTACCTCAGCAACAGTGAGGTCCCAGGTTCCTCTGATGATGAGGACAGCTGAGCTCCAATCAGGAAAGCCATTGTGACAATCTTCTCCAGGAGACTGAGCAGTGCACCATCTTCCCCTCAGGAGCCATGAAGTAATGCTCAAAGTGAGGCCCAGAACTCCACCAAAGTGAACCATAGCCATTCTCAGGGAGGATAAGGTCCTAATCTCCTCCTCTGATGAGAACAGTTGAGTTCCTCAAGCCAGCATGACAAGCTCCTCCAGGAAAACCAACAGCTCCTACAGCTTGTCAATAGTACCCAACAGTTTCTATCAGCTCCCAATAGCCTCTCTTCTTCTCCAGCTCTGCCTCTGATGCTGCTGGCAACAATCTGCAGAGGGTCCTTCCACACCCAACACCATACCATTCAATTCAGCTGGGTGCTACCAATTGACCACAAGTTGTCAATCCACCACACACCCAAAATTTTATCTCAATCTCTGCTTTCTGAGGATGCAATCTGTAACATTTGGAAGCAAAACTGATATCAGAAGGTAGGTGATAAAATCGGATTTTAGCCTGAGCCATAAACTGCCTGCAGAAGAAACTCTTATCACTGGTACACAGGCCACAGACAACACCTAGGACAAGGTAGTAGTTCATTTGTTAAAATTTCGACTTTTGGTGAATTGGTCAAATGAATCAGACATTTGAGATGTATGGAGAATACAGTAGTGATAAAGACAATGGTACTGGATAGCCATTGTAAACATCATTAACAGAAAGAAAGTGAAAAACAGAATGAATAATGAGAAATTAAAAGTCTACTGGGAAATATAGAGTGCATCACTACACACAAAGAAGATATCATCTCCTACAAGGGAGAGAGCTGAGGACCAAGATAAAGGTTTTATAGTCAAAGCAGCTGAACTTTCACAATGGTTAAATGCCAATCAAAATAGCTGATTAATGATAAGCAAATCTGACATGCTAGGATTGCCATGGCAGAAGCTGGTAAAGTAAGTAAAATACTTAGGAAAATAGGATTTCTGTACAAGTAAGGCTGCTAGGCTGTGAGATGGAAGTATTCCATAGGAAGACTCAGAGGCTGCATGCTTCACCAACGCCACCATGAGTAACATTTTTTTGAATTTTTATTTTAAAGAAAAAACCCAAAAAACAAAATTCCAAAACAATATGATAGGAAAGTAAACATGATTAATGCATTGCATATTGTTATCTTTAAATTAGTTACTCAATGTACAAGATACCAGTATTTAATTGTCCAAACAATATTAGCACAAACCTATCTTTTCAATGAACTAAGAGAAATTAGTAGTATAGCCATCTTAACCATCTTTTACATATATATATATATATTTTTTTTCTTTGCTTTTCCCTTCCTTCTTTTTTACATTACTCCTAACAGTTTCTCTCTCCTTTTGAAATTTCTTCCATTTTACAATATTTATTGTATATTTTGGATCTTATTTACTCTTTCAGCTTCTCACACTAGGGAGACAATATGTTTACAAATATGCATCTGGTTTGTTTCACTTATAAGTATGATCTTGAGTTACACCAACTTACCTATAAAAGTCTCCACTTTATCATTCTGTATGTCTGAGTAATACTCCATTGTAAAAAAGACCACATCCTTTTTATCCATTCCTTGGTTGATGGGCATTTGGGTTGTTTCCAAGATCTAGCTATTATAAATTGTGTTGCTATTGATAGGGCAAGAGAGATTCCATTTTCTGTTTTTACTTCCATATAATATTAACAGAAGTCATTTAAAGTTCACTTAAGATGCTTTAAAAGTACAAACAAAACTGATAAACCCTTCGCCAACCTTATCAAAATGAAGAGAAGAGACTCAAATTCATGCAATGAGGAACAAAAAGGGTTATTCAGAAGATCATCAATACCTACCTACTTTGAAAATCTTTACTGTCATAGAATGGAAAACACAGAATAGACACATTACTAGATACATACAAATTACCAAAGCTGAATCAAGAATAACCCAATGTCAGTCAAGAAAATTGAAAATGTGATTATATACTCACAAACAAGGAAAAGCTCAGGTCCTAATGGATTCACTGCTAGATTCTACAAGAAATTTAGAGAAGATTCAATGCCAATACTCCTCAAACTCTTTAATGAAATTGAAAGGGAAGTAATATTCCCTAACTCATTCCTGGATATAAGTATTGCCTTAATGCCCAAACCAGAGAGAGATCCAACCAAAATAGAGAACTACAAGTCAATCTCCCTAATGAACATAGAAGCAAAAATCCTCAGTAAGATACTAGCAAACAGAATGCAGCAAATCATCAAGAAGAGTATACACTATGACCAAGTGGGATTTATCCCAGGAATGTAGGGATGTTTCAACACACACGAGTGAGTAAATGTAATACACCATATCAAGAGACAAAGACAAAAATCACATGATTATCTCAATAGGTGCACAAAAAGCTTTTGACAAGGTCCAGCACTCATTCATGATAAAATCCCACATAAAATTGGAGTAGATAGGCTTTATCTTAATTCTAAAATAGCCATCTATGACAAAACAACAGCCAACATCACACTAAATGGAAAAACACTGAAAGCTTTTTCTCTAAAATCAGGAACAAGACAACGTCACCCACTATTGCCACTCCTGTTCAATACAGTTCTGGAAACATTAGAGCAATTAGAAACTAAGCAAGAGAAATAAAAGGAATAAGAATGGGAAAGGAAGTTATCATTATTTGCAGATGACATGATACTGTACATAGAAGATCACAAAAACTCCACCAAAAGACTTCTAGATTTTATAACCAAGTTCAGTTGTATGTCTGGATACAAAGTCAACACTCAAAAATCAATTATCATTTCTATAACAAACAACAAACTCACTGAGACAGAAATTAGGGAAATCACACCCTTCACAATGGCATCCAAAAAAACTAAATACTTAAGAATCTAACTAAGGAGGTAAAAGATCCATACATTGAAAATTACATTACCCTGAAAAAGGAGATTGAAGGAATCTCCTCTTCTCAGAAAATGGAAAGATATTCTTGCTCCTGTGTAGGAAGAACCAACATAGTAAAAATGGCCATACTTCTAAAGTTGCTATATAGATTTAATGAAATCACAATAAAAATTCCAACAGCATTATCTCACAGAACTAGAGAAAAACATTCCTAAAAATTCATTTGGAAACAGAAGAGACCTAGAATAGCAAAAGCAATTCTGGGCAACAAAGGCAAGGCAAGAGACATCACAATCCCTGACTTGAAATTATACTATAAAGCTAATGTGATAATATCAGCATGGTACTGGCAAAAGAACAGACATGAGGATCAGTGGAACAGATCACAGATGCAGACACAACTACAAACACACTCAGCCACCTTATCTTTGACAAAGGGACCAAACTTGTTCACTGGAAGAAAGATAGCCTCTTTAATAAATCGTGCTAGAAAAACTGGCTGTCTACATGCTGAAGACTAAAACTTAGAACTATGTCTATCACCATGCAGTAAACTAAAGTCAAAATCAATCAAAGATCTAAATATTGAAACAGAAACACTAAATCTACTGGAAGACAAAGTAGGTAGAAATCTTGAAAACAGGTGTAGGCAGAAATTTCAAGAAAAAAACCTAATGGGAGATACATTCCAGAATCAACAACTGGAATCTGATCTTATTAAAAAGCTTTTGCACATCAAAAGAAATTATCAATGAAGTGAAAAGACAACCCACAGAGTGAGAAACAATTTTATTCAGTTGTCCCTTAGACAAAGGGCTTCTATCTAGGATTTATATGTAATTGAAAAAATCAGACCTGCCCAAACTCAAAGACCCAGTCCAAAAATGGGCATCTGAGAGGAATATGCACTTCGCAGATGAAGAAATATGAATGGCAATTATACACACTAAAAAAATGGGCAACATCATTGGTCATTTGTGAGATGCAAATTAAAGCAACACTGAGATTCCATCTCAGCCCAGAAAAAGTGGCTATCATCAAGAAATCAACCAATAACACATGCTGGAGGCACTGTGGGGAAAAAGGAACCCTTTTCTACTGTTTGTGTGAGTGTAAACTGTGGAAGAATCACTATGGAAATCCATGTGGAGATTCCTACAAAAACTAGGACTAGAGGTCCCATTTGACCCAGCTGTTCCCCTTCTGTGTATCTTCCCCAAAGAATTAAAAACATTGTGCCACAGTGATATATGTGCACTCATGTTTATAGTAGCACAATTTGATATTAGCTAAATCCTGGAAACAACCCAAATGCCCATCAACCAAGGAATGGATAAAAAGGTGTGGTAATTTTATACAATGGACTACTAGTCAACCATAAAGAAGGATTAATTTCAGAGTTTTATAGGTAAATGGATACAACTTGAGACGATACTCATAAGTGAAACAAATCAGACTCACATGTGTAACCATAGTATTGTCTCCCTGTTGTGAGAAAGTCAAAGAGTACAATAGATATCATGAAATGGAAAGTAATTGTTCAGAAAGAAAAAGGAACTAGGATGGGGGAACAGAAGGGAAAAGGGAAAAAATGCAAGTCAGTTATACTACTAGTGTCTCTTAGTTCACTGAGAAGGAAGGTTTGTGTTAATATCGATTGGAAAAATTTTTATGCCCATATCTTGTACTCCAAGCAGTTACTTTAATGATAACAATATGCAATGTATTGACTATTGTTATTCTATTACTTTATTACAAAATTTTGTTTTACCTTTTTTCCATAAAATAAAAATTGTAAAAGTTATATTGAAGAAAATTTTGATTTTTTAATTTATTTATATTTTAAGTTGTAAGTCAAACCAAGTATTCTTTAATATAGCAAATAAGCAAGGTGAGTTGGTCTCAGTAGGAACAATGCTCTCTCAGACATCAGGATTAATTTTTTTCTATGCGGGCTGGGGATATAGCTCAGTGGAATAAGCGCCTGCCTAGCAAGCGCAGGGTCCTGAGTTCGATCCCCAATACCGCCAAAAAAAAAATTTTTTTTTTCTATGCTTGTTTGAAATTTGACTTAATAGCATAACCTAATGAAAGAGAAATAAGCAGAACAGCCTTCCACTGTTCATATACAATACCTTTTTTTTCTGGCAATTTAAAAGAGTGACCAAACTCTCAAGAGAATTCTGCTTGGGGTTCAACCATGTTCTTTTAAACTCAATTTTTCAAACTTCTAAGTTTTCTCACGATGTGCTAATCTTGTGGTGCACCAAAATTTTTGAAAAAGTTTAGTTTAAACTTAATTAATCTTCTTTGATGTAGCAGTTCCTTCATGGCTTTCTGCCCAGAGTTCTCTGCTTGCTACATCTGCAAAAATGGCGGAGTAACTTCTAAAGAAACAATATAATAGTTTAATAAGGATATAAAACCTAACTGGCCTTTTGATTTTGTAGTATGTACTATCAAAAGGTAGTATTTAATTGCCCATTTAGAATGATGTAAATAATTTAGATGTTAAAATTAACCCAGATATAAAATATATTTCCACGTTTACTTTTTGAAAAGTTTTACAAAGGTTAATCTCACAGATACAAGTTATTTGATTATGAAGAATAAATGAAATAGAGTGGCTACTTAGGCTTTCTACCTTCATTACTTTCTATTGATTTATTATAATGATTATGTGGATGAAATAATGGCTTTTCTTCTCATCTGGCATAGACTTTCTTTCGTGTATTAGGCCCTGAGATAACAATAGAAGCAATTCATGTTTTTAGACATTAAGAAAAATATCTTTTCCAGTTATGAATTCAGCTAAAATGTGAAACCCAAAAGGTGTTCAATGACAATTTACAGAAGAGTGGTAAGATAGGAGTCATGCAGCCTCTCTAGAATGGAGATTTCATAAATGGGGTGTAAATATCACATAATTCACGCTGATCTCATTGGAGGAATGGCCAGAAAAGTTTGTTCGCAACATTCACAGTGCCCTTGGTCAATACAGGGTCTCCTTCTTTTTCTTGGTTGCAGGATCACTGGTGTCAGCCACAAGAGCTGTGTTGACTCTCATTCACATTTGAGGGAGAGAAACTGAGCTGAATCCCACAGTTGTGTGGCAAATGTCCTGTAATGCACGCTGAATTGCTCAATCCAAAATAATTTCTTCGGCCAGAGACTATGTCAGATTATTTGATCACTAGAGTTGTACTAACTCCTAGGACAAAGGTGAGGTTAATTTCACTGAAAGCTTTCAGGTGTGTGCTACAATGTGGGAAGAGTAGAATAAATGTTGGGAAAGTAACTTCAGCACCCATGATCATGATTGCTAAATTGTAGAGCAACTGTATTATTTTTGTGGCTTGAGTTTAGAAATACTAGATCTAAAGATTTGTAGTAAATAGTCTGACTCCATTTTAAATTACATACTTTATTAATACATATTGGTAGTACATAATGTTTATATTCTTTGTGGGGAATTGTAACATTTACATAATATATCTTAATTCATTGTGGATATATCACTATAATGTCTTTAACTCTTTGGGGAGGATCCCTAGAAGGGAAATAGCTGGATGAAATTGAATTTCTAGTTAAAAGTTTTTTGAAGAATCTCTATTCTGATGTCCAAAGTGGTTGCTCTAGTTTATATTTCCACCAGTGTAGAAGGGTTCCTTCCCACCCCCACAGTCTCATCAGAATTTTTTTTTGGATCATGGCCATGTTTTGGGGGGCAAGGTGGAATTTCAGTGTTGTTTTAATTTGCATTTCTTTAATGGCCAGTGATATTGAGCATTTGCTCATGTATTTATAAGCCATTTATATTTCTTTTGTGAATCATCTATTCATTTCACTTGCCTACTTTCTGAGTGGGTCTTTTATTTCGGGGGGCTTTTTTAGTTCTTTGTACTAGATATTAGTCCACTGACGTATAGCTGGAAAAATAGGTTGTATTTTCTGTCCACTTGTTTCCTTTCCTTTTTAATTTAATATGATCACATTTATTGATTCTTGGTACTACTCCCTGTACAGCCAGGGTTCTGTTCAGAAAACCCTTGTCCACATCTGCAACCTCAAGGGCTTTAGCTGTTTTTTCTTCTGTCAGGTTGTGTTTCTGTTTTAACATTTAGTTCTTTCATCCATTTTGATTTTAGTTTAGTGCATGGTGAAAGATACGGATCTAGCTTCAGTCTTCTGCATGTAGATAGCCAGGTTCCATACTACTATTTGATAAGAGGCTATTATTCCTCCAGTGTATGTTTTTGGCCCCCTTGTCAAGGATCAAATAATTGAATGTGCTTATAGTTGATTCTGCATCCTATATTCTGTTCCATTGATCTTCATGTCTGGTTTCTTTTTTTTTTTTTTTTTTTTGCCAGTACCGTGTTGTTTTTATCACAACAGCTTTTTAATATGGCTACAAGTCCAGGATTGGGATGCCTCTTGTTTTGTTCTTTTTACCCAGGATTGCTTTTGCTATTCTGAGTCCCTTATGGTTCCATGTGAACTTTAGCATGGTTTTCTCTACTTCTGTGAAAAATGCTGTTGAAATTTTGATTTGGATTTCATTAAGTCTTAATATCAAATTTGGCAGTATGACCATTTTGATGACACTAGTTCTACCCAGGAACACAGTATATCTTTCCATTTTCTATGTGCTCTTTGTTTTTTTTTCAGAATGTTGTAGGTTTCATTGTAGAGTTCTTCCTCTTCCTTAGGTTTATTTCTAAGTGTTTAATTTTTCTTGGTGAATAGTATTTTTTCTAATTTTTTTTCAGTGAGTGCTATGGTTTATATCTGGCTATTTTCCCAAACCATCATGTTCTCATGGGAGGGACTTTGGGATGGTGACTGGATCATGGGAGCATGATATTTATCAGTAGATTAGTCTACTGATGAGTTTATAGATAAATGTGATTTGGGAGGTGAAGTCTGATTGAAGGAGGTAGGCCACTAGGGTCATGGTTTAGAAGGGCGTTATCTCCTTCCCTCCACATGTGATTCCTTTTTCTGCTTCATGTCTGCCAAGCTATGAGCTGCTTCTCCTCTGCCATGCCCTGAAGCCAGGTCACTATGCACTGAAACTTCTACAAACTGTAGGCCAAAATAAACCTCTCCTCTTTGAGCTTGTGTGTGTTGGGTATTATGAGTGTGCAGAGAAGGTAACTAAGTAGCCTCATGATTAGTATATGTGAATTCTATTGATTTTTATGTGTTTCGTACCCTAGAATATTATTAAATTTGGTTATTAATTCTAAGAATATTTTGATGGAGTTTTTGGGTTTTTTATGTAGATGATTATCTGCAAATAATGATAAAGTGATTTCATTTCTATTTACATTCCTTTTATTTCTTTTTCTTGCCTAATTGCTCTTGCAAATATTTTGAATACTATGTTTAAAAGAAGTGGTGATCATGGATATCCTTGCCTTGTTCCTGATTTTAGAGGGAAAGCCTTCATTTTTTCCCTATTTACTATGCCACTGACAGTAGATTTGCCATAAATGGCTTTTATTAGATAAAGTCCTTATATAATTTATTTTCTTCAATGTTTTTATCATGAAGGAATGGTGGATTTTGTCAAAGTTTTTTCTGCTTTTGTTGAGATACTCATGTTTTTTGTCTTGCTTCTGTTTATGTGACGTATTTGTTGGTTTACATATATTGAACCATTCTTGCACCCCTGGAATGAAGCTTAATTGATCATGATGTATAATCTTTTTGATTGCATTATTTTTGTGAGTATCTTGTTGAGGATTTTTGCATCTATATTCATTAAAGAGATTGGTATATAGTTCTCTTTTTTTGGTTGGATACTTGTATAGTTTTGGAATATGGCTAATAGTAGCTTCCAGGAATGAATTTGGAGTTCTTCTTTTTAATTTCATTAACAAGTCTGAGGATAATTGGCTTTAGAAAGTTTCTGAAGCTTTGGTAGAATTCAGCAATAAACCTGTTAGAATGTGAACGTCTCTTAGTTGGTAGGGTTTTTTTCTTAATTAATCCTTCAATTTCATTGCTATTATTAAGTTATTCAAGATTTTAAAATCTTGGTTCAATTTTGGTAATTCATATTTACCTAGGAATCTATGTGTTTCTTCTGAATTCTCCAATTTTTTGGCATAGTTTTGCAAAAAAGTAGTTCTTAATAATCTTCTGTCATGATATCACATTTTTCTTTTCTAATTATATTGATTTGGGTCTTTTTTGGTTAGATTGGCTAAATATTTATCTATTTATTGTTTAAAGGAACCAACTCATCAATTCATTAATTCTTTGTAAATTTTTTGGTCTCAATTTCATTGATTTCTATTATTATAATTTCCTTCCTTATACTTGCTTTGGTTTTTTGGTTTTGGATTGTCTGGTTTTTCTATGATGTTGACATGCATTGTTATTTATTTAGACTCACTTGGTTTTTCTGATGGCACTCACAGCTAACATCTTCCCTGTTTGAGCTTTCACTGTGGCCCATAGGTTCTGGTGTGTTGTGTAGACATTATAATCTAATTCTACAAATTGTATTGTTACTTTTGTAATCTTTCCTTTTTAAAGAACTTGTTATTTCTATATATTTCCATAATTTGTTTTATTATTATCAATTTCTAACAATTGTGGTAGGAGTTGATAATATGCATGGTATGATTTTAATCATTTTACATTTACTTTATTGGCCAATATGTGGTCTATTTAGAAGAAAGTTGTATATGCTGCTGAAAAGAATACTTATTCTAGTGTTGGATGCCACAGTCCAGATATCTATACATCCATTTGCTTGAAGGTTTGTTTCAACTCTAATATTTCTTTGTTGATTTTTTCATTAGTTGACCTATTTATTATAATGGGGTAATGAGGTTCTTAACTCTAATTATATTTATATTTGTCTGGTCTTTTATACCCTGTCATCCTTGTTTTATGAAGTTGGGTGCACCAATTGTTCACTGCATGTATGTTAATACAGTGGTACCTTGGCTCTGGAATGCCTTTGCAAACAATTTGGTTCACAAACAGAAGCATGCTGAGAAATGATGGGCATCTGCACAACCCCACCAAGACCCAGCCCCGTCAGACACAAAATTGTGTCTTTGTGACAAGCACGATTGCAGTCATCTTTTCCACACAAACATAAACATCTTTTCCAAAACTATAGAACAAATAAAGTCGATGAGCTAAAGCACAATTTTAACTGAAATCTCTTCCTGTTGGATTGTTCCCTTTACCAATATATAGTGATCTCTTTGTGTCTTTTGATCAGTTCTCAATTGTAGTTCGTTTTGTCTGAATATAAAGTAAGTACATCTGCCTTTTAAGGGGTTCCTATTGCATGGAATATTGTTTTCCATCCTTTGATCTTTAGTTGTGAGAGTTTTTTTTTTTTTTTTTTTTTTTTGCTTTACATGTATTTCTTGTATACAACATTCCACTGGATTTTGTTGCTTGACCCATTCTGTCAGTCTGTCTTTGGATTGGGTAATTGAGCCCATTCACAATGAAAGTGATTACTGAAAAGTATTGCATTATCTTGTCATTGCATTATTCCCTGTTGATTATTTCCCGACCACCAATGCTTTCTGCTTACAATGCCTGGTGTCCTCATTCTATTAGACATTTTGGCATTGTTGGATTTATTGTCTTTTTCTAGGATAGCCTCAGGAATTATTTTGAGTTCTGGTTTGGTGGCCATGAATTTCTTAAAGTGGTCTTTATTATGAAACAGTCTCATTTTCCCATCAATTTTGAAATATATCAGCCTGGTTTTAAGATTATTCTCCTTTAGGGCTTGAAACACCACTCTAAGCTGTCCTGATATTTAAGGTTTGTGATGAAAAGTGTGCTGTAATTCTAATAGGTTTGCTTTTATAAGTGATTCATTGCTCTTCTCCAACTTCTTTAAGGTTCTATTTATGTGTTGGACTTCCAGGATTTTAAAGATAATGTTATGTGGAGGTGTTTTTTTCTGTATGTGGCTATTTGGAGTTCTATATGTCTCAGTTAAGTATACGTTAAACTCTTTCTGTATTTGAAATTTTTCTATTGTTTCTATAAAAAGGGTTTTCTGCTATTTCTGCTGTCTTCTGATTTCTCACTAATTCCAGTGAATCTTAGATTTGTGTCATCTAGGAGCTGCTGGTTACATTTTTCATGTTGTTATTTTAAGGTATCTCTAAAAAATTAGTCACTGACAATAGCCTTGCTTCTACTTCTGATACTGCCCTTACACTGGTCATTTTGCTGTCCATACTTTTGATAGAATTTTTAATCTCCTGAATTTATATTTGGAGTTTTTTCACTGGCCCTAATTCTTTTCTATGTTGTCTTGGTTACTTTTCTCTTGTTGCTGAGACAAAATACCCAACGCCCAAAATGAAGGAAGGAAAGGTTTATTTAGTTTACAGTTTGTGGAGGTTTCAGTCCATACTTGGCTGGTTCTGAGGCAGAATGGCACATGGCAAAGGGCAAATGTTCAGGGCAGCAGAGCACAGCAAAAACAACCAGCAAAAGGGTGGAATGGAGGCAAGCAACCTCATTCTACCTCCCTTACATTGTAAGCAGCCTACCCCGACCCAGGGGGCATGTAGCACTCATAATCTCCATGCTCTCCTCTTCCACAGTCTCAGGATGTATACAAGGTAAGCACCTGGGCTTCCTGCTGAGTCACTCAGCCAAACCTCTGGATTCTCCAAGTTGACACAGTGTATCAACCATAACATGTTGGTCATGCATCTTATACAATACTTTGTTTAACTCTTGTTTTATTAGTATTTTCTGTAGACTTACTGATCATTTTATTTGGCCCAATATCTTTTTAGTTATATCTTATGTGAGTTTGCCAGATACATTATTGATCTGTTTTGTTATCCCCTCCTATAATTTTGAATAATGTGGGTCTGTTACCTTTATTTTTATTCATTTGTTTTGAGACAGGGTCTTACTTTACAGTTTAGGCTGGCTTCAAACTTACTATGTAGCCCAGGTTGGCCTCAAACTAAAGCAATACTCCTATTTCAGCTCTGCAAGTGCTAGGATTACAAATATGGACCACCACATCTGGCTTATCTGTTGCCTTTAGTTTTGTCTCCTTCAGTGCCACATGGATCAGCTTTTGGAGTTTGAGGATGCATTTTATTGGCTTATCTCCATGTTTGTATATTTTTGTTTGTTTTGTGCTGAAGCTTGCAGGTTAATTGTAGTGGAAAGCACTTTTCTCCTATGTACACCTCTTTCATTACCACTTCTCAATGTGTCCTCTGAGCATGGCTAACTACTGGCTTTTGGCTCTGCCCCAGGATCTGAGCCCCTCCATTCAGTTGGGATGGGAGGTTGCAGCATATTTGGCCCAATATCCAGTTCTCCAGGAATGGGCTACAGTATTATTAATGACCCAAAGGCAATCCAGATATTAGCATCTCAAGAAAACCAACTAGCAAAAACAGTGTCATCTTGGTGATAGTAATAAAATCAGGATCAGTTATGGTGTCAAACACAAATTGAATATTAACAAACCCAAGAGACCAATAAATAGAGCACCAAATCTCTTGCAGAAAAGAGATTTGCAATTTAGTAGGAATACAAATATAAATATGGAGGTACCATTGAATTACAGTGAATACCTACCAAATGGAACAAATCTGCCTCTATTAACAATAGAATAGTACTCAATAGCAATAACATAATATTTCCTAGTTATCTAGAGGAAAAAATGCATAGTAGTTGCATAAGTAAAGGTAGAGGTATGGGGAACCAACAAATTAAAAAAAGCAAATATTGAAAATTAAGCAATGGGCCAGATATGGTGATGCATGCATGAAATGCCAGCACTCAAGAGGCTGAGACAAGAGGATCACTGTGAATTCGAGACCAGTCTGTGCTACCTAGGTAGTTCAAGGCCAGTCCTTAATATACAGTGAGACCTTGTCTCAGAAAAGGAAAATAAAATTAAGCAATGAGATATGAAAAGGAGAGGGTAAAGTGACACAGGAGCCCCTATTAAGGAGTAAAATAGTGGTGGAAAACAGACAGGGAAGAAAAAACAGAAAAGAAGAAAAATGGTAAACAAACAGTGAAAATTGAAAATTCAAGGAAGAAGAAAAATAGAATGGACAAGAAACAAATTTTCCCATAAGGTCAACATTGAACCTAATCATTGAATTTGATTCCGCAAACCAATGCACTACTATACAATGGTAGTAAGCTGAAATTATTGCAACCTACTTAACTATAGTCTGAATGTTGGGGTCCTCACAAATATCCCTATGTTGAAATTTAATCACCAATGTGATATTAGGAGATAGGTCCTTTGGAAGCTGTTTAGGTTATGGGTGAGATTAGTGTCCTTATAAAGAATGCCCCAGGAAGTTGCCTTGCTTCTTCCACCATCTGAAGACACAGCATTGTGCCATCTATGAATAAGAGAACAAGCCCCCATCAGATAGCACATTTGCTGGCACCTTGATCTTTGACTTTCTCCTCTTCACACATACGAGAAATAAGTTTCTGTTTTTTACACGCTACCCAGTATTTTGCTGTAGCTTCCCACATTTTAGTGTTTCATTATTCTTCTCACCAAGTGCAGCATTTCCCTTCTGAATCCTCTTCCTCTTTGAGTAGCTTCAGAAACCTGGGACACATTGTTATTTCACCTTTTTCATTGTCCACATGCCTTTGCAATCCTCTTTGCCAACTTCATAGCTACCAGTTGGGCTCAGCCCTCATTCTGGTTATTTCTTATAACTGATTTCTGTTTACAGTGTTGGCACCTTTCTCTGCTGATGAAATTTTCTTCAATCTTGATTTGGCAACTTGGCAGTTTTCTATTCCTTTTGAAATAGAATTTAAATCCTTTAGTACAGTTTACAAAACTCTTCATCTTCTTGCTCTACATGCATTTCCATTTTTTTCTGTCACATTCTCACACACCATTTTTGCTTCCATTATACCTACTTACTTACTTCCACAGTTCTTAGGCAAGAAAATACATAGAGAGTTGTGTGTACTTGGTTTGGAGCTTGTTCATGTCTTCTTTAAATATGTTGATTCCTACTGATTCTTCAAGATTTGTCTTAAGCTTTATATCCTGAGTACTTCCAGCTTAGCACAGGCTGATTGAGGTACTCTTTCTTCACACTTTAGCACTAAACTTGATTTTAGTGTAATCATTGTAATATCTGATTTAATCATCTTTCTCCATATTAGACCTTCTTTAGGATAGGAACCAAGTTTTTCTTTTCAGGCCGTCACAATCTTTGAGGGTGATGGGTCTGAAGATACACACACAACAAAGGTAAATAACAACACTGGATAGGTCATAGAAAGTATGCTGAAAAGTAATACAGGTATATATTCTAGAGAAGTAAAGAAAAGACACAGTGGTGACCTTAAAGTCCTTCTGTATTGCTGGTAGAGTTGCTGGTAGGGTTGGACAACGGCATGGGCACTTTGAAAAACATTCTAGTAGTTCTTCAGAAAGTTAAACACAGCATCACCATGTGATCCAGCATTCTTACTATTAGGTAATGTATACATCCAAGAGTAAGGAAAACATGTTGACAAAAACCTTGTACAAGAATGTCCACACAATCATTATTCATTACATGATAAAATTTCAAAACATGATGCCAAGTGAAAGAAGCAAGTCACACAGAACACATATTGCATGAATCCATACTGTCTTAGTTACTATCCTGTCAATGAGACAAAATACATAATACTTGTAACTTAAAGGAGGAGAAGTTTATTTTGGCATATAGTTTTAGTTCTTGGACAGCTGACTACAAGGAAGGAAACGGATGGGAGAGGGGCATGGCAGCAGGAGAGATGGGGAGAGAAGGGAAGTGGGGACAAGAATAAATCCTTCCAGGTCACACCCTTGGTGATTCTCCTCCAACCAGGTCCCACCTCTTAATAGCAGCACTATAAACTATGAATTCACACATAGCTGCACCCACTGAGGAGTACAGTGTTCCCATGAACCCATCACCTTCCACACATGAAAATCTGGGGGAACATTGTATGTTGGGAGCCGGTGTGAGGGCTTGCTGTTAGTCTCCTTGGAATCAGCCCCTCCCACCGTGTTACCAAGATGGCGCCTATATCCTGTTTTCTGGTTCTTGTTGCTGACTCTGTGTATACCATATATAGAGAAGTACCTGCTTACTCCGCCTTAAAACCAATCCTGGAGGCCCACGTGGCGTAGTATGATTTGCTAACCATTCTTATATAAGTCGCTGTGACAGTAAGCAGCAGCAGCAGCAGCCTGGAAGGAGCCACGCAGAGTGGACTCCTGTGGGGTTTGTGCTGTGTCCAATAAAGAAAACATGTTACAGAACCCGATTGTCTGCGTGCTGCCTTCTGCGGGTCGGGAGCGGTGCCGGACAATTGTAGATCTAAATTGTAACACACAAACATCCAGGATAGGCTAATTTTATACAGAGAAATTGATTAGTGGTTGGCTGCCTAGGCCTGGGGCAACATGGGAGGACTGAGGAGGTGACTGCCAAAGGGTAGAGGTTTTCTTGTTGGAGTTATGAAAATATACAATTGGTTATGGTTATGATGGCACAACTCTGTGAATATAGGAAAAGCCAGTGAATTATAGACTTAAAAAGTAAAAAAACACCGATTACTGTGGGGGATTTTATAGAAGTAGTGGGATTTGGATGCAATAATAAAAAAGTGATATGAAAAAGAGGTGATGTGATGTAATGAATAAACATTAAATCCTTCTGTTGGGTAGATCTCACTTGAGATCCCGCTTTGCCACTTGCTACCCTCAGTGAGTATTCTCATCTCAAAAGTTAGTATATCTTTTTTCTAGGTTTGTTGTGACAATAATTTAGGTAACAGATTTAAAACAGTTCAATGCTAAGTACATAACAAATGTTCAATAAGCATTAGTTATAAATGTGTTTGTATTATAAACCTGTTAAATACTGAATTTTGAATTCAGTGGGTCAGAATACGCATGTAAAACTTCAGAAACAAAGTGATATTACAACAGAAAGAGATATGAAAGGCAAAATGATATAAAGGTAACTGTACCCAGTTGACAGATATTTATTGAATACTTTTGTTTCTAATTACTGGAAACTGCTGGACATACAAAGATAAATGGGAAGTAGATTACTGAATATTCAAATAAGAAGCACCCCTTAACTTGGCCTAATAGGTAGTCAAATCTCTGTAAGAAAGGATCAGAACAGAAATATATCTGTTCCATGCAAAAAAAAAAGGTGTAGGCTGGATAAAAGGTATAGAAGAGGTGACCTGCTTAATATTGAAATTGTTCATTAATGGATAAGGTCCGGATTTATGGAGGCTTATCTTGATCTTGCTAATATTTTCCACTCTGGTACAGAGCAGAAATTACAGATTCGAGTAAATTTTGTTCAATGGGAAGAAGCGAAAAATAATGTTCACATTGCTCAAGACTGCCCTTTATACAACTAATGTCAATATTCCAGAGGTTTGTGGTCACAGTAGCCAGGTTACTAGACCTTTAACTTGTTCATTTTTGAATTTACAACTTGATCTAACACTGGGTAAATGACACACAATAACGAATTGTTATAGAATAAATGTTTTTCAAACTCCTCACGTCGTAAAAGTGGAACAATCTTTAACAGATGGGGTGCCTGTTGACCATTTTTATCTAAGACTTTACTGACAGTGAACACAAAAAGTTCATGTTCGCCCTTTCAAATAGTGTAAAAACCTGTGTATGTGTCATTCTTCTGAAGGCTTTCAAAAAAGGTGTGGCTTGTCAGCTGGAAACTGTGTAACAAGATACAGCACTAGGAACAGAACAGCAGGGATGTGGAGGTGAGGTAGCAACAAAAAGCCTACCGCAGAGTTCTCGGAGGCAAGCAGTGGTCAGAGAGGCTCTTGGCTTCAGGTCTGGCTGACCCTCGAGGGTTGGGATAACATGATGAGAGTGCGGTCGTGTCTGGTCAGCCACTGTTTCTCAAGCACTTTCTATCCTTCACTCAGCTCTTTACACTTCCCGGACCGCTGCTTAGAGGTGAGTCCTCCAGGCAGTCTCTGAAAAGATCGACCATCTGAGGCGGTGGATGGTTGATTTTTGCATTGGTTAGGCACAGAAACAGGCCTGCCATATGCGAGGAATGAGGAGCCATACCTCACAGGCGGCAGGTCCCGCGAAGGGGGAGGCAGTGGAGGTCCAGGTCACCTTCTTCAGGAGGAGACCCCGCGAAGACCCCGGATGGCTCCAGAGCAGCCTTAGCTGGGCACGTGACGGGCGCGTGCGCCTTAAGAGGCCGCGCATCAGGGGCGGCGCTTGTAGGATCCACTTCCGGGGTCAGAGGCGCGGGCAGCCTAGTGCCGTACAGCTCCTGCTCGGTTCCGGAGGCCGTGGCCTGCGCTGAAGAGGTGCCGGTGCGGGCGGCGCGGCAGGAGCAGGTAAACGCTGCCGCTCTCCGGGCCGCGGAAGCGCACGGTGCGGGGCGGACATGACCGGCCGGAACGGGACGGGGCGTGGGAAGTCGCGCGCATACTCACGTGGTTCGCGTATCGCTGAACGCACGTGCGGTCCGCCGCGCCGAGCCCGGGAGCGCGCTGCGCCGCCACCTGCGCCCACGGGGGCGGAGCTGGTGATGCAGCCGGCGTCCCAGTCCCGGCGCAGCCTCGTCCCCGCTCATCCGCGAAGACTGCCCGCGCTCCCCGTGAGGAGCCCGCTGCGAACTGTGGCTGCCGCAGTGGAACGCCGCCGCCGCGCTTTGGCTTCCGACGAGGGGCAGCGCGTAGGCTGCAGTGACTCAGCGGCCCTCGCGCCGCTCTTCCCTTGCTCTTCCGCTCGCGCGCCGAGGCCCTACTTCTTTCCACACGTTTTTCCGGGCGGGAGCGGCTGGTGGCTCTTTGGAGGCAGCCTTATTTGT
Source organism: Dinomys branickii (assembly GCA_004027595.1). Classification (NCBI taxonomy): domain Eukaryota; kingdom Metazoa; phylum Chordata; class Mammalia; order Rodentia; family Dinomyidae; genus Dinomys; species Dinomys branickii. The sequence goes on along the minus strand of PVLD010001740.1, from coordinate 36,631 downwards.
TGCAGGATGCAGTGATTGGGGTGGTCGGCTGTTCCATGTTGTCATTAGGTGGGCTCACGTTTCACCTCACGATTTAAGATTGGACAGCTCAGAATATTTTTTGGGGTAGAGTGAGAGAGCCTGACAATAAATTTGCCACTAGAGTCCTTTGCCCTTGAGGTCATCCTTGTTACAGATCCTGTCGCGTTTAAGGGTACTGTACCTATTAGGTAAATGGAAGACGGTGGATGCCAGACCCATGGCACTTGTGGGATGCGTCTGACCCATATTTTGTGTGGTGGAGAATTACTCGGGTTATAAAGTTGGGTAACTTTTACGCTAGTAAGGAGATAGTTATGTGGGCTGGGAAATCTTACTGTGAACTGGTATCCTAGCAACAGTATAAGCGGACTAGAATAAACATAAAAGAAAACCAAGTGATGAAAGTAAAGCTTACCTCTTAACTTTTAAATGAAAAATGTGGTTTCATATTTGGAGTGATGGGCTCAAAACTTTGACTTTTTCATTTTAATCACCTTAACACTTGACAGAAACTGCTCAAAAAGTCATCCACAGCACATCGCTTTTTGATGGCTGTGAAAAGAGAAAGATGGTTAACACCTTGTCTAGAACTTAAATGCCTACACAGGAATTTGCCTAATAAGATTTGTAAGGTATCTAGAATGTTATATATCAACAAAGCCATTTGAAGGGGTAATACCTTCCTTTGGGTAGCACAAGTCAGTGTTGTTTGAGGGGGATGAAATGTTTCATTTTAGTAAAATGGAAGAGAAATGTTTAGGTAAATTGTTTCCAAACTCTAGCTCATAAGCACTGTGTGTCCTGTTTGTCTGCCTGTCCGTTGTGACTTTTGATCTTTGTTGAAACACGTCAGATGTCCTATTTTTTCTACAGTGAGAACTTTTAAAAGGCAACTGTTCAGATTAACTTTTTTATTTTAAAGATAAAAGCATGAGAACATTAAACACATATACATTTAGAAAATAACACAATGCAAGCAATACATAATTTAAGACAAGGTGATAGGAAATTAACAGTGGTTGTGTTACATATTGATATCTTCAAACTGGATACTGAGATAAATATAGATATGTAAGATTAATCAAACACTTAAACATTAACTGTTCAATAGAGCAGTAAAATTAATAGTACAACTCTGTTAGATATTCTGTGTACATATATACATATTTTCCCCTTTTTTCTTTTCTCTTTTCCCTCATCCCAGTTCTTTCCTTTTGAGCAGTTTCCTTTCATTTTACAATGTCTGTTGTACCTCCTATATTTTATTCACTCTTTTAGGTTCTTGCACTAGTGAGACAGTACAGCTGATTGACTATTAATGTGTGTTTTTTTAGATACTGACACATTGTTTCTTTGGATTTGTAATTTTTTAAGGGTTTTTAGCTTTCCCACAATACCTCCATGCCTCACTGCTACACACAGTGAACTGAGTTTAGCTCATTAAATTGGTGCTTCTTTTAAAATTTGGGTATTGAGGTTACTTTATGACAAGTAATTTTTGGTATATCACTGTGTAAACTGACAAGTACATGGTCATGTAATCACCATCACGATCCAAATAACATTTGCATCATTCCAAAAACCTCTCCCCTTTACCCACTGGTCTTGGCAACTACTAATCTATTCTTTGCTGCGTTTTTGTTACTAGGATATATAAAGGGAAACATAGTATACAGTCTTTTTTTCCTGGTTTCTTTCACTTAGTTCTTTTTAAATTCATGTTGATACATGTACTGGTACTTTTTTAAAAAAATACTGTATAGTATTTTATTCTGTGAATGTGTTACAGAATATGTAGTCACCATTTGATGGACATTTTGTCTTGGCATTTAGGAATGAAGTCACTATAAACATTCATATGCAAGTCTGTAATTTGTGAAATTCTTTGTACATTAGTGTACAGTTCTCTGTGTAGATACATGTTTTCATTTGTTGTTTCTAAACATCTATAAGTGGGTTGATTATTGAGCCAATGGCAGTGCATGTTTAATTTAGTATGAGATTACTGACTTGTTTTCCAGAATAGCTGTTTCATTTTGTATTCCCACAAGTAACGCCTGCTGGTTCTAGTTGTTCTGTATCTTGGTCTACACTTGTTATTTATTTTTAATATTTAGATATTCTAATGTGTATTTAGTGGTAACTCACTGATGCTTTAATTTGTATTTTTCTGCTGAATATGTTGAACATATTTCTCAGTGCTATTATTTGCTGTGTGTATCTTCTTTGAAGTGTCTTTAAATGTTTTGGTCATTTTTTAAATTGTGGTTTTCTAAAATAATTGAGTAATAAGAGTTTTATACAGTCAAGATACGAATCTATTTTTCTTTTTTTTTTGGTACTGGGAATAGAAATCAGGACCTTGTACTTGCAAGGCAGGCATTGTGTCACTGAGCTATATCCCCAGCCCCAAATCTTTTATGTTTTAAAATATTTTCTTGGGCTGGGGATATAGCTCAGTGGCACAAGCGCCTGCCTGGCAAGCTCAAGGTCCTGAGTTTGATCCCTGGTACCACAAAAAAATTTTCTTTTCTTTGCTTTTTTTTACCTAGGATTGCTTTTGCTGTTCTGAGTCTCTTCTGCTTCTTTATGAATTTTAGGATGTATTTCTTTAGTTCAATGAGGAATGCTATTGATATTTTCACTGGGATTGGATAAAAATCTACATTTTGGTTTTAGAAGTATGGCCATTTGACATTGTTGGTTTGGCCAGGAACCAGGATCAGGGGATATCTTTTCATTTTCTGATGTTCTCTTCAAGTTTCTTCAATCTCAGAGTACTGTAGCTTTCACTGTAAAAGTCTTTCATTTCTATAGTTAGATTAATTCCTAAATAATGTAATTTCTCAAGATGCTAGTGCAGTGTTGTTTTCTTTGTTGTGGCTTCATGATTGGTATACAAGAATGCTATTGACTGTGTATTTTGTATTCTGCTACATTACTGAATTTGGTTATTCTAGAGTCTTGGTGGAAATTTTTGCATCTTGTATGAAAGATTATGTCATCTGCAAATGTGACTTCTTCCTTTCCTCTCTGTATCCCCTTTATTTCTTTTTCTTGATGACTGTTCGGGTTAATGTTTTGAGTACTATATTGAGCAGGAGTGGTGATATTGGACATCCTTGTTTTAATCCTGATTTTAGAGAGAAAGCCTTCAGTTTTTCCCCACTTAATATGATACAGGCCATTGGTTTGTCATAAATGGCTTTTATCAGATTGAGATAAGGTCCTTCTATATTTTCTATTGATAATTTTTATCATGAGTATCAGAAGTCTTTTGAGATGATAATACAATTTTTGTCCTTGCTTCAGGCATCATAATCCTGGATTTCAAGTTCCATTACAAAGCTACAGAGATAAAAACATAGTATGGGAACAAAAAATAGACATGTGGATCAATGGCACAGATAGAGGATACAGAAACAATCCCAGGCACACTCAACTGCCTGATTGCCATAGCCTGCATGGCTCTCGAAGTTCCTAGGGGGAAGGATGACTAGAGGATGGAGAAAGCTGAGAGACGGAAAGCTGAGGTCAGGTGGAGCCCTCTCTCTGGATGGGAGGAAAGGAACTGCTCAACCACCATAGTGCGTTTCTTTCTACATTTGTCACGTGATACCCATTTTTCTAGCAACCCATTGCTTGGATTGTCTTGGGGCTTGGTGTTCTCTGGACTGGCTTGTTCAAATGGCTTGCCTTAGGTGCTCTCTCTTCTCCTACCAGCATTGCCTTGCCCCTGGACATGTGATCAGTTTGCAGCTTCAACCACTTTCTACACCTGATTTTGACAAAGAGGGTAAAAACACACACTGGAGAAAGGATAGCCTCTTCAGTAAATGGTACTGGAAAAATGCTTTCCACATGAGGAAGATGGAAACAAGAACTGTATCTTTTACTGTGTGTTAAATTAAAATCAAAGTGGTTCAAAGGTCTAAATGTTAAAACAGAAACAACATGTTGGAAGATAAAATGCTCTTGAAATCGAAGATATAGGCAAGGACTTTCTGATCAGATCTGTAATGCATAAGAAACACCAAGAATCAAACAGTGTAACCATAATAGATTAAAAAGCTTATGCACAGCAAAGGAAATAACATTGAAAAGAAAATGAGGGAAAAGACAACATACAGAATGGTAGAAAAATTTTTTTCCAGATATTACTTGGACAGAGGACTAACATCCTGAATATATAAAGAAAGAACTGAAAAAAAAATAGATCTCCTCAAACAAGAGATCCGATGAGAAAATGGGTAAGTGAAATGAATTAACACTATTCAAATGAAGGCCATAAGAAAATGGGCAACAAATACATGAAAAAAATTCATTTCCAAAGAAATTCAAATTAAAATAACACTGTGGCTCCATCTTGCTCCAGAAATAAGGACAATCATCAAAAAAGCAAATAATAGCAAATGATATTGAGGTTGCAGGTGGGTAGTTAGATGGGTTTCTGCATTCTTGGTGGAATGTAAACTGTTAATGACCAATATGGAGATCCCTCAAAAAACTAAAAATAGAAATTTCATTCAATCCAGCTATTTTCCTATGAGGTATCTTCCTGAATTAAAAGGATCATATTACAGTGGTACCTGCATATTGTGCTTATTGCAGCACAGTTCAGAATAGCTGAATCGTGGAAGCAAACTACATGTTTATCAGGAGATGAACAGAAGGAGAAAATGTGGTATTTAAGCATAGTAGAATACTACTGTCTGTGAAGACAAATTTTAGTCATTTGTAGGAAAATGGATGCACTTTGAGATGATAATGTTAAGTGGAATAAATCAGACACACCAGCTTAAATATTGCTTGTTTGCTCTTACATGAGAAACCCAAAATATAAATAAATTGAGCAGCAAAAATAAAAGACAGCTAATCCAAAATCTGGAGTTCTATCTATTGCAAGTAGGAAGCAGACCAAGAGATTAGAAGTGGTTAGGGAAGTAAGAGAAGGGAGGTAAATGAAGGGGATAAAAAGAATTAAGATATATATGTATACCAGCTACCTACAATGAATGTAATCGTGTATTGGAAACATGAACTAAAAGAAAGAATTGAGGAAGAGGATATGGACATGGAAGAGGAAGGAGATGAAAAGAGAAGTGGAATAAAAAGATATATTAAGTGCATATACCTGTTTTGTAAGATGAATGTAAATATGTTTGTAAACTTGCACTAATGAAACATTTTAAAAGTGTATTTTCTTTGAGTCTGTGTTTTGTAGTTTAACAGTAAATTTCAAGGAGTCCCTGTTTTCAATTTTGTTGATATCAAATTCATCAGTTTTTTTTTTTTTTTAAATGCCTTTTGTCTTTGTATCCCGACTATTTCAGCTTCTCAGGGTTGCAAAGGTTTTTTTTTTTTGTTCTTATGCTTTCTTCCAGAATTTTTATAGTTTTAGATTATACATTTAGGTTTGTGATCCACTGTAAGTTAATACTTGCATATGATGTGAGGTGTGGGTTAAAATTTCCTCATCTCCCTTTTTTATGAATGCCTAATTCTCATAGCATCATTTAATGTAAAGATTATTCTTACGATTCTTTCCTCATTAAACTTCTTAGGCACCGTTGTGAAAAGTCCATTGACTACATGTGTAGGTCTATCTCTGAATTCTCTATTCTGTTCTGTCATTCTGTTGTTTCTTATTTTGGAAAACCGTATGCTCTTTGTTACTGTAGCTTTATAGTATTTCCTGAAATTGGGAAGGCTCAGTCCTGTTGTCATTTTTCAAATTATTTTACATGTTCTAGTTTCTTTTCTTTCCATGTAATTTATAGAAACTGCTTACCTGTTTCTATAAAAAAAAGCATTGTGAGATTTTCATTATGATTGTATTTAAAGTTACAGATCGTAGCACTAGGGAGGCTGAGTCAGGAGGATCACTGTGAGTTTGAGACCAACCTTGACTACATAGTAAGTTCAAGGCCAGCCTGAACTACAGAGTGAGACCCTGTCTCAAAAAAAAAAACCCAAAATATAAAGTTATTGATCATTTTGGGATGAATTAAAATCTTAATATTGTTTTCTAATCCATTAATGAAATACCTTTCCTCATTTTTTTCTTTGATTTCCTTCAGTTGTTAGGCTTTCAGCCTAAAAAATCTCACACACATTTTGTTACATTTATATATGTGTTTTATATTTTTTATGCTGTTTACATGATAACCTTAAAAATTTCAGTTTCCAGTTGTTTATGTACACTGATGTTTTCCTGTTGCCCTTGAATCTGAGAGCTTTACTAAACTCATTTAGATCTAGTGGCTTTTGTAGACTCAGGATTTTGTACATTGACAATCATGCTGTCTGCCAAGAGATAGCTTTAGTTCATCTTTTCCCATCTACTTGTAATATATTTCATCATCTTGTCTCATTGCACTGGTTGGCCTCTCCAGGTATTTGAGTAAGACCAGTCAGAATGGACATTCTTGGCTTGTTCTTCATTTTAGTAGAGAAGGCATGTATCATGTACCAGTGAGCAGTTAACTGTTGGAATTTTATAAATTGAAGTAATTAGCTCGTTGTTCACTTAGAGTTTTAAAAATTTCAACATAGATGTATTGCTTTTTTGATTGTATAATTAAAAAAATTTTTTTTGGATTGTATAAATTATAGTTGACTATGGTGCAATGTTACTCTTGTGTTATTTTGAGACAACTTCTTACATTTGATGGGGCCTTTTTTTTCCTTTGAAAACATAAGATAAAATTATAACTTTCTTTTGAATTTTGACCTTTTCACTCAGCATAACATTATAAGTAATTACTACATCATACATATTTTTTGAGAATTTATAATGGTTATGGGCTATAGTGTTACATGACTATAATATCACTTAATTATTTACTTTTCAAAATGAGGTTGTCCCTTAGAGCATATGAATATTTTTCAGGTTCTTCATATGTACTGTAGTTTAGTTTCATTTGGTATTCTTGGAATTGATTGTCTAGGATATTTATAAGGCACAACTTTGAATCAACATCATTGGCTTTTGGAGTAACATGTTGCTATGGTTTGTGTATAGCCATCTCCCCAGAGCCTCATGTGGTTATAAGTGGGGCTTTTTAGAAGTGGCTGGATCTGGAATGTGTAATGCTAGGAATAAGTGTGTGATGCTGGTTAAGGATGTGTGATTATTGATTATTTTGGCATAATTCTGGGTAGGATTAAGGGTGCCATACCCTGGGCACAAATACTTCTAAATAAAATATAAAGGACAGAATGAGGGCTAGTGTTGTAGCTTGCCGCTTGGTGCCTTTCTGCCTACTACCTACCATGGCTGTTTTACCTCTGTGATTTCCCTGTGCCACACCATCCTGCCTTGGAGCTAGTTAATTATGAATTGAAACCTCTACACTGAGCCAAATAAACCTTTTCTCCTCTAACTTTGGGTTTGGGTATTTTGTCTCAGGGTACATGTTAAGAATCACTGAATTTCAGAAACTCAGGGTTCCTTAGAGATTATCTAGTTCAAGCCAGTTATTTTGCACTTTTAGAGTCTTGAATTATTAAGTTGTTTTCTGGGCACACTATTAACTTTGTTGCTACTGGTATTTAGAATCTAGATAGAATTTCTGATTTTTTTTTCTTTTTTTTTGTACTGGGAACTACATCTCCAGCAAAGTTTTTATTTTCAGACAGGGTTTGCTAAATCACTAAGTTGCCCTGGTTGGGCTGGAATTTGTAATCCTCCTCCCTCAGCCTCCCAGAATGCTGAGATTACAGGATTGCGCCACTGTGCCTGGCTTCCTGATGCATTCTGCATAATTAATATACCAACTCTGCACTTACAATTATAATAATATTTTTATCTAGTATCACATGAAATCCTTTAGGTATGCTGTTTTATTTAATTCTAGCCACTACTTTTTGGTAGTAGCAGTTTTCTCATTTCGTAAGTGAAGAAACTGAGTTGCTGGAAAGTGAACAAACTTACCTGAGGCTGTGTTAATAGTAAGTAGAAGGAAGGACTACGCTTGGATCACAGGTCTCCCTAAGTCTGTGCTTCAGCCATCGGCTATATTGTCAGTGTAAAGTCCCTTCAAGTGTTTTATATTTTGTGTGCTTGTTTTGACTCTATTGATTATAGTGCTTAGAATAAACCCAGTAAGAGGGGTGATAAGTCAGCATTAGGTTTTAGTACTTCTAAAATGTTTATTAAAATTTATGTTTATTAAGTCCATCTTTATTTCTAGCTTTAAGTCAGCTGAACTTCAGTAAAGACAATACTTCAGCAAGGTACATTAATGTGTTTCAGTAATGTGCTTCACTGATGGGCATTTACATGAAAATTTTTTAAAAAGCACATGCTTAGAAATCAGTAAAAGTGATGATTAAAAGTTAATTATTTTACTTATGAATTTAGTACTTTTTGTTCATTTTGCCCAAATTGAACATGAAAAACAAGTTTACAAAAGCCAAATGGCATTAAAGGGGCCACTCTAGAGCCAGAAGACAAGTTAAAATGAATACTTCTATTTTGAGTAGGTATAGAGAGCCTTCTCAAGCCTTGCCTCCATCTGGAAGTTTATATTTATAATCCCATGGGAAAATTATTGGAATTCTAGGGAATTAATTCCGATCTACCACTTCCAGTGCAACCCATGATGAGAATAAAGACATGAAGGCATATTTGTAATTGTGGGAAGCCAAGGGGGTCCTAAGTCCACCTAGGATAATAGTTAACCAAAATAAAAGATCTCAACCCAGGACTGAACCCAGGTTTTATTAATTCGAGAAGGGAGTGGCTTGAGGATGAATGACTGTGAGACTGGGGGGAAGTACACAAGTGCTGTGAACTATGTTAGGTAGGAGGCCTGAAATCACCTGTTCAATATGCAGAGAGAAGGGTATGCAGAAAGTAACCTGGATAACACAATTGAGGTAGTATCTAATGTTTGGGGTCATTGCCTCACCACTGATGTGTAATCTTTTATGCTCCATCCCACCCTGGCTCATACATGTTTATTTGGGAGCTAGGAAAACACTGCCCTGTCACTTACTTCAAAGACTACACATCATCTCCTTGGCTGGACCGATTTGCATTGCTTAAAGCCAATTGAAGTGGTAAGGAAAAGTCCTAACCAGCTCTGCACAAATCAATACATGGAAATATGGCCAGGTTCAGCCAAGACAGTTGCTCCTCTTTCATGGAGGTGGTCCTCCACGAGTAGGAAGAATGCTTAACAACTAGTGATGGTTTTTAGGAGATATTTTGATGTTTTATCTATGGTCTGTTGTTATACAGAAAAGATTTATTAATTTCTATTCTTAACCATATTGCTGATTCCTGACTTTTGATTGGAATGTTGAATCCATTTATAATTTAGGTAATTACCTGTAAAACTTGCCCTGCTGTCTTACTTTTTGTATTTTGTATGTCATGTGTATTTGTTGTTTCTTAAGTTCTCTAATTTGGCCTTCTCAACCTTCTTTTGTAATAGACTACCATGCAGTTCACTTGTTGTTTTTACATGTTTAAAAAGTTAATTTCTGAGTAATTGCTTTTGGGTTACAAACAAAATCTTAATGTATACCAATCTAGTTTGGATTAATTCTGAAGTTTATAAAAACTTGGATCCCATATAGTTCCATTCTTTTCCCTTCTTTTGTGTTGTAATTGTACAGTTTGCATTTTTTTACATTGTATGAACATTGGCACACAGTTATGATATTTGATTTATGCAGTTTTCAAGTTAGGAGAAAAGAGTTATAAACAAATATACATTTGTATTGTCTTATTTTTTTCCTTGGTACAGAGAGTCAAACTCATGACCTCATGCTCAGGGTGTGCTGCTGAGCTATATCGCTGGCCCTATATAGCTTTTTTATAGTCATCTATGTAGTTATTTTTACCAATCTTGTAAATTTCTTTATGCAAATTCATATATTGCCTGTTGTCCTTTCATTTGAGCCTAAAGGATTCCTAGTAGTATCTCTCCTAGAAAAGACCTGCAATTGACACATCAACATCCTGTCTGTTTTTATTTATCTGGGAAAATCTTAATTTTTTCTTCATATTCAAAATTAGTTTTGCAGCATTTAGAATTCTTAGTTAATGCCTTTTTTCTTTTAGGACTTTGAATGTTGTCATCATTCAGTCTTCTGGTCACTGTGGACTTTTGTGAGAAGTCAAATATAAAATATTTTGTCTTTTTCTGTTCTGGGGTTAGAACCTATGACCATTATATCAAGCTACACATCCAGCCCTTTAAAAAAATTATTTTCATTTAAAAATTTATTTTGAGATAGGGTCTTGCTAAGTTGCTTAGGCAAGGCTCAAACTTAAAACCTTCCTGCTATCAGCCTCCCAGACTGCCTTCTGGACATGTGCCACCTTGCCCTACTTCAGATGTAAAATCTTATCCCTTGTTTGTGGTGAGTTGTTGCTGTCTTGCTCCTTTCAGGATCTTCTCCTTTTCTTTCCAAACTTTGACTGTGATGTGTCAAATGTGGAACTATTTAAGAGTATCCTATGTGGAATTTTCTGAGCTTCTTGCATATAGATAAGTATTTTCCATCAAATTTGAGAAGTTTTTTTGGTACCATTCATTATTCCTTCTGCCGCTTTTGTCCTCTTTTGGTACTCTCTTGAACCAGTCAATCTCCTAGCCTTTGCCAAGAATCTCTTCGTGTGTGATGAGACATGTTTACATGTTTACAGCTCTGCCTTAGCCTTAGCCTGTGGGCATTCCACTGGTTACCAAAGCTGAGAGCTTGGTGTTAGTTCAGGTCTTCCCTGAGTGCATACACAGCCTTAAGCATGCATATAGTCCTATGCATGAAGTTTGTTTTCTAGATTTTGAGGAGAATATTGGACCTTTTCAGAACCTCTACTTATCTTACTCTCCAGCTTTATGTTTTTACTTATACCTTGCAGCAGTATTGTGAGAAATAAATTTCTTTTTTTATTATTATTTTAAGAGAATAAAAAAATCCCAATAAAAATGATACAGAGTTTCAAAACAAGATGATAGGAAATTAACAATGGTTATTATGTTGCATATTGTTATTTTCAAAGTAGTTGTTTAGATTACCAAATATAGGCATGCAAAGTTGATCAAACACTATAAACACTAACTGTTCCTTTCAATGAACTAATAGAAATTAATAGTACAATTATCTTAGCTATCTTATGTTTGTATATATATATTTTTTCCCCCTTCCTCCTTTTCTCCTTTCTCCCTTGCCAGTTTTTCTTTCCTTTTAAGTAATTTCTTTCCCTTTCACAATATCTATTTTGGATCTGATTTACTCTTTTGGTTTCTTACATAGGGGACAGTACAGTGTTTACACATGTGAGTCTGATTTATTATACTTATGAGTATGGTCTCTAGTTGTAACCATTTAACTAGAAAAGTTTCAAGTTTATCTTTATAGCTGAGTAGTACTCTATTGTATAAAAAGCCTATATCCTTTTTATCCATTCCTCAGTCGATAGGCATTTGGATTTGTTCCAAGGTTTAGCTATTACAAATTGTGCTGCTGTAAACATGCATGCACATACATCGTTGTAGTATGATGTTTTTAATTCTTCTGGAAAAGTAACCAGAAAAGGAATAGCTGGGTAGAATGGAACCTCTAATCTTAGTTTTTTGAGAAATCTCCACAGTGATTTCCACAGTGGATGTCCTGGTCTATATTCCTACCAGTGGTGGAGAAGGGTTTCTTTTTACTCATAGCCCTGCCAGTATTTGTTATTGGTTGATTTTTTGCTGATAGCTCTTCTTTCTGGGCTGAGATGGAATCTCAGTGTTGTTTTAATTTGCATGAGAAAATAAATTTCTGAGTGGAGCTCCAGCATCCTTGAAGACCTCTGATTGCTCTTCCCTGAATGCCAAACCTTACAGTGGGAACTGCAGTCATTGACTTGGAAAATCTAAGTTCCATGGGAGTATTTTAATTGGGTCCTCCTGATATCAGTGACATCATACAGCTGCCAAAGGCAAGATGGATGTGGTTATTATAATGAACAACAGAGTGAAAGCAGTCACGATAGTTTGATTCATGCAGACCAGTGATACCAGCTAGTTGATCATGATGTTTCCAGATGTGGAATAGATAGGAAGCTTATTTTTTCAGCTGATCTGTGTTATGGTTGATACATTGTGTTAACCTGAGGGTTCTAGAAGCTTAAGTAAATAACTCAGTTCTACATCCTGGAGTGAAAAGGACATGCCCTTCCTGCTCTTAAGATGTTGTTCATTGTGTCAACTTGAGAAGTTTAGAAGTTCATCTTTAAACTTTAAAGTGATTCAGCAGGCAGCCAGGGTCCTTACTTTGTGAACATCCTCACCTTGTAGAAGAGGAAGGCACAAAGATGTTGTGGGCATGGGCAGATAGTCAATATACAATATAAGCAAGGAAAAGAGGCTTGCTTCCTCTGCTTTTTGCTTTTGATGCTTTTGTTGTCTTGCACCACCTTGAAGTGTTGCCCTGCCACCCTGCCTTGGATCCAGCTGATTATAGACTGAAACCTCCACAAACTGTAAGCTAAGTAAACCTTTCCTTCCTTAATTTGGGGTGTTGGGAATTTTGTCTCAGCAATGAGAGAAAAGTAACCAAGACAATCTGTATAAGCAGAAGATTTCTAGGTCAAGTGAACAGAAATCTAACCAGAATAGTAACAATTCCTCGTACCTGTTAAGTCAGTTTCCAGACTTGAGCCAGTTCATATACCTTAGAACCCTATGAGTGTAGGGAAAGCTGGGTTCCCTTGAGAAATATCTTCAGTACAGTATCAAGTTTTTAGTTCCTTTTTTCAGCCTTTCAGAGGGACCAATGTTCTTTAACCAGGATACCTGTGCACTGGCGAAAAGGAAATAATGAGACTTCTTGCACTATAGGATACTGGCTGTGAACTGACATTAATTTCCTGAGACTCAAAATGTCACTGTGGTCCATGGAGGTCAGGTGATCAGAGGAGTTTTAGCTTGAGTTATTTCCAGTGGGCCTTGTTGTTGACCAGACTTACGTTTTGGGTTTTCCCGAAATTTGGAGTTAAATGGAACAGCTTGCAGAGTCCTTTTCAGTGCTTCCTTGACTGAATGTAGTGAAAGCTTTTATGGTGGTAAAGGCCTAGTAGAAACCATTGAAACTGCCTAGGAAAGCACTAAATCAAAAGCAATACCATATTTTAGGGGGAATTGCAGAAATTATGGCTGTCATTAATGACTAGGAAGTTACAACAATGGTGATTTCCATCACATCCTTGTTTAGCGCTCCTGTTTGGCTTCTGGAAAATAACAATAGATTATGATGAGCTTAACCAAGTGGTAACTTCAATTATAGCTACTGTATTTGATATGGTTTCATTGCTTGAGCAAACAGGCATTTCCCGTGGCACAAGGAATGAAACTTTTGATCTGGCAAATATCTTTTCTGCATTCTTATCTACAAGGCCTACCAAAAGCAGTTTGTTTCCAGCTAGCAAGGCCAGTGAGACACATTTACTGTTCTGCCTTCAGGGCATATCAGCTCTCTAGCCCTGTGTCATAATTTTGATCACCTTTTCTTTTCACAAGGTATCGCCTTGGTGATATTATGTTCAAGGATCTAGTTTAGGGAAGGTAGAAACTGCTCTAGACTTATTGGTAAAACAGTTGTGTATCAGATAGTAGCAAATAAATTAACTCAGTTTCAGTGGCCTCTAATCTTAGTTAAACTTTTAGGAGTCCAGTGGTTTGTGAAATGTTCGGATGTTTATCTTTCTTTTTTTTTTTTTTTTTTTTTCGGGACCGGGGATCGAACTCAGGGCCCTAGTGCTCAGCGGCAAGCACTTAGCCCACTGAGCTGTACCTCCAGCCCGGATGTTTATCTTTCTAAGGTAAAAGATAAGTTGTTAGCTGTTTCCGTCCTACACCCAAGAAAGGGCCACCGTACCCAGTGGGACATTTTGGATTTTGAAGGCGTCATATTCCTTCCTCATTTGTGTGTGTTACTCTGATCCATTTACCAAGTGACCCCCTAAGAAGCTGCTAGTTTTGAGTGAAGCCCAGAATAAGAGAAAGGTGCACAATAGGTCTAGGCTGCTATACAAACTGTTTTGCAACTTGAGCCGTGTAACCAGCAGCCAGTGGATCCACTGAAGTGTCGGTGGGAGATAAAAAAGATATTTGGAGCCATTGACAGATTTGTATAGATGGATCATAGCTCAGACCCTTATAAGTTAGAGCAAAGACTACTGTCCTCTGTGGATAACTACAGTTTTGAATAACAGCTCTTAACTTTTTACTGGGCCTCAGCAGACACTGACACTTAATCTTAGGCACCAAATTACCATGTAACTTGATGAACTGGTTATTTGACTTATCCAGTGATAAATTTGGATATGCACAATATTGAGAATGCAAAAACTTTAACCTGTGTTTTAGGATTTTTTGACCTGCCTGAGAATTAATATGACATATAACAGATTAACAGGTGAAAAGCGTATACATGTATTTAAGATTTATGTATATAGGTGCTCTAATAAGGAAATAAAGGCTCTAAGAAGTGGTTAGAATCAATCATATATGTTCTGAATTGGCGAAATTGGCAGGTTGTAAAATGTGATGAGACAAAAGCGTATAGGCTAGGGGAGTCAACTTGGTAGAGAAATGCCTGGGAAGATAAGAGGTTAACAAAAGATTTCTTATATGAATTTCCTATAGCTTCTTCTTCCCATTTTTGGTGATGAGAAAGTTCTTTCATTTTGGTATAGGGATGACATCTTTCATACAGGAACTTAATCCCTGCTTTTACATAGTGGAAAGAAGGTCAAAGTGATAGTCTTGTGCCTGTTTTTTTATATGCTTTTGATTAAAAATGCTTTCTACACCAGGGGAGCATATTTTAGCATGGGATTTTTCTAACTCTTTCATCAGCAGCACTCCATCTCTAAATGAAGTAGTATGTTTGTTAGCAGCTCAAGTTCCATGAAGCAGTGGTCCTAATGCCTATGATTACACTTTGCTATACTGCCTTTTCCCAGCATGCAGCTGTGGCCTCAGGGAAGTTCCCTAATATCAACTGACAGAGGAAGGCAAGACTTGGTTTACTTTAATGATGTATAATATCTACAGCTCCTTTTTGAGACATCTCTAGATATTGGCACAGGTAAAGAACTCTCAGTGTACAGAAGTTTGAGCAATGTACCTGGTTATTCAATTTGCCTGGAAGGAGAAATGGCTAGATGTGTAATTACAGAGTGACTTATGAGTTGTGGTCAGTGGTTTGGCTAGATGGTCAGGGATTTGGAAGGTACACGATTGGAAACCTAATGACAAGGAAATTTGCGGAAGAGACATTGGAATGGGCAAAAAAAAACCCCTCAAAAAACAAAAACAATGAAGATATTTATAGTCACCAAAGGATGGAGTCAGCAAAGAGTATTTCAGTGATCAAGTAGATACGATGACAAGTTCTATGGGTACTAGTCACCTTCCCCCACCACTACTGCTGTCATCTGGGCTCATGAACAGTTATCATGTTGGAAAGAAATTACATCTTAGCATCAGGGGCCTTAACTCACTAAGGCTGACCTCGGTATGGCAACTACTGAGTGCTGAGTTTGCCAGCAGGAGCTGCCAACAGCTCTTGATAAGGCCCTATTCCCCAGGATGATTAGCTAGCTACCAGGTGGCAAGTAGATTGCATTGAACTGGGTTCATTATTGGTAAGAGCAGCATTTTGTTCTTATTTGGAGTAGACATTCATTTTGCATATGGCTTTTCCTTCTTATATGCAATTCTTCTGGTAAAACTACCACCATGGATTTACAGAATCCCTTACCTACTATCATTGTGTTCTGTAGCATTGCTTCTGGAAAAGAAACTCTTTATAACAAAACAAATATAGCAGTGGGCCTCTCCTTACAAAATTCACTGACTTTACCATGTTCCCTACTACTCAGAAGTAGTTGGCTTGGTGGAATGGTGGAACAACCATTTGAAGACTCAGTTACCAAGCTTGGGTGACAATTTCTTGAAAGGCTAGGGTAAGATTCCACAGAAGGCTGCATATACTCTGAATGAGCATCAGTATATAGTTCTGTTTTTTCATTAAAAGCGTTCATGGATCCAGGAACAGAGTGCAAAGGTGAGTAGCACTACTCGCTATTACTTCTAGTGACCCACTAGCAAAAGTTTTCCTTCCTGTTCTCTGATCTTATGTGTGATAAATGGTGCATGTGAGAGACCACTTGAACAGGCTTTTATGTTGGCAAACAAAGCTGGTTTATTTCCTCTGGGTGCTGAGGGGTCAAGGTCAACAAAGATGTCAGCCCTGGACCAGGGGAGAGACAGAGTTTTATAGGGTTTGGGAATGGAGCTGTTATCCTAAGGAATTTGAGGGATGGGATGCCAATGGGCGAGGTTCACAGATGGTCAGTGTAGGTGTGTAGAAAATATTGTCAGGTTCTTGATTGCTGGAAAGATTGTATGTTTTATTCCCGGCTCATTTTTATGGCCTTCTCTTCTGTACCAGAGACAGCATAGCCTGTTAATAGATGCCTGTTGTTTGCTAAGAATGGCATGTTTGCTGGCTGGGTCTCATCTGGGTCAAGTATGGCACTATGCACTGCTGGCCTAGAGGTCTTAGTTCCAGATGAGGATGAAGAGGCACAACAATGATTAATTGAACTGTAAATTAAAACATCCCCCTGACCACTTTGGACACTTAATGCCTCTGAATCAGTAGGCAAAAGAAGAGAATTGCTATTGCTTACTTGGCTAATTGATCATATCAAGGAGAAACTGGATTGCTTTTAAACTGGAGGCAAGGAAGATTATATTTGTAGTACATGAGGTCTCTTAGGATGTCGCTTAAGGATGTCTCTTAATCATAGATTGCCTTGTGATTAAGGTCAATGGAAAACTACAATAACTCAACTCAGGCCAGAAGGGTTATGGCCCACATCCTTCAAAAAAGAAGGTTAGGGTGATCTCATCAGGTAAACAATCATTATTATCTGAAGTGCTTGCTGATGTGAAAGGGATTATAGAATTAGTAGCCAAAGGTAGCTATAAAAATCAACTATGATCAAGTGATCAGGTACAGAAACAGCTGCAACTGTCCCATGTGTTTTCTCCTTATTTTGTTATAAATATGTAGGTATAATAATGAAAATATATTATCTTTATTTTCTTCTCTTCCCCATTTTATTTCCTGATTATGTAACATAAGCTATTTTGACTTTATATTATAGTATTTAAATACAACATTAGTTTTGCATCACAGATAACAAGGAGAAGAGTAAGTAGATTTATGACTTTTTTTTTTAAATTTGGAGACTAAGTATGGTTTAAGAACATACATGTGGGTGTCAAGTTTTAATGGGTGGGCTTGTAATTACTAATTTTATGTCAGGTTGACATGAAATACTCAGTTAGTTGGTCAAATGTTATTCCAAGTGTGTCTGCAGGATGTTTTGGATGATACAGTATTAACATTTGAGTCCACAGACTGAGTCAAGTAGATTACCTTCCCTAATGTGAATGAACCTTATCCGATCGAGGATCTGAATATAGAGTAAGAAAGCTCTATCAGGAAACTGTTGCTGTTTGGACTGGGGCATCAATCTCCTTCACTTAAATTGGAATTTATACTATTGGCTCTCCTGGTTCTCAGCTTTTAACACTTGGGTTGGAACTCACACTGTCACCTTTCCTAGTTTTTAGGCCAACACTACCAACTTCTGGTTCTCCAGCTTGTTGACTACAGATCTTGGGCTTCTTATCCTTTATATTTGGGAGAGCCAATTCCATATAATCAGTCAGTTCTCTGTTTATACCCCCCCCACTCTATTATATTTATCTTGGGAACCCTAAAACACTTATTAAAAAGGTATAACATTAATTTCCTAGTTTCTCTCTCAGTGTAACACCAGGCTGTGGTGGGGCATTTTGAAATGTCAAACATAGAGTTAATATAGATTTGAAATAAAAGTATGGTTATGTTACTGACACTGGCTTTGGGGTCCTAGAGAAATTACTTTCAGGTTCTTGGTGTCCTGAGCAGAGAATTGGATAAAATATGTGTAAAAGATAGTGAAGATATGTATTTATTGACATTGGAAAAGGCTTTGCAAACATTTAATATGATGAGGTATCATTTGTTTTTCTTTGTAATATTTCCTGTGTGATCAGGGTTTTGTTCATAAAGTCTTTGCTTATATCTATGTTTTCCAAGAGTTTTACCTATTTTATCTTCTGGTAGATTGTTTCTGTTTCATTACTTAGACTTCTGATCCATTTCAGTTTTAGTTTAGTGCATGGTGACAGATGCGGGTTTAGGTTTAATGTTCAGCACATGAAAAGCCAGTTTTCCGAGTACCATTTATGAAACAGGCTATCTTCCAGTGAAATTGGTTGGCCCCTTTGTCAAAATAAGACGGTTGAGTATGTTTGGAGTTATTTCTGCATCCTCTATTCT
The DNA here is from genome assembly GCA_004027595.1 of Dinomys branickii. Taxonomy (NCBI): domain Eukaryota; kingdom Metazoa; phylum Chordata; class Mammalia; order Rodentia; family Dinomyidae; genus Dinomys; species Dinomys branickii. The sequence goes on along the minus strand of PVLD010001740.1, from coordinate 18,199 downwards.
GTTCCATTGACCCTCAACTCTTTTTTTTTTTAAGTCATGGTAGCTTTGTGCAGGTAACAGTGGGTGCCTGAGCAAACTCACAGTAGCCACAAAGATAATGTCAGGGTATCTTCAGTTCCTAGATTGCTCCTCCTATGAAAACAAGGCATTTGGGACATTTGTCCTATCAGAAACTCACTTAGCCTGATAGCAGATCTAAGATTTCCTATCAAAGGCTCCCTTAGTTTTGTGCCAGATATAAATGAAGAACTGAAGATAGCACTTTTTGATTGGTCCCAGGTGCAGGATTAGGAAACTATTCTGTGCCTGTGTTCTGCGTTTCCATGATCAGTGGGTCACACCTATTCTTTCAACCCTTTTGCCCCTCCCTAGTCTCATTACTGAAGTATCTATCAAGAAGGATGGCTTTGTAGATTGCTTCAGTTTGCCTTTATTCTTTTCAGTATCCTAAAGGCAACTTAATAAGTAAATTACTATGTGTACTACATAGAAAGGGGATAGAAAAATATAATAAAATATTTAAGATGCCAAGTTACAGTACAAAGAAAATTTATAGTAAATTTCTTACAGATCCTGGGTAAAACTTCAGTCAGGCAATGTACTTGTGTTATCAAATATATAGTTTTTAACAATAATCTGAGTGACATGTTTTATTTGACTTGAACATAATGCTATAGGGGAAATGTGCTAGATCTCTAAAATCAAAGAATGAACTTTAGAAATAATGGAAGTTAAGAGCAGAATATATTTACTGGGGGAAAGAAAGCTTTTGTCTGAGAGACAGAAGGGGACCCAAGTGGGTTGCCAAGGAACTTGCTTTTTCTAAGGACTTTTATAGAGAAAATCCACAACGCAGGGTTGGTCCAAGGTGGGAAATACAGGAAACTGCAAGGTGGGCATGAGCAGAGATAAAACTATGGTCAACCAATAAGATTATGATTTAATTGCTCAGGTAAATTGATTAAAGTGGAATCAAGTAGGGAAGCAAGTCACATAGCAAGTGGGCATGAATATAGAACAGGGGCTTTTCCTGGAGGGGGTTGAGTTAGAGACTCTTTTCTGGCTTTCTTAAGGTGATAGATACCTACTTAGAATATCAATCCTCGATGTTTATCCTTAGGGAGGTTTGTGGGTACATTTGTTTTATCTCTTATCTTGAGGTCTGGCCAACAGCAGAGGTGTCTAACGCCCCCACAGTTGCAAGGCATCTTATTTTTTGAACTGGCACCTTTGAGGGCCTAACCTTATCTCACTGCCTGTAACATTTTTATCTAACTCAGTTGCCTACAACATTCCTTCCTCTGAAAAAGTACCCTGAACTGCTGTGAGGGGAATAATGGGCAATGACCGATCTGGCATTTTTAGGCTGAAAGGGGTCGTAGTTGTTGATGGGTAGTCAGAGGTATTTTCCAAAGAGTCTATCTAAAAGCCCTCAATAGACCCTAGGCATTTTTATCTCTGGTAGTGTCTTAGTTACTTTTCTCATTGCTGAGACAAAATTCCCAACATCCCAAATTAAGGAAGGAAAGGTTTATTTAGCTTACAGTTTGTGGAGGTTTCAGTCTATAATCAGCTGGATCCAAGGCAGGGTGGCAGGGCACAGGAGCAACACTTCAAGGTGGTACAAAACAGCAAAAGCATCAAGAGCAAAAAGCAGGGAAACCAAGCCTTTTTTCCTTGCTTATATTGTATATCGGCTATCTGCCCATGCCCACAACATCTTTGTGCCCTCCTCTTCCACAAGGTGAGGATGTTCACAAAGTAAGGACCCTGGCTGCCTGCTGAATCACTTTAAAGTTTAAAGATGAACTTCTCAACTTCTCAAGTTGACATAGTGAACAACATCCTAGAGCAGGAAGGACATGTCCTTTTCACCCCATGATGAAGAACTGCTGAGTTACTTAGTAAAGCTTCTAGACTACTCAAGTTGACACATTTGTCAGTCATAACAGACATGTAGCTTTTAAGTCTGGAGGAGACAAAGCCAAAGAAACAGTTAAGTATGTATGGGCCAAATAATAGGACCAACAGAATGATTAAGAATGTAGTCAGCAGAGATTTCCATCAAGAGAAGCTGGCAGTGGCTTCCCATAAGGAGGGTAAGGGTAAGGTCCAGGGAACTGGAGATTCTGACATACCATTGATTTCACAACTATTGAGATATTAGCGAAAGGATTAGGAACGTACACATGACATTTAGTTTTTATAATTGTACAAATATCTCTTGTGCTGGTGTTAGAATGTCTAATGACACCTGATTTTGGAAGATGGCCTATTTTATTTTACTTTTTTTATTTAGGTGTGAGAGAGAGACCAGCTGTGATACCATTTAAGAAATGCTGAGTGTAGTTAGGTAAGGCCTTGATATGTGTCATATGATCCTCTCTCTGGACAAGATCTGGTGGATTGCTGGTAAAAGGAATCTAGCATATTTGTTACAGGTTTTATCCGTATGATTACTTGGGGTTTGGTATCTTTTAGGCATGAACAAATTTTTTGAGAAATTAGAGCATGTACAGTAGTAGCAGTAGAGCTGACAGGTGAGTTTAGAAACTTTTTTAATGGATAGCGATTGTAACCCACTTGTTTTTAGACCCTTTTACTGATGGAGTCTGATATTTTGTCATAAGTCCTAGTTTGAGTTACAATTAACTTTAAAGTTTTAACCATTTATGAAAACCAGATTAACAGATCATTTTGACTAATGAAAAACTTTTTTTTAAGTTTTTGTATGTGAGTAACAATATGTATTATATTTGTAAAAACCAGTCTTCGCATCATTTTAATTAGGTGGCAACCTCAAAAACGTATTACAGTGTTAGACAGTATAAAATGTCTCCAGGGTGAGAGTTGGGCTTTTAGGAATAACTAAAAGGAATAGGTGAAGAGAAAGTTATCCCAGTTACGCCTTAAGTGAGATAGGAGATTTTTTTAGTGCCTGCTTTTATTGAGGTATGATGACTGGAAGGAAGGCCAGGGTTGGAGAAGAACAGAGAGACCTGTGCCAGTGTCCCACAGTAGGCTTGTTTTTCTCTATAGTCATGGTTACTCAGGGCTCCTCCTTGGAGATGACAGGTAGAGATGACAGTCTGGTCAGAGGGAGGAGGCAGAGTGCCCCAAAGGCCCTTTTTAGTCTTGTTCAACCAAATGGTAGAGTGGGTCTGAACTCTGGGGCCTTTGCCTCAGAGGGCACTTTGACTTGCTGTGGTCACCTTGCTAGTCAAGGCATGGCTTGGGAGCCTCTTAAGACAATCCCTCTTAAGGCAGCCTGGCTTTTTACAATAGTAGCAGTTGAACCTAGTCCTTGAGCTCCTGACAATTACACTTAGGGTCTGTTTGTTTTAAGGCTGCAACAAAGGCAGCAGCTTTTTGGTCTCTGTTTTTTTTCCTTGTTTATTCTCAGTCTTGATTATAGAATACTAAGAGGCAGTTTATACTAAAGTATCAAGTGAGCTATCTGGAGCAAAAGCTATCTTTTGTAGCTTTTTTCTAATATATGGGGCTGACTGGGTAGTAAGCTTGTCTTTAAGCAAAATATGTCCTTTTGTTGAATCAGGAGCTATGGACATATATTTTACCAGTGTCTCTAGTAAACAATTTAAGTGGGGTTTTTATCTTTTTTTTTGATAAATAGCTGACATTTAAAAATAACTAGAGGGCTTGGTTTTTATCTTTGTTAGATCTTTTAAGAATACATACTTGAAAATGTCTCTTGCTCTAATCTCCTCTCTGGCTGTTAGGCCAGTGGGGGTCTTGGGTAGGGTCTGCCTGGGCTCCAGTGGGAACTGGTAGTTCTCTTGGCTGTCTATCTTCCGACCTTCTAAAATTAAAATATGATATTTATCTTCAAGTGCAGTAGCACCTTGTAATGCTGCTTGACTCTTATTGGAAGTCGATGTTTGATTTAAGAGTAGCATTGTTTGTAATGTAGTTTATAGGTCTGAATGAGGCCTCTAAGGACCTCATTGTACTTGTAAGTGTCATCTAAAAATTTTTCAGTATCTATTTGTTTTAGGTCACTGAGAGAAAAAGGCACATGAACTCTGGCAATTTTAAATTGCTCACTTTTTTTTTTATAAAGGGTACTGTCCTTGAGCTTACATAAACTCAGCTAAAGATGGGTATATCCCTGGATTATAGTTGGTCTAGAAGCTCCATCTTTTAGAGTAGGAGGGCAAATATGGGAAACCTTAGGTTAGTAATGGTAGGTGAGGCTTTGATTAAGGCTGGCTTGTCCTCAGGTTTTAACGATTGGGGAGGAGCGGTCTCAGGCTTTAGGGTAATGAATGTCATAAGGGCCTGAGGTGCCTGGTTTTTTTGTGGCTCACATTACATTTTGAACCTAAATAAGGACTACTTCTTAATGTAAAGAAAGTCTGAACATAAGGCAATTTGTTCATTTTCTTTCTTTTTTACAGTATGTTTCTAGAGGTTAAATAGCATCATAATTAATACTTTCCTCTGTATTTTATTATGGCTCTAGAGCATTCACAGGCCATGTGCAGTTGCAGAAAAAAATCAAACGGCTCTTTATTAACATATAAGTGTCAAATATCTTTCAGCATTTAAGAATGCATTTTAAAAGAGTAAGAGACTTAAACTCTGTGTATAAAAGGAAGTAATTTGGGTGTCCTCTCCTCACTTTTGTTTGATTTTTTTATCCTCAAGGCATTGCCCAAGTAGATTCCACTCCGGGGCAAGTGGATGCCATCTGGAGAGACCAGAAGACAAAATCTGACTGATTGAGTGATAATTAGGTACTCAATCTAACATGATGCAGAGGAGGAGAGAGATATAAACAGCAAGAGATAAAAGTTTAATGTGGGCATGGAGGGAGTCAGCACCCAGACAGCTGTGCTGGCTCTCTGAAGACAAAGGACAGGGTTGGACTCTGTACTCTGAGGGGGAGGGGGCACAGGGTAGCTGACGTAGGCTGCTCAGCATACCTTGCTTCAGGGGGATTGGATCATTGTTGGCCTGCATGGACTTTAGCAAAGGCAGCTGGGAAGAAGAAACTATAGGGGTCTCTGAGAAGAAGGAGCTAGGCACCATTATAATTCAGCATTGGACTGTTGCCATGAGGATTGGGCAGGTCTTGGGTGCGAAACCTATCATGACCATCCTAACCACCCTCAAACTGGTATGCAGTTTTATCCTCCCAGGGTGCTTGCAAACTGTGCATATATAAAAAGTGAGTTGGAAGTAGTTAGAGCACTTTTCTTGCTGAGGTGTAAAGGAGATCACCTCTGGAGATAGATAACAACAATTGACCTTTGTAATTCCACCCTGGACTGTAGGGCAGAGAAGTCTCCAAGACACTTGTGTTATCTATGTAATCACCAAGGCAATCTTTCCTAGCAGTAGGACAAGACCAATGCTTTATTTTAATTTTTGAATGCTCACACGTTAGTATTTATCATCTAGCAATTACATTTTACATGTTGGTAAAGGCACATTAGTCTTTTATGCATACAGGAAGGAGGAAAGTCTCTACTGTTAGCATATGTAAGGCACAAATGTAAATCTTCCTGCTAGCTGCTGTGAAATGTAAATGGTTGCTACAACCTGCCTGAGCCTAATTTCTGAAGGGAGAGGTAGTCAAAGTGTTTTTAAAGTAAACTGAAAAGCTTAGGGAGAATTTCTAGTTTACTAGTGGAGAGAGATAAGTACAATAGATAAAGTGGACATTTTTCTGTGGTCAGGAGCCAGTTTCCCCTGAGGAACCTTTGGGTAGCCACCAGAGAGTAGCCCTAGCCTAAGGAATCCAGCTGTCTGTGTGGTCAACATTCCACTGGCCATTGGCTTTAATGGAGATTCACCAAATAGATGCTGGGGAAACATGTCCTCTGCTTTAAGAGTGACAGCTGCTCTAAGAGTGTTTAACTAGCTGGCAGAGTAACCATTATTTGTCAAAAGTTCTATAAAGGGTAGTTAAAAGCCTGAGCAAGATTACCTAGCACTTTATAAGCTTACAGTAAAGGTTTTAAAGTCCACAACTTATTATCAAAGTATTTTTATACAGAGAAATGATAACTAGACCTAGGAGAAGAAGAGGAAAGGTCAGAGATCCTTCCTAGGCTAAATGTGTTTTGGTCTCATAAGTGTGGTGCTTTTGGAAATAACTCCTTCTGGTATCATCTGGAATTCTGTTCTCTCCACAGTGTCTTAGATTTAGCCTCCCTGTGGAGATTTGTCCAGAACAGTAAGCTGGGACATGGCTTTTATGTGTGTTCTCCTGGACAGGAAAAATTCTGGTGTCTCATCTAACCCAGAGATTGGGTATGTGTCCCTCCTCTAAGATGACTTCTCTGTTTTTGGCATTAGCAAATGCTCATTTTGTATGTGCTAAACTTTATTGTTGAGTAGGAGGCAAAGGTTAGGACAGTCTAGTGTTTTTTCTTTCTAATTTTAAATGCCTCTAAAAGGGAAAGGACAAAGTACTAGGAAAAGGTTAGGAGTAAGGCCAGGGAAAGGAAACTGATGCAGAACAGACTTGACATTTCTTCTAGATTATAGGGGAGGATCAGGGTGAGTCTGTCCTGGTGAAATTTGTTCTCCAAGTCTTAAGAAGGCACCCACCTAGCATCTTTTAACTGGTGGAAGGAGTCCCATGTTTTATTATCTAGGCGTGTATATATATAAGACAAAGTATAAGTAATTACAAGCAGTGGGCAAAGACATATCAAAATTTGAAGTGTGAAAATTTGTTACCTTAACGAGTCCCAATCCAGAGTATGAAAAAAGCAAATTCTTATCTCCATCAAATGATATTGGTGGATCCTCCAAATGATGTGGGGAAAGAAACTCCCAACCTGCTAGATACCTAGTATGAGTTTGTGTTCTCTAAAATCAAAGAATGCATTTTAGGAATAATGGAGGTTAAGAGTAAAATATATTTATTGTAAAGAAAGCAAACCCACGACATGAGGAAGTCCAAGATGAAAAACATGGAAAATTGCATGAGGTAAAACAAAACTATGGTCAGCCAATAAGACTGAGTATAATTGCTGAGGTAAAATTGCTTAAATTGGGATCAAATAGAAAAGAAGTCATGCAGCAAGTGGGTATGAATACAGAACAGGGGCTTTTTCTGCAGGGGGTTGAGTTAGTGACCTTTTCTAGATTCCTTCAGGTAATAGATAACTATTTAATGTATCAGTCCTTAATGTCTGTCCTTAGGGGATATGTGGATACATCTATTTTATCTTTTGGCTTGAGGTCTGGCCCACAGCAGAGGTTCCTCACTCCCCTACAGTTGCAAGACATCTTGTCTTCTGCACTGGCTTCCTTTGAGGGCCTACCCCTATGTGACTGCCTATAATATTTTGGTCTAACTCAGTTACCTACAACAATATTTGGTAAAATTGAGGTGTTGTTTCTATTGTTTGAGCTTTTATTTTCATCGCAGTTCCATTTTACATTATGGAGAATAGTGATTATGCTCCTATTACCTATGCTTGTTGAGTGCTAAGAAGTTAATCATATATTCTGGGAAAAAAAGATTTCATGACTACACAAAAAGGGGATCCTGTGGTGAATAAATACTGCTTAAATAAGAAAGAGGAGAGACCCATGAATATCAGGACTCAATTATTTCTTTTCTTTTTTAAAGAAAGGGTAATCTTGAGCATTGTAGGATTTCTTCTTGTATAAAAACTTTGTAGGAAAAAAGACTGATTGTTTGCATACTTTAGCATTCAAAGCTGGTTAATTACCACACATTCTTTCCAATGTGATTGTGTAGTTGAGGTCTGGAAGCATGCAACTCATTTCAGAGCTCTTTTAAATTTCTTCTTTTATCATCTCTTACCAGAACCCTTTCTGTGTTTGATAGTTGGTTTAGCAAGAATCTCTTGGTTCTTGAGGGGGAATATACACAAATAAAAACACATGAAAATAGTTGTGCTAACCAAGAAAGGTATGTCATGTTTTTTTTAACCTTATAAGTAATGAATTGGTGGACTTTGATTATTCTCTAGGAGAAAAGCAACAACAGTAATGATTTTAGTACTCTGTATATATGAAACCATATAGTATTTGTCCTGTTGTGTGTATCTTTTTAAATTTAACATAATATCTTGTTCATATGATAGCAGGTGTCAGAATTTCATTCCTTTTTAAGGCTGAGTTCTATAGCACTGTGTATGTACACCATGTTTTGCCTATCCATTCATTTATAGATGGTCAGTTGGGCTGCTTCTGCTGTATGACTGTTGTGAATAATACTGCCATGGATATTTGAGCTTGTCTTTTTAAACATTTTTTCACTGCTAGAACAAATCAAGGATACTTTACACATGGGACCCTATTATTCAAAATATTATTTCATTTTCACTGTGTTATTTCAGAAAGTTTATGCAATATTTATGCATCTATTTCTGGAGCCTGTTCTTACCAAATACATTGTCCTGATTGCTCTAGCTTTATCGTAAGATTCATAATTATATAGCATGGGTCTTTTAACTTGGTTCTCTTTCAGAATTGTTTGTCTGTTTAGGGTCTTTCATTCTTATGGATTTGAAAAATAACTTGACAATTTCTATAATAAAGACTACTGGAATTTTATTAGGATTACATTAAATCTACACATTAATTTGGAGATAATTGACAATATTGAATTGTCTGACCCATGTGTAGGTGTTGTATATATTTTATTAAATTTTTCACTATGTATTTCAAGATTTTGATGTTATTGCTTAATTTTCAGTTGTTAGCCTCTAGAATGCTTGGTCCTCTGTATTCATGGGTTTTGTATCCATCAATTCAGCTTTATTGAAAACATTAAAAATAAACTGTGCCTTTACTGAATATGTACAGACTACTTGTCATTATTCCATAAATAATACAACTATTACATAGCATTTACATGTAGTAGGTGTTATAAATAATCTACAAATCTTTTAACTGTGAAGGAAAATACGTATAGATTATATGAAAGTACTAGGTAATTTTATAAAAGGGACTTTGGTATCCCCGGATTTTGGTATCTTTAAGTGATACTGGAGCCATTCTGCTATGGATATTGTGGCACATCTGTACATAGAAATAGTTGATTTTTTGACCTTGTATTTTTAAGTAGTTATTTTTAGTAGATTCCTAGGATTATTGATATAATAATAATCAGAGTATGGAATGAGTTTTTTCTTTTCCAGTATATATACCTTTTATTATACTCTTGTCTTTTCATACTGGCTGGGAGTTTTTTGCAAGAGCATGCACCTCTGTTTTCTTCAGGTCTTAGAGTGAAGACATAAGTCTTTTGACCCTTACATATGATTTTAATCATGAGTATTTTTCCTTTACAGAGAAAATTGACATACAGTAAAACCTTGGGTAGGGAGTAACTTGCTTTTTGAGTGTTCTGTAAGATAAACATTCCTAATAAATTTTAACTTGATAAATGAGAAATGTCTGGTAATATGAATAGTACCTGTTGCTGAATGTCACATGATCACAACTGAGCCTCAGTGGTTTATTCTCCCAAATTTCATGAGGAGGAACCTTAGACCATGTTTTGGTTACTCTTGTTGCTGAGACAAAATACCCAACGCCCAAAATGAAGGAAGGAAAGGTTTATTTAGCTTACAGTTTGTGAAGGTTTCAGTCCATACTTGGCTGGTTCTGAGGTGGAGTGGTACATGGCAGAGGGCAAACTGTTCATGGCAGCAGAGCACAGCAAAAACAACCAGCAAAATGGGAGGAATGGCTGCAAGCAGCCTCTTTCCTTCCCTTACATTGTAAACAGCCTACCCCCACCCAGGGAGCATGTAGCTCTCACACAGTCTCCATGCCCTCCTCTTCCACAGGGTCAGAATTATACAAAGTAAGCACCCAGGCTTCCTCCTGAGTCACTCAGCCAAACCTCTTGACGCCCCAAGTTGACACAATGTATAAACCATAACAGACCACTTATGTTGTTTTCTAAATATAAATATACACTATTTATTAACTCCCTTTAAAGCCCTATACTCACTGCAGCCTACAAATTTTGCTATGTTTTCAATTTTATTTCAAAATATCTTCTAATTTCCCTTATAATTTGTGATGTTTTTTCAGAGGTGTTACTTAATTTTAAACTGCTTGAAGGTTTCCAGGAGTTTTTTTTCCTTTGATTTTTTAGTGTATTTCTGCTGTGATTTTATATGACTTTAGTTAAGTTAAATTGAGACTTGTTTTATGGCTCACATAATATTGTCTTTTTCTTAGTCTTTCATGTGTGCTTGAATAACTAATCTGTCAATGCTGCATAATCTCTTTTTTTTAGAAATGTCTATTACGTCACATTGATATAATAATATTGTTTAGATCTTCTGTACACATACTGATTTTCTTTCTACATATTTTATTGGTTACTTAAAAGTAGAAAAAAGTGTAGCTATCTTTGTTGATTTGTGTATCTTGTTAGCTTTATTAGTCATTGTTTCATGTTGAACCTCTTTTTTTAGAAGCATACATGTTTAAAGTGTATTAAATCTGTCTCTACCCAGTAATTGTTTTCGATCTGCCATCTAATTTATAGGAAGTAATATCTAACTGATATTAATATAGGCATTTCAACTTAATTTGATCAGTGATTGTCTGTAGTACCTGTTTTATCCCTTTAATTTCAGCTTTTTTGAATTTTCATAGTAAAAGTCGGGAGTTTTGTGTCTATGGTGGGTCATTGAGAAATCGTTTAGCCTGGAATACTTGGTTTTAATTAGATCATTTACACTTAATGTGATCATCATCATATTTGATCTTATTTTCTTGATGTAACATTAAATGTAATTATCATTATTGTTGCATTTAAATATGTCATTTACTGTTTTTTTTCCCCCATTTTACTCTGCCTTTTTTCTTTTTCTTGACTTAATGTTAGAATTGCATTTTGTTCTGCCCACTGTGGGCTTGCTAGGTCTATATCTTTGCTAACTAAGTAACTAATTACTTTAGGGTTTAAAATATACAGCTTTAACTTATTCAGCAACTTATTCTATTTTATGTATAAGAACTTTAAAATATTTCCATTTATTGCTCATTTGTTGTCATAGTAACATGTAGCATAATTCTATATTCTGTAAATTCTGTTACATGAAGCCAACAGTGCATGTGATCATTTTTACCTTCTATAATGTTTTATATTTTTATATTTACTTATGTATTTTCCATTTCTGCCACTTCTAATTTCTTTTGTGCAGACCCAGATTTCAGCCTCTTTTCATTTTTCTTCTCCCTGGAAAAATATCTATAATATTTTTTTAGCACAGATCTAGTGGCAAATAATCCTCTCACCTTTTGCTTTTTTGTCTGAAAAAAATTCTTTATATCCCCTCCAGTTCTTAAAGATGTTTTCTTTGGAAAAAGAAAATTCTGCCTTGCTAAATTTTTTTTCCATTTAAATTCTTTAATGATATCTCTTTATTGTTTTTTAGCTTGTATAATTCTGGCAAGTATTATGCATTTATTCTTATTTCAAAATCTTTTATATGTAATGCATCTTTCTTGGCTTATTTAAAAATTTCTCATTTGTTTCATGCAGTTAGTATATAATGTACATTGATGCTATTTCTTTATGTTTACTCTGCTTGTCATTGCTTTGCTTCTTAGACCCCTGGGTTTATAGTTTTCATGAAATTTAGAAAATTTTCCATCATGTTTCTTAAAATATTTTACTTTGTACCCTTCCTGTTTTGGGAAAGTCTCCAGTTAGACATATTTTAGGGCACTTGAAATTAGCTTATTTTTTTCTCAGTATTTGTTTTCTCTCTGAACTTTTAAAAATATTTTATAGTCACTATTGCTAGTTTTTAATTCTCTGGAATATATTGATTGTCTTTTAATTCCATTCTTTGCATTTTTGTGTTTCAAAAGTTCTCCTTGGTAAGTTCCATTTCATTCACTTTTATGTTTTCTATTCTCGTTTTTCTTAAAGATACATGTTTACAGTAGCTACTTTCGTACACATTTTGCTGTCTATCATCTCTCCTATTTTTGTGTATTTCTGCTGAGTGACTTTTCTTTCATTATGGGTGATTTTTTTCTGAGTCCTTATATGCTGTTAATTTTTGATTGGATGACAGATACTTTGAATCATATTGCTTGAATTATATTGTCAATTGCTGAATTTTCTTGTATTGTTTTAAATAATGTATTTTGTCTAGATTCTTAATTATATTATTTGGAACCAATTGGATTATTTTGAGGATTACTTACTTTTAAGAGTTAGTGGTGGTCCTTAGCATCTTTCTGTTTGGTTTTAATACAGCCCCAGTACTAAGGAAATACCCTGCTGAGGATCCACCTGGGTGCTCCATTAAATGTTACAAGGCTGATGGACTCTCATTGGTAGGAGTGCAAAGTATTATAGCTGTGTGTGAACCCCAGATGTTGTTCTCTCCATTTAGTTTTTTTTTTTTTTTTTTTTTGTATTGAGGATTGAATCCAAGGCCTTTTCAGTGAGATACATCTCCCTGCCTACCTTTTAAAAATGTAGCGACAGTCTTCCAAAGTTGCTAAGTTGCCCAGGCTAGGTTCAGGCTGGCCATCTTCCTGCCTCAGCATCCCAAAATGCTAGGATTACAGGTGTGTGCTACTACCCTACATTTACTTTTGTTTTTTCTCCATGATTGAGTAATAGTCTTGGTTGCAAATAGGTTTATACTCAGTCCGGAATTTGAAGACATTTCTGTCTTTGAGCTTTTACTGTTAGTCTTGGCTTTGTAAATTGTAGTTGCCTTGTAAACTCTTAACTCTTGTTTCTTTAACTCTGTGACAGGCTAGCTTTTTTGGTCCCCCCACCATATGCTGACCTAGAAAATGAGTCCAGTTTGTAGGCAAGGCAGTTATAGCACTTACCTTGTTTGTTTCTTTGAGCAGTTGAAACTGTGTTGCCAGTATTTAAAAATAATTGTTTAATTTATTTAATTTTATTCTCTACTTATTTTAGAGGAAAATTGAATCTGGTCCCTGTGTTACAATATTGGTTGGAAATAGAATTCTATCCATATATTGTCTTTTAAATTTTCCTTTAACCTTTACCATACTTTTGACTTTGAAGTAACCACAATGCAGAAGAGAATAGCTGTTTACAGTTAAGCTATTAGTGATAGGTAGGAGTGTATAATTTTAATTTTTTATTTACTGTGTTCATCTGTTATTCTGCTTGTACTTTATATAGTATTTATTTTATAAAATCTTATTCCAAACTTTCATTAAATCTTTGCATAAAATTTACATTTTGTGAATGTACACTATATTCTTTGGGAGTTTCCTGTGTTTTAGATATATCACTTCTTACCCTTAAAAAACCTTGAAAAACCAAATAGTTTTCATTTCTCTATCCATAATGATTCATTGTACTCATATCTGTTTACTTCGAAAACAGTTACTTTACCACAGCATGAAGAATTTTTTTGTGTGCACACATTTAATGTTGCTTGGTTAATTACAGATCCTTTGTGTAGGTAGTTACATGGTTTCCTCCTCATTTTTTAAGTTAGTTGTCTTTAGAGTTGTGTTTGTTCTGACTCAGGGACAATTTCTGTCTTTAGCTTTCCATCCTCAGTGTTGTTATCTTTTTCACTGTGTTGGAAATATAATTCACAAGATAGCTTCAATTACACTTGGGTGACTCTTTATGCCTTAGTCTTTTAGGATTTATGCAAGTGGTAACCAATGCCACAAGTAACATCATTTCTAAAGGATGAAGACCATGGGTATGTATAATTTAAAATTGTTTCTTCTGGAAACTCATCTATTTTTCCATTCTTTATTCTTTCTCTTTTTCTTCTGGAATTTATGTGTTCTTTAAGCTTATACAAACACTGACAAGCAGAGTTTTGCCATCGTATCCAAGGGAAAAGTCAGCAACTTGCATAAAGCCAAAGCAGAGAAGAAAAACACCTCTGTTTTAATGGCATTATTATGTCAGAAGATGAAAGTACACTGGTACCTTGGTTCATGAAGACTTTGCTGTGAACAGTTTGGTTCATAAATGGAAGTGTTTGACAAAATTTTGTTTTTGTTTGCAAACTCTGCATTGGATGACAAACATGACTGTGGCCATCTTTCTTGCACAAACACAAATGGGCCATCTTTCCCAGACTTGTGGAATGAATATCCCACTGTATGGTGAAGAGTATGTACAAGGTACATGTGCTGTTGTAGTTCTTGTATACTGCTATGTTTTTATTGTTCTTACTTCCCATAGTGATAGTACAGTCTACAAGCTTAATTTGTTTCATGATTCTGGGTTTTTCCCTCTGCTTTGATTCTGTGCAAGTTACAGACTTTTTGCTTTGGATATGCTATCAAAGCTTTGCTTGTCAGAGTGAGATTGAGGGACACAGGCGGTGGTTTAAAAATTTTTTTTCTTTTTCCTCATTCTAAGAAATAGATGTATTTTTCATGATGTTAAAGGTCAAGTAAACTTAATGTTTTCTGTTAATGTATCTAGTCTTTGGTGTTTCCGTAGAATTCTTAAGACATTGTATGTTAGCTTAGATGGTGGTAAGTGGTAGAGGGTGCTTTGCTGTGGTTTCATTTGGTTTTCTTTTTTTGTTCTTGCTACTTATTCATTGGAGCTGGTCTAGCTTGTTGTGTTCCTCAGCAACCATCTGCCAGCCATTACTTTTCATCTATTTCCTGTCTCACACTTTTGTTGGTCTGCTGAACAGTATTCCTTCTTCTGTATCAGTGATGGTAAACCTTTCAGAAACCAAGTGTCCAGACTGAAATCCTAATCCCACTTACTTATCACAAAGTGCCAACATGCAGTTAAATCTGAATACTGAGGTTTTAGGTTAGGAAAAACATCTCATACACTAACATGTTTTGTCTTAAAATAAAAACACAGTAATGGAACTTTCAGTGATGAAAATTGGTTTTTATTAAGAGGTAAAGGTTTGCATCTGGTATACTTTTCACAGAAAGAGATCTTTGCTGTTGTTTGCATGCTGATAATTTGTCAAACCTTGGCTCATACTTCATTAGAGAGCAAGGTCTTCTGTTAGTCTGTTTTTTTTTTTAATCATGTTGATATAACTCAAAGATGAAAACAACTGCTTAAAAGCATAAGATGATATAAACAAAGAATAGCAATTCCAAGTACTTTGATTGACTTAAAATCATATGGTAGAGAATTCCACACTTTAACCTCTGAACAGTTTATCCCAAACATCACTCGGACAATGTGTTTGTTTACATGCTGACTTGCCTGAGCATAACCTAGGCAGGTGTCACATCAATTTGTTGATTTGGTTTTTTCTTTTGGGTCTTTTTGAGATAGGGCCTCACTATGCAGTTCAGGTTGGCCTTGAACTTGCAGTAGTCCTCCTGCCTCAGCCTCCCGAGTGCTGGGATTACAGGTGTGTGCAGCCACAGAATCAGTTGATTCTTGTATTGAATAAATTTGATAAAATTGTCATTTTTAGATTTACTCTTATAAAAATTAATGAAAAATATGCAAATTTTTGGTCATTTTAGATTTAAATAATTGGACTGGTGAATGGTTAAGGATTTTCTGTTCAGAACTACCAACTGTGTTGTCTTTTGTATTCTCATCACATTCTGTCATCTCTGTCTTTTTAAATGTTGCATACAGGCCATAGAATTTATTTTTCCAGATAAAGTTTTCTTGAAATTCTAAAAGCTCTATTTCCAGATTTCTAAAATCTAACCAGTATGAGTAGGAATGCTCAAGTTCTTCAAATTTGGCTTCATCTGGAGAAGTAAGAAAACACAGAATTGCTTCCATCTTATGGAACTGTAAAAATCTGTTACTAAAATTCTCCTTTGCAGCTGCTACAATGCCAGAAAATTCCTCGTAGATTTCCTGATATCTTGTAGGGTTATCTGCAAATGTAGATTTTTCTAAATAATTTTTAGATTTGCAAAATATTTCAGCTACCCACTTTTTAAGTCTCTTTCAAGAACCTACAGTTTTCTCTCAAATGTTTCAATATCACAAAACCTCCTTTCTGCTGTTTTCCCTAAACCTTGTAGTTTTTTGTTCTGTACATTGAAGTACAGTGTAAAACAAGAGGCTGTTCAGTCAGGTGATGTCAGGGAGCTGTGGCTACTCTTGCCCTTTTCATTCATAAACAGCTTGATTTCACTCAGGCAGCTACAGATCTCTTCAGAACTTGACCTCTGCTCAGCCGCCGTACATTATTGTACTTAAGTAAAGCATTATACCATGCTTTAAGTATCATCAAGAAGTACTTAAAACTGTTGAAAATTAAGAGCATGAAACATGATGTAATTCACCAGTTTTGTGACATCTTTGACCATATTGTCTTACTTTCTGCTGCTTTCTTTGGTGCAAAGAGCTTATTGATGTATAATATAATGAAACAGAATTACTAGATGTTTTACTTCTTTAACAAGGAACTGTATACAACCAGATGTTCCCCCATTATGTACAGTGCCCATCAGTAGTAATTGAAACCAATTTTTGTGGTCTTACGTCTTATGACAAAAAGCCTTCATCACAGCATTGTATACACGTGTCCCTTGTTTTCTTCCAGGCAATACCAGTTTTATCAGCTCTTCTTTCATGATGTCACCAACAGCATAATGCAAAATTAGTTCTAGCCTTGCATGATTATTTATATCTGTGCTTTCATCCAAGCAAATGTGATAGCAGGCTGCCTCTCGTAAGTCAGTGGTGAGCTGGTGACTAACATCTCTTGCCATGGGTAGGACTTGATCTTTAATGGTATTTCTGCTATGTGGCATCTCAGAGATGTGTGGCAAAATTTTATCCTTGTTTGAGAAATCATGAAAATGGGAATTCTTCCCAAAGCACCTGGCCATTTTGGTAAAATTCCCATCAGAAAGAGGCTCACCATGTTTTGCTATGCATTGTGAATTTTGAAAGTTGGCAGTGGTTAGGTGATTTTGTTTTAGAAAGATAGTTGTAAAAACTAAGAGACTAGGAATAATGTCCTCAGTTTACCTTCAAGAAACTGCTTCCTTTCAATTTCACTAAATTCAGTAGTGGTGGGTGGTGTCAAAGTGCTATCTGACACTTGATGTGTAACACACAGTTTCACTACACAGAACACATAATTTCGTATTGCATTCAGATGACTCTTTCCAGGTCTCTTGGAATGATCTTCCATTATTTGTTTTCTGTTTTGCTTTTTTTTACTATAGTTGTTTTTTGGTGTTCAGACTTAGAGTCCACAAAGACCACACACACACACACACATACACACACACACACACAAAGCACATAATACAAATGTATTCATATGTCAAAAATAAGCTGACACTATTAATTAACACTAAAGAATTGGATACTCCTTGAATCAACAGTCCAAGGCAGAGATTTTAAGCTGGGGTTCCTCTTGAATTTACTGATCAGCTTTTCACCAGCTTTGAAAAAGGTATCTGAGTGCATTTCCTACCTTATGGAGGCTTCTGCTAAAATCACAGCTAGTCCAGTCCAGGGAAATTACCTGTGAGGAGGATGGCACAATGTTAAAAGAGTCTCAGTCTCAGTTAGAACATCTCTTTGGTAACTTATTTTGCTTAAGAAAACTCAGAAGCTAAAATCTTGTGTTAAAAACAAATGTATTAAAACAGCCAGTACAAAGAAATATGTATTTATTCTTGGCAGTGCACTGATGGCCATGAAAGCTAGGTAGGTTGCAAGCTAATGAGCTGTGCCTTGTGACATCGTCACCTAGTTCCACTCTTCCTTTCTAGGCATGCACATGGCCCCTATATGTGCTGTTACCCAATGTTCAGCTTCTGGGGCAATGCTGGGACAACTTGGCTTGCATGCCAACAGGCGGCTCTGTGTGCCTGCTGCAGCACACATGTTACAGTTTCACCACCACTGCTCTGCGTTTATTTCTTTCTCTTTTTTTCCCAAAAATGTCTAGTGTGTTTCGATAGTGTATTATTTGATAAATTATCTTCATGTCATTATTAACGGTGTTTAGGATACTGATAATAGAGTATTAATAGTGCTTATCCTGGTAACAGGAATGATGAACATATACTACTAACATTTTAAAATTTTATTTTAAAGACAAAAGAATGGAGACATATGAACCAGAAAAGCCATAAACAATACAGAAAATACAAAGTTATACAGAATATAGTAGGGAATTAGAACTGGATGTTGTATTACATAGTTATCTTCACATTAGTTAACACAAAAACATTAAAGGAAATACCAAATTATAGATAAGATAGTAGGGAATTT